>JAVJIF010029890.1:72500-642500 GCA_038442645.1 Agave tequilana | reverse complement strand
ATTGTAATGTGTCTGGCGGAGCTTAAAGGGATGCCGTTCTCTTAATACGTGAGTTTCGCGTTTGAGGCACATTGCCATGTGTCGTACGGAGCTTGAAGAGACGTCATTCTCTTAATACGCGAGGTTCGCGTTTGAGGCACATTGCCACGTGTCAGGAAGAGATTGGGCTCGAGATATGTGCCGCGTATCTCGGTGGATTACTGTGTCTATAAAAGACATCAGTCTTTTAAGAGTCATCATTAGACTCTTTTTCCTCTTCGCTGAGCCCTGCGTCGAGAACTTTCAGAACTTTTTAAGAAAAGCTCATAGCTTCTTCTTCTTTCCTTCTTTTACATAGAATTCACGGTTGAAATGGCTACAAAAATAAAACCTGTGGCATTGTCCTCGAGCACTGTCGCTCCAAAGGTCCAAATGGGCGGTTCTTCCATGCAGGAAGCCCCCATTTCAGGTAAAACTGGTTTCCACCATTAAGGGACTTGAAAAGTTATCTTAACTCTTAAGCCACTTATGAATTGAAACGTCAAAGCGAGGCTCACGCTCGCGTTTGATATTCAGATGCGGCTTTTGCACTGTTAGGCAAGACACGGGTTTGATGACCTCCACGTCTTTCGCTTCATCAGCTTGAGTCTGTATCTATTTGTTGAACGCGGGCTTTGTTGAGCCTTGCATTTGATTCCAACACTTAGAGAATTTTTCTAAGTGGGGGAGTTCAGATGCGGATTTCATGTGAACCTTGCGTCTCTGAGGTTGGACGCGGGCTTCGCTGAGTCTCGCGTCTGAGTCCAACACTTAGAGAAATTTCTAAGTTGTGGAATTTAAAACGCGGGCTTCATGCGATCCTCGTGTCTTTAAGTTTAGATGCGAATTTCGTTGATCTCTGCATCTAGACTCAATCCTGCATATGAGCTTCAACACTTAGTCATTTTTTTTAATTTTTGACCGTGTGTTTTCTTTTTTGCAGTGCGATACTCCTCAGATCCCCTATCCAAGAAATGCCACTTTGGACATGTAGGTGCGCTGATCCAAACATGTTCTTCGTTCTCCAAAGGACTACTCCTGTGACTGCTAGTAGGTCAAAGGAGCAAAGGAATCAGATTAGCAATGCCAGTGTGCTGACCCTTCGGGAGATTATTTCTGATGGCCGATTCGAGTCGGACTCCCGTGCTCTGCTGAGGAAGCCCGACTTCTTTTTTGGCGACTCAATTGAAGAGGATGAAGCTACTCTGTATGACGGGGACCATAAATAGCTTCGCCAGATTGGCAGCAGAAGGTTCTTCCTCTTGAATATGGAGCGGATGTATCCTTTGGCCTATCTACAACACATGTCCGTGTGTCGGACAATGGATTGGGAGTTGGTCAGGTCCTTCTCCGGAGTCATCTTGGGCAAGATAGGTGCCCACGAAGCCTACACCTTCGGCCATGGGAGGGATGTGCTGGGATTGTAGCCTGGCTTGGTCAGAGTTGAGGACCCGATGAGAGAGACCCCTCAGCTTGCCGCCACCTTCATCAAACAATTCTTGGATGTGCGGGGCGACTTTCCTCTAGAATTTCATGCCGCCGGCTGGGTCCATTCTACCGATAAAAATTGGTGAGGTAGAATGGTGGGGTTTGCTCTGGCAGAATTCAAAGATTTTCTGCACAGGCTGGGCTATACTGGGCCGTCAGGGCTGTTCAATATGGCATCCTGCATAGTACCCAACATTTTTATGCTATCCTAGAGTGTTACAATCTAGAGACTTGTACATTCTTTACTCCCATGGGGAAAATGGGGATCACCCTTCATGAGATGTATGAAGTCTCAGGGCTGATGATTGGAGATGCCCCTTATAAGGAGTACGGCTCATCAATCGAAGAGCTAAATCTGCTGAAGAAGAGCGATCATCTCGTATACGAGACGTATTGGGAAGTGTTGTGCCATTTTCACATTTGCGGCAAGTGATTGGATGGAGGAGCGGGGGGATCAAGCAGATATCATGGGTAACTTATTTGTTCCCTGGGGTGAATAAGTCTAGCCCAATGTCCTGGCTAGCTCCCAGCACTGATGAGGAAATTTTTGAAAGAATTAGTACCTCCACCAGTTCCTACACCACCGAGTCCAATGAAGACACCTTCAAACCAGACACGGTCTTTGAGAGCTACCATCATCAAGCCAAAGTCTTGATGTCTGACCGGGCTATGTTGGCGGGTTTCCTCATGCTATGGCTAAAGCGATGTATGGTACCAACACTACCGCATGAGGTGATCGTCGCCAACGTGGTGTATCCGACGGTCCTGCTTGCCTATGGGAAATCCATCGCTCTCCTTCCAGTGACGGTGGCTGGGATCCAAAGTGGACTGCGCGTGTTAGCGAAGAGTTTCTGCCAGGTGGAAGTAATTGTGGACGCAGAGGGCCACCCAGTGACGGATTACAACGGTTGTCCCCTGGTCAAGACTCGTAGTCCCAGGGTTGATCATCCATATACGTACCTAATGGTCTAGTACGTTATGCATTATCCCTTACTGATGATGATAGTGTCTGCCTTCAAGGGTTTCACACCTTACGTGCAGCGATTGGAGAATTCAGGCTGGCTGTAATATTATATATTCTATATCCGGAAGACGATCCTGAACGGGAGTAACTACCAGTTAGATAGGTGCTTCTCTGAGATTCATGAAGCATCTTACAGGGACAAGTTTGCAGATCTTGTTGGCCCGAATGGCTTCACTCGGTTATCCTTCGGCGTCTTTGGTGACTGATAAACATCCGGCCCGAGTTCTTGGTGTTTCGGCAAGGAAACTCCTGCACATTGGAGTCTTATATGTCTTATCGGTTCACCCGACAGTTTGGTCACGACCAGCTGTACGTTGGCAACCCCAATCCAAGCCTTTGCTTCAGTGGGAATCTCATCGAAGGTGCCCGGGCATGGTATTATAGCATAGCGGGAGGAACTGGAGCTGTCTTTACCCTCCCTCACAAGACACCCAACTCTTATACCAGTTTTGGCTTTCGTTCGTGATACTTCATGGCGAATGAGGTGCCCGGATTTGGAATAACACTTCGTGTATCAAGGGCATCAAATCCACTTACAAGGCCAAGGTTGGTCTAAGGGTTGTTGGATGCGGGGATGACCGAGTACCCGGAGGCTGAGAGGGAAGCAGAAAGAGAGGCAAGGAGAGAGAAACCAGCAGGACCGGAGCGGCTTTGGTGTTATAGTCTGGAGCAGGAGCCGAGAGGAACACCCTATTTGGGGACTCGACATGCCGTGCCCAAGCGTCCTCGAGCCTCTGCTTCCCAAGGCGAGCCCAGCCCGAAGAAGGCCAAAAAAAGATTTGAGGCTGAAGCCTCAGCCCGGATGCCTAAAATAATCCCTTTGGTGCTGAGGAGGAGGAGGAGGAAGAAGAAGAAGAGGAGGCAGCCCCGACTCTTTATCCCCGAGGTATGCGCAGCAGGGGCCCAGTAATTCTGGAAGAGGGAGAGCCTATAGGCCAATCCCACGGGCCGAAGGGGCTGATCAGCCTGCAACTTCTTCGGCTCAGGAAAAAGGGATGGAGGCATCGCAACCGGGTTCTACCAGCATTCTGATGACTACTTCTCGGATTACGGAGCCAGCCTCATCACCGAAGTTTTTAGTGGTAAAACCCCAATCACTGAGACTTCCTGGGTCTAAGTGTCATCTTCGTCGTCTGAGGAGCACAGATATTATTCTAGCTAAGAAGTTGATTTCGGCGATGAACCCGTTCTTCCTGCTACCAGCAAATTCTCGCATATTTCAGAGGAAGAGATACATATGTATGTCACTGTGATGGTTCTGCCGTCGGGAGAGGTTGCTACCGCTGAGGGTATTTCTTCTATCCTCCTTAACTGTTTCTCCATCAAGTTGGATCGATGTTTTAACATTTTAATTGAATTTCTTCTAAGGGGAGGCTACTGGTAGTGAAGCTATGACTTCCTCCCATATTGAGGAGATGATCCAGGAGCTGGCCTAGCCAGAGGGCCTTGAAGTCCCTGCTACCAGACGCTTCGTGAGGGTACAACCACCGTGGCCGGGGGACCCTCATCCCACAGTGGCCTGCCAGAGGACTTACCATCTTTGGATCCTCAACTTGGTAAGAGAACAAAGATGTGCCATATACTCCTATTTTCATTGTTATTATTAACATTGATGTTTATGGTTACAGAGAGTACTGGGCTAGCTCAAATGGAGGATCCCGTGGCGAGTATCAGCGCAGAGGACAACGCAGTTCAATCTTCGACCGGTGAACCGAGTGTTGTGGAGTTTGTTGCTCCTATTGTTGCAGAGGCTACTGATTGGTCGCTAATGTTGCATATTTAATATCATATGTCCATACTTATTATAGAATAAAAGCCTACATTGTCCTAATTAATTGCTTAATTTATTTGCAGGCCCAATCTGTAAGGAGATGAAGAGAAATGAGCCCAAAGCCCACCAAAATTCTGAATTAAATCAGAATTAATTCGCACTCAGAAAATCAGGGCAAAATCAAGAGGTTGAAAACCGGTTGAGAAGAATCCTCTCAGAATCGATCGGTTAAAGCCAAGAATCGAAGGCCATTTCGTCAGAATTCTGGACCCAAACTGAAAATCCAACTACAGATAAAATCAGAAGGCCAAACCAGCGCGACCCACCAACAGGGTGTGGCCACCTGGACACACCCTGGCCACAAAAACGCAGCCAAAGCCGCGTTTTCGCGACATTGTTGGGGAGTTAGGGGGAGCGTTTGCTCCCCCGACCTCCCCGGGATCCTATGGATTGGGTTTTTTGCCTATAAAAGGCCTGTACTTGCACTGAAAATGGACGCCAATGCAGAGTTAGGATTTAGACTAGTTTTCCATTTCTTAGTTTAGGTTTTTGTTTTTCTTTTTCATGTAATTGTAATTTTCATTGATGTAAATAAGAGGAGATCAGACTTTCATCGAAGAACAAGAATGAAGCTGGAGCTATAGTGACAATGGTGTAAGGTTTTCTTTCTTTTCTTTGATTGTTATGAAATCAAATCTTTGTTCTTTCTTTGTATGTACTTCTTTTTAGTTTTCTTCGTCTTCTTCTTTTCTACTTTACTCTTCTTTTGGTACAAATTGTCTTCCAAGTGAGTCTAAAAGCATCGAAAGAGCCTTGCCTTTGTGAGTGCCACTGATAGCTCATGACGATGGAATTGTGAGTCTCTCTGTATCATTTCATACTTGAAGTAGTCTTGATGATGTAATGTGAAAGAGACCAAAAATCTAATCTTATGGGCTATGCGCTGAATGCCTCCACTTCAAGGTCGTCGCTGAGAACTCAAGGTAAGCTTTTGTTGAAAAGAAGGTAAGTAATTGTTTTTCTTTCTTTTCTTTTATTTCTTTAGCATAGATCGCCAACACGATTTCTTTCACCATATCTTTCAAATCACTTCTTTCCCACTTCTTTGTAAATAGTCGCTTTCTTTCGCCGTTTTCTAATTTTTTTCACCTTCGTCATCTCTCACTTTCTTCTTAACTTTAACTATTAACTCTTTTTCATTTTCTTAACTTAAAAACAGAGAAGAACTCTCATTTTGTGTTCATAAGATTTCAATAAAGAACGTAAACGCTTCTATCGCAAAACCCTCTTTGTGGATCACGACCCGCATAGCCACTTGCTATAGCGGTAAGAATTGAGCACTTGCACATCTTCATTCTAAGTTCTATAACCTCGTATTTTGTGTGCAGGTCTAGCCTCAATCAAATTTTGGCGCCGTTGCCGGGGAGGGTAACGTTTCTACTGAAATCTGAATTTTTATTGAAATTTTTTTAGAACTAAAACGAATTTTCTTCTCTGTTGCAGGTGCAGGGCAATCAAAGCAGGAAATTAAAGTTGCAGTAACATATAAGTGGCCTTGGGCCTCTGCTCTAGAAAGCAGAGACCAAGTGCCCTCTGCTTTGCCGCGGATCCGCGGCCAAAGCCGCGAAAATGCGGCAAAAAGGAGTGGACTACTAATGTTTTTTTTGCAGGGCTGCTTGACTTGCAAAAATTCTAGTTTTCTGCAATTTATTTTTTCTTATATGCCATCACATAAGCCTGCTAATAATCAACAGTAAAACATTTGTTGAAAAGATAAAAAATTGATTAGACGTTTGCATTTTAGGCATGTGTCTTTTCAATTCATTTATTTTTACTGTTGAAGAGTGCTGGAGCAAGGTATGTACGCATTGCATCTAGAATAGGACTATCTCTTGGTTGATTTATATCGCTTTGAGTGCATCTTATTTATCTTGTACACTTGCACAAAATCTGATCTTAAGGGCATCACCCAATAACAAGATAAGGTGGGGATTTAATCACCCTTCCTTAGCCTAAAAATCAGAATCCAAGCACTCACTAACCCAAGCCTAACTTAAAATGAGTAGACGTTGGCCCTAGGGACATCTCGGACTCAATTAGGAGATTATCCTAAGGGGGAAAGGTGTTGGAACTTGACTCTTGCCAAATCAGTGTCTAGGAAAGGGATTAAGGGCCGAAAGCCCGAAGATTGGTGGTTATTTAATTAAGGAACGTCTTTGACGGAAAACCTCCCACCAATCTTGCCCTGACCTGGCTGATTAGCTTGTGGTCAAAGTCTACATTAAACCTCCCGTGGACAGTCTAATCAGTTAGGAGTCGTCTAGGTCATAGGTCTACCCTAACTTAGCCTAGAAATTTTTCTTTTTGTTTGTTTATTTGTTTTTCTTTCTTTTTTGTATTCATTTGTGTGATATGGCCTATAATAACAATTTTTCCAACTTCAATAATAATCCATATTACACATCAAACTCTTTTTCGGATATTACCAACCCGGCATATCATGACTTTAACCAACCTAGTGTGCCAGATTGGTCTTATCCGAATCAATATAACCCATGTCCCCCATCTAATAACTATAATGTCCATAATAATTTCAACTCTTCACCGAGTCAGTGGGGATTCACCTCCCCCGAGCATAATTATCAACCAACTTGTCCTCCTTCTCCACCTAGTCCACAATACTTTCAAGATTCATACTCAGTTCTACCCGTCCAAACTAGGAAACCATCAATTTTGGAAATGAGTATGCGTGAGTCCAAACACAAATCCCAAAATCTGATGGACTCATAATTTCACTACCACTTCCAAGACAATTCTTCATCTTTTCATCAAAACAATGAACCTATCAACTATGAAAAGATGCTTGAAGCCATGACTCAGGCTCAAAACACTCGTAATCGTGACATAAATATGATGGTCGAATCTTTACGTTCTCACCGTTGGACCAGTTCTAATGTCACTAACCATTCTGTTAGAGCCGAAGAGTCATGTAGTTTTGAAAATCAAGATTCCATTTCAGAACAACCATTTGAACTTGCCCAAACTCCAAATTTTGAAAAAGATATTGACAGTTTAGCAAGTTTTCCTTTTCCTGAAATAGAACTTGAAAATGAATATGATCCTGAACCCCAACTTAGTGATTCAATTCTACTTCCTGATTCGATTATGACTCTGGTATCTTCACTTGATTTTGATCTTTTCCCTGAGTCAACGTTGGATCCTGTGCCTATTCACCATGAAATTGAATCCCCCATCTTTGAGGATCATATTGAACTTGACCAATTATACAATTTTGAAAATCCTATTTACAAATTGGCAAGTTCTCAATTTTTTGATATTGAACTCAATGAGATATGTGACATAGATTCTCAAATCTGTGATCCAGTTCAACTTTCTGAATCAATATTGACTCCTGTTGTGTTACCAAACTTGAGTAATATTTTAGAATCAGTTTTGATTCCTCCACCTATCATTCTTGAACTTGAATCACCAACATTAAGTCACATTCCATTGCTGAAAAATATATGTGGACTTGAGTTCAACTTCTTGACTTGGACCCAATTCCTGAACCTATTTCGACTCCTGAACCTTTACTTGACTTAAGTCACCTTCCTGAGTCGGTATCAGTTCCTGTACTTCATGAGTCCAAGTCAATCATTCTATCTTTTCACACTCCATTCTGGGACGAGGTGGTTGACAAATTTGACTCCGAAATTTGTTATGAAATTTGGAAATTAGATGGGGTCACATACTTAATAAAAATCCTTCATGGATATACAATTTTAATGGGTTATATTAGAGATATTTCTGGTGGGTTCCTCTGAGACCCAAGAAAAGTTGATTGGGCCACGTTTCGTGGACCAATCAGACCACCACCGGAACCACCACCTTAAGGTAACATTTTCCTTCCCTTTCTTCTTTTTCATGCATCTATGCATTTAATTCATACATTGAGGACAATGCATGAGATAGGTGTGGGGGGGTCTAACATAACTTTTCTTTTTGTTTAAAAAATAAAAATAAAAATAACATTTTTCTTTACTTTTAAAACTTTTTGAAAAATAGAAACAATATTTTGACTTATTTTTGTAAGAAATTAAGTTAATTTTAAGGAATAGGGAAATCCAAATTAGGATTTCTTATACTTGGTCAAAATAAGATTATTTGTTTGATTTATAGAGTTAGGAAGATAATTTGTCAAAGTAATTTAGTCTTGATCTTTACCTTAATGAAATATGCACACTTCATACACTTACACACTTAGGGTTTAAAAACAAAGATTCTTATGCCTTATTAAAAAAAAAGTCTAATTATTGATTAGCTAGGTGCTTTGGCCTAAGCAAGCCTTAGTATTTATGTGAAAGATGATTAGATAAGTTATAAAAAAACAAATCTAATTATCGACTAGCTAGGTGCTTAGGCCTAAGCAAGCCTTAGTATTTATGCGAAAGATGATTAGATAAATTTGAAAAGAAAAATCCTCTGATTAAGCTGGGTATTTGTGCCTAATAAAGCATAAGTATTCACGCCTAAAAGAGGTTCATATAATAAAATTCTTAGTTTTGTGGCCTTGTTTGCTCGAGTCCTTAAGTCCTAGGGGTGTCTTCTCACCTGGTGCCCTAAGACCGTCTGGTTTGGGAGTCATCGATTAAAGGCTCGTTACATGGGCAGATTAGAAAACCTAAATTAAGGAATAATACCACCAAAAAATATATATATATAAATAAATAAGGCATAAGAGTTAGAGTTAATGAACCCTTAGTCAAAATTTTCACAGTCACAAGTGCATATGACTTAGGGTAAAGTAATAGACTAGATGAGAAGTACAATTTGACTCCTTACTTTGATTGATAACAAATTTTTGAATAGAGACTAAGTTTAGGAATAAAAAATTCGGTTTTCCTATAACTTATAGATTGCTTAGATCTTACAATCATATTTCAAATATTTTTCTCTTTCAAAATGCTTTTCGAAAATACTAACTCTTTATTTCTGTTTCTTTATGGATTTTGTGGGTGCAATCCGCTGAAAACCCTCATGAGATAAAACTCGTCCTCTAGGGGAAACCTAGAGGTTTAACGGCTTGTTGCACATGCTCAGTGCAATCGCGTGACCTGCGAAAGTGGTCTAATAATCCTTAGTAAAGTTTAGTTGTTTTGCTCGAGGACGAGCAAAAGATAGGTATGGGGGTGTGATTGGTCGCTAATGTTGCATATTTAATATCATATGTCCATACTTATTATAGAATAAAATCCTGCATTGTCCTAATTAATTGCTTAATTTATTTGCAGGCCCAATCTGTAAGGAGATGAAGAGAAATAAGCCCAAAGCCCACCAAAATTCTGAATTAAATCAGAATTAATTCGCACTCAGAAATTCAGGGCAAAATCAAGAGGTTGAAAACCGGTTGAGAAGAATCCTCTCAGAATCGATCGGTTAAAGCCAAGAATCGAAGGCCATTTCGTCAGAATTCTGGACCCAAACTGAAAATCCAACTACAGATAAAGTCAGAAGGCCAAACCAGCGCGACCCACCAACAGGGTGTGGCCACTTGGCCAGACCCTGGCCGCAGAAACGCGGCCAAAGCCGCGTTTCCGCGGCATTGTTGGGGAGTTAGGGGGAGAGTTTGCTCCCCCGACCTCCCCGGGATCCTATGGATTGGGTTTTTTGCCTATAAAAGGCCTGTACTTGCACTGAAAATGGACGGCAATGCAGAGTTAGGATTTAGACTAGTTTTCCATTTCTTAGTTTAGGTTTTTGTTTTTCTTTTTCATGTAATTGTAATTTTCATTGATGTAAATAAGAGGAGATCAGACTTTCATCGAAGAACAAGAATGAAGCTGGAGCTATAGTGACAATGGTGTAAGGTTTTCTTTCTTTTCTTTGATTGTTATGAAATCAAATCTTTGTTCTTTCTTTGTATGTACTTCTTTTAGTTTTCTTCGTCTTCTTCTTTTCTACTTTACTCTTCTTTTGGTACAAATTGTCTTCCAAGTGAGTCTAAAAGCATCGAAAGAGCCTTGCCTTTGCGAGTGCCACCGATAGCTCATGACGATGGAATTGTGAGTCTCTCTGTATCATTTCATACTTGAAGTAGTCTTGATGATGTAATGTGGAAGAGACCAAAAATCTAATCTTATGGGCTATGCGCTGAATGCCTCCACTTCAAGGTAAAATCGTCGCTAAGAACTCAAGGTAAGCTTTTGTTAAAAAGAAGGTAAGTAATTGTTTTTCTTTCTTTTCTTTTATTTCTTTAGCATAGATCGCCAACACGATTTCTTTCACCATATCTTTTAAATCACTTCTTTCCCACTTCTTTGTAAATAGTCGCTTTCTTTCGCCGTTTTCTGATTTTTTCCACCTTCTTCATCTCTCACTTTCTTCTTAACTTTAACTATTAACTCTTTTTCATTTTCTTAACTTAAAAACAGAGAAGAACTCTCGTTTTGTGTTCATAAGATTTCAATAAAGAACGTAAACGCTTCTATCGCAAAACCCTCCTTGTGGATCACGACCCGCATAGCCACTTGCTATAGCGGTAAGAATTGAGCACTTGCACATCTTCATTCTAAGTTCTATAATCTCGTATTTTGTGTGCAGGTCTAGCCTCAATCAGCTACTATGATAACGGTTCTGGATGTGTCAACCACGATTTCAGTATCGACAGAACCTGCTGCCGGCCTTCTCTTTGCCACTGGCAAGTTGGCTCCTGCCTCTATGAACGCTACACGCATCATCGTAGAAAGGGGATCCGAGAGCGCACCAGCAGGGTTATCTCTAGCCATGGACATCATGGAAGATTGGCGCATCAGATGGTACAACAATTCTTCACCTCCATGAAGTATTGCATCGAATTGGTCCTCTCCGGGAGAAGTTCCTTCGAGTTTGTCGAGATGCTTCTTGAAAATCAAATTGAGAACATCTGTCATACTAGAAGTTTGGAGCAAGCTAGGGCGTATCTGACACTGGTCGAACAGCTGGGGATATGCCTGAGGGAACTAAGAACCCTAGAGAAGGCTAGTCCGATGGACGAGCCTAAGTTGATGCTGAATAAGCTCCTCACCGATCAAGAAGCCGAGCGAAAAAATATGGAGGAGCAGATGGTTGAAGAGGCCCGTCATCTCCATAACTTCCAAGCCAGCTACCAAAAATTGGTAGACGATTCTAAGAAATCCGAGGTCATCACCAAGAATGCGGAGCAAGTCATTACCACTGCTCGGGCATCCATTGCCAAGGTATAAACCTTGATTCAAGTCAATGAAGAGAAGCTTGCTGCTGCTAGAAAAAGGCTGGAAGAACTGGTAGCTGCCAAGAAGATCTTACTGCCCATTCTTTCAAGTTGAAGTCTCTTCAAGCATAGCTGGCTACGAAGAGATTTTTATCAGAGGAAGAATTGCGGGTTCAAGCTTGGGCAGAAGTTGAGAAGGCACGCCAGCACGAGATGCAGCGCCTTCGAAACGGATCTATTCTTTGGCGGAGCAGGATTAACCCTCTTCCCTTTTGTATCTTCCCATTTTTTATAACACTCCATTTGTCAAAATAAGAGAGTGTTTGTATTACTTTTATCATTCTGATTTAAATAATAAAAGTTATCAAATTTTTGTCTCGTCTTTATTCTTTCTTTGCATTTGAGAATCTGATGAACTCTTTGTTGCGTGGGTGAACACAGCTCTCATAGTCGCAATTCTTGACTTTGTAGAAACGTAGTCCTTAGTCATTTGTTGAGACGCGGCCATGAATGATAGAGAAGAAACTCAGGTAGCACTGAGTTTGTGATTGAGACACAGCTCTAGCTTGTAGGAGAGACGCGGCGCTGATCGGTTGAGAGAAATGTGGCTCTGATCTGTCGAGAGAAATATGGCTCTGATCTTTCAAGAGAAACGTGACTTTGGTTCTTTTTGAGAGATGCGGCTCTGATCGGTAGAGAGAAACGCGACTCTGATTAGTTGAGAGAAACGTGGCTCTAATTTGTCAAGAGAAACGTGACTCCGAACTGTTGAGAGAACGCGGCTCTGACTCATTGAGAGAACTCGGCTCTGATTCATTGAGAGGATGCGGTTCTGAATGTTAAGAGAAATGTGGCTCTGAATCATTGAGAGAAGCGCGGCTCTGAACCTTCTAGAAACGCAGGTCTGCGTTCTTCAATTTGATGGGAGAGGATGCAGTCTTTAGACTTGTGAAGGTATGCAGACTTCAGAACACAGCCTTCGAAGCGTCACATGCATTTTGACGTGAAGATTTCGCTGGATCTTTCAATGCTAAATCGGCGTTTGACGGTTGGGGACGCGCGTCTCTAGGATTTCCTGGAGCAAAAATCCACGTGTCTTACCCAAACTGGATTTGATATTCGCGTAGGAATTAAGGCTGTTAATTTTGGCCTTTAAGAATGGCTTTGATTTTTATGCCATTAATTACGAGCCATTTAGCGAGCCTATAAATAGGCCATAGTCTCTTAACAGTCATTCATCTTGACTGTTTTCCTTCGCGGGCATATGCTCTGAAAAACTCCGTCTTGATTGTTCTCCTTCCCTTCAAGGGCATGTGTTCTGAACAACAAAAAGAACCTAAAACTTCAATGCTTTCTTTCAATCTTCTTCAAAGATTACCACTGTTAAGTGATTTCAAGATTAAAAAGTATTTCTTAAGTGCTTTCATGGTCGTGGCTTAACGAACGAAGTCCAACTTCTAGAGAACTTTACTTCAGGTAGGAAATGGCTTTTGCCGTGATAAGGCTCAGTTTCTTGGAGTTCTGCCATCACCAGTCATGAAGAGACTTCGTCTCTTGATCCCTTCCTGAAATCTCTTTCTTTGAGATTCATGCGTCCATGCTCTGCAAATACGCCTTTCGCGTTACCTGATGAAATACGGGCTTGTTGATTTCAAAGTCTAAGTCTCAAGTTCTTCAGACGCGAGTGTGGTGAACTCCGCATTTTGAGACTTGAAACGCGAGTTTTGTATATGAAGCTCGCGTTTGGGGTTCTTGACTTAGAAAATTTTAAGTCTGCTCTTTTGAGTTCTCTGTACGCGAATGTGACAAACTCCGCATCTCAAACGCGATTGTGGCAAACTCTACGTCTTGAAGTCCTTGACGCGAATCCACATTATCTGCATCTGAAGTAACTTTAAAAAGTTTTAAGACCCGCTTCTGCATCTCTGATATATGTCTCGCGTCTGAATTGTTAGACGCGAGTCTAACATCAGCTTGCATTCGAATCCATATTTGCTATCTCCACGTCTGTGAGATTCGCGTCTAGAGTCCATGAATTCAGCCCCGTGTCTGTGATTCTGGCTTCCTATTTTCTATCTTTGTAGAATTTTAACCCTTGTTTTTTTTGTTTCTTGCAGGTCTTGGCCATATCGAAGGTGCTGGTTCCAGCGTCTTTGCCGCGTCCATTGGAGGATATTTGGAATGGCCAGCTTGTTCGATTAGCGAGCACTTGAAAAGTCAGAGCTTCTGTCTAAGGGCGAGGAAGATCCGCGTGGTTCTCGATACACCTCAAGACATTATTAGATATGATGCACCAGTAATGTCTCGGATCCTTCCTGATCACAATAAGTATGGCGCATTTGAAGGTCATGGGAAAGAGGACATCACCAGTAAGGTCTCGGATCCTTCCTTCACCAATTTTGTTTAAAACAGTGACAGCAACGAAAAACTCATGCTCATTAGATGACTTTCTGGTGGTGGAGCTATCCATTTAGCGAAAGATTACGGCCTTATGAGGACCTTCGCACTAGTTGGTCGGGTGGAATCAGAATGTTCCCCTGCATTTCGACCTCAAGAAACATCATTGTTCTCAAGAGGAGAGGAAGTTGATCTGCTGTTCCCGGCCACAGTCAAGAGGACGAGCTTCATGTATTTTCAATGTTTTGGGGAGTGAGTGCAACCTTTTACTGAGCAAGAGGGACTTCTTTGTACTCCTTTGTTTGTAACACTCAATCTTATTGTATAGGAGAGTGCTTTGTATCACTTTCACATTTTTGAATATTAATAAAAGTGAAACTTTTTTCTGTCTTCTTATATGTCTTGACTTCCTTTTTGCATTGAAAATCAGACAAATAGAAGTGGTTACCTTTGATTTGCTAAAAGTGTAATATTTAACTTATCAAGTCAAAGTTGGAAAATTCTATTTAAGGAATTTCATATTACTGTTAGAGGTATGATATTAACTTGACAAGGATGTGGAATAGTTTCCGTGGACTTGCCAATCTATGGATGAGAATGACAACTGAAGTTTTCTCCCCACGGAAGATTGTGACTGAGTATTCATCAGTGGTTTAGTATTAACGTAATTAAGACTCAACTGGGGATTAATGGAAACACTGTTAAAGGTATTATATTAACCTAACAGTGATTTTAAGTGGACCTGCCATTCTATTGACGAGAATAACAAGTAAAACTAGACCCACTAGGGATCTAGGAAAGTTTTACCGTTAGAGATGTGATATTAACTTAATAGGTTAGATTAAATCTTGTCAGAGCTGTGATATTAACTTGACAAGGATGTGAGCTAGAGGTGTGATGTTAACTTAGCTCTGCAAAAATTTCAGTTTCATTTGGGGAAATAGAAAATACCTCTGTCATACGTGTAATATTAAACTTGACAGTGGAGGTAATACTAGAGGTGTAATTTTAGTCATCTCGAGTTCGATACAGAAGTTCGAGGGAAAGTCATTGTCATAGGTGTATTGTTGAACTTAACAATGAACTGGATGCTAGAGCTGTGATGTTAAACTTAGCATCGCTCATCTCAGCTTCATATGGAAGCCTGAGGAAAAGTCATTGTTATAGGTTTATTGTTGAACTTAACAATGAACTGGATGCTAGAGATGTGATGTTAAACGAAGTTAATAAGGTGATTTTTGAATCACCTAAAAATAGAAACCTCAAGGCTAGAGGTCTCCAGCTTGAACAATATCTTTAAGTATCCAAGTAAGATCGTGTAAGCTTGGTTAACACCGATCTGAGAGTTACTAACTAACAAACGGAAGTTAAAACTACTCTATACCTCTCCCTCTTGCTGTGAACAAGTAGGATGTCAGTTGGTGATGGTCCATTCAGTTCATTGCCGACTAGGACCAGTACCCGCCACTCTTCCAGTTCGATTGTCGGTTTTCGACCGACTATCAATTCGAGCCCCTGTCAAGCATCACAAAAAGAACAAACCATGAAACCTACCAGATCTACCCTCTGCATCCATCAATATGATAGGAAGGGGACGTAAATCGCTCAGGAGCAGACGAGGGCGACGTGATGCTAATTCTCCTTCGTTCAGTTTTCTAGACCCAGACTATAGCCCTGGCTTGGGCCAAGTCTTAGTAGGAGAGGAAGGTGTGTTTCGAAGCACCAGATCTACGGTAGCAATACCCTATAATTATGAGCAGCCATCCTCTTCAACTGGGGTGATGTCATCTGAACCATTCAAAAGTTTATTCCAATGGTCTGATGATGAAGGAAAAGCTAGTGGGTATGCCTCTTCAGCAACGGTCAGCTCGGTATAAACTGGCAGAGTATCAGTTCATATGGCCGATAACGACAATGATGAACTCCGCTGATGAACTCCGCTGATGAATGGAAGCTCAAGAACAGACCTCCAAGGTGATTAGTCTCTAATATTGCATAATTTTTATCACATCTTCACATTTCTTTTATAATAAATACTGTTAATAATGGTCTTCTTTTGTGATTCTAGGTCCATAGTGTGGAAATGATGAAGAAGACCCAAAATCACCATTTAATGGGTGATTAAAGGCCTATAAAGATAGCCATTGACCTAGGAGGGTGATTCGGTTAGACCTGGATGCTCAAATCTGAAATCCAGAGAGTTAGGGTAGTTAGGATAGTTTTGGGCTAGGGTTTGCCCCCTGGCCCCCTTTCTCCTGGTGCCTATAAATACCCCCTTTGGGGTCCTTCAGAGGGGATATACAGAGAGTTAGGGTAGTTTTCTTCTCCATGTTGTAGTTTAGGGTAGTTTAGGGTAGTTGTTCTTCTTCTTCCTCTTTGTATTTTTCATTTCTTGTAGATCTTGTAATAGGAGAGAGAGTGGTACATGGTTGGAAAGCAAGAGTGCTTGTAATAGAAGGTGACAATCTATGAATGGTTCTCTCTTTATCTCTCTTTGTTTTCTTCTCTCTAACTTTTTTTTATATGTTTAGCTAATTTTCTCTCATGGCAACTAACTACTAACCACTAACTTGCTAACTTCTTACTTGATAATCCACATGAATCTAATAGTCTCTACTTGGCCTTTCTCTTGCAAGAGCCATTGATGGCTCATGATGATGGATTTTAACACTCTAACATCCTAACTCTCTAACAAGCTAACATTACTTTATTCCATGCTTACTCTTGTTTAGTTTTGATGGTTTAAGTGTAGCTTACACTTGTTTGTTGAGTTCAGATGTGAAAGTTATCATATGGGTGTTGCTTTTAAACGCTCTTGAACCAAGGACTAGTGATGGTCAAGGATACATATGAGGCAACTATCACTAAGAGGTTAGCATAGTTAGTGGAGCCATTAGTAGTTAGTAGCCATGGGTTTTCTTTCGTTTTTACTTTGTTTTAAATATAAAAGCAAAATCACAAATTCCATTCTTATATGTTTCTCACTTCTTTGTTTTCACCGTACTTCTCTTTTCATTCTTTGTTTTCTTCTCTTTTCATTCTTTAAAACATTGAAGAACACTTAACATACACGTGAACATACTGTGTAAGCTTCTATCGCCTCCCGTCCTTATGGATTCGCCTCGTTTTAACCTCTATGCTATAACGAAAGTATCGAGGAAGCCAAAGTACACACACTTTAAATATTGATTTCAAAACATATAATTTTTGTGCACAGTTTTCCCCGATCAAATTTTGGCGCTGTTGCCGGGGATGGGAACAGTTTGATTTCACATTTTTATTAACTTTTCTTCTTTGTCTTTTGGTGTGCAGGTTAAAGTTTTAGCATTGCAGAAGTCCACACTTGCTTTTGTGCGGTTGGATAAATTCTTGTATAATTCTTATATTCTGCTGCTAGTTTTGTTTATATTACCTGTGCCCTGTAATAATTTTAAGAGCTAAAATATGGTAATTGAATGTTTTAAAACGGTTTAGACATTCGCATCTAGGCACGTGTCGATTTCAATTCCAATATACTGTATTTTGTTCTTGTGTTGTTGTGATCTTGACGGAGGTGTACATATTGCATTGCATATAGTTAGGACAAACACGTGGGTGATTTACTCGCTTTGTGTGTTCATTCTTATCTATATTGCACACTTGCACGAATTGAACTTAAGGGCAAAACTCAATATAACATAAGGTGGGGAAGTCATTACCCTCTCTTAGCCCAAAAATCACCTCCCTACTCACACAACCCAAGCCTAAATAAACTTGCTAGACTTTGGCCTCTAGGGACATCTCAGACTCATTAAGGAGATTGACCTAAGGGGAAAATTGTTAAAGTTTGACTCTTATCAAATCTGTGTCGAAGGTTGGCGATTGAGAGGCGAAACCTCGAAGAACAGTGGTTTGGCATAATTAGGCCCGTTGCTCCGGCACGGATACCTCCCACTAATCTTGCCCTTACCTCGTTAATTAACTCGTGGTCAGATTTCGACGATGTACTCCCAGTGGACAATCTAACCAGTTAGGAGTCGTCTAGGTCTAAGTCAACCTTAGCATAGGCTTGTTTTCTTTTTCCTTTTCTTTCTTTGTTTGTTCGTTTGTTCATTTGTTTTCTTTTTTATAAATTGTGAAATGGATGTTAACAACAATAATTTTTTCAATCATAATAAGAATCCATATTTCATCCCGACCTTATTTGACTTGGATAACTTCGACCTGACTATGTACAATATGAACCAACCATATATGCCGGATTGGGATTACCTGACTCAATTTGACCCGTATCCCCAATCCTATAACTATAATTTTCTAAATAATTTCAACTCTTCGCAGAGTCAATGGGGATTCACCTCCCCCGAGTCAAATTTTACTACCATCTTGTCCACAATTTTCACAATATTCATTCCCCGACTTTGATTCATATACTCCTTTTCCTGTTCCACCAACCAAAGAAAAATCCGATTTGGAAAGGAGTATGGAAGCCATGCTTGAGTCTCAACAACAAATTCCAAATTTGCCTAATTCACAATCTTTCCCAAATCAAACTCCATATCCTTCTTTTCTAGATAATCCAATTGAAGAAAAACCTGAGCTAGAAAAGCGTTTGGAAGTCTGTTGTGAAATGGTGCAACAAATTCAAAATATGTTGGACTCATTATCTCAACCAAAATTTCAAAAGTCATGCTCATCTTTTCAAGTCGCACCAATTCAAAATGAACAACCATTTGTCCTAGACTTGAGTATGGAGCTCTTGCATGAGTCTGAGCAACAAACTCAATATCTGATAGACTCACAATCTCACCACAATTTCTAAAATCAACTTCCATAATCACCTTTTCAAGAAGAACCAATTGCAAAGAGTATGAAAGACATGATTCAGACTCAAAATTTTGTTACCTTGCCTATCAATAGGTTAGACTCTATAATGAGCGAATTGATCAATGAGAGCGACAAAAGTCTTTCTTGTCAATCTTTGACCAATCCTTATATCCCTAACTCTATTGATTGGTCCCAAGAATTATGTTATTTTGGAAACCAAGATTCAATTTCAGAACGCACATTTGAACTGGACCAAACTCCAAGTTATGAAAGTCGCCTTGACATTCTGGCAAGTTATCCCTTTCCTGAAATTGAAATTGAACATGAATATGATCCCAAACCTCATGTTAGAGATTCCATTTCACTTTTTCATTCAATAATGACTCCGGTATCTTTACTAGATTTTTTTCTCTATTCCGGAGTTAACATAGAATCCTGCACCACTAAACCATGAAATTGAATCACCTATATCTTATGATCACACTTCATTGATGGGGAAAGTGTGTGAACATTAATTCTTTGGTTTGGACCCCATTTTTAAACCAATTTTGACTCCCCCTTTTGAATCTCGACTTGATTTGAGTCAAATTCCCAAGTCGGTACTGATTTTTATTCCTATTCTATTTGAGTCCAAATCAATCATCTCCCAAAATCACACTTCATTATACTTCATTATTGGACAAGGATGTTGAAGAAAATGACTCAGTAATTATTTTTGAAAACTAAAAATTAGATGGGGATAATTTTTTAAGTAAGACCATTCACTCAATCATTCTTTTACTGAGTTGTATTAAAGAGGTCACTGGTGGGTTTCTGAAAGATTCACGATGTTTTGATTGGGTAGCAACGTTTGGTCCAATTAGACCACCATCAGAGCCACCACCATGAGGTAATTTTCCTTCCCTTTCCATTTGTTTCGTGTATATACACATTCACGATGCATTGAGGACAATGCATAGATAAGTATGGAGGAGGGTTTACTAACGTAAGTTGTTTTAAATTTTCTTTCTTTTACACTTTGTTTTAGGAAATTTTTAAATTTTCTTTTGTATAGAAACTCTTTTCTTTTCTTTTTACAAAACTTTTTAAAATAAGAGAAATAATTTTTATTTAATTTTAAGAAAATTAAGATTATCTTAGGAATTAGGAAGACCTAAAATTATGAATTTTTAAACCAAGTCAAAATAATAGATCTTGTTTAAATTTTAAGATAAGGAAGTAAGATTGAAAAGATAATTTGATCTTGAATTTTTTTGCCTTAGATATATGCACTTCACACTTACACAATTTTTTGAGATTGAAACAAAGAATGAAAATGTCATAAAAAAAATGATGATAATAAAAATCACTTATTGAAGTTGGGTAATTATGCCTCAGGAAGCATGATTATTAACGCCTAAGACGGTGGACAAAAAACAAAATAATCCCCTTTAGTTTTGTGGTCTTGTTTACTCGAGTCCTTAAGTTCGAGGGATGTTTTCTCATCTGGTGCCCTAAAACTATCTGGTTTAGGAGTCACTTGCTGAAAGCTCACTACCCGAGTAAATAAGAATGCCTAAGAAAACTAAAGAAAGAAAAAAGAAAAGAGAAAAAATATTAAATAAATGACATGAAAGTTAGAGTCGATATCCCAAAAATCTTCACTGTTCACAAAGTGCATATGTTCTAAGATTTCATGAAACATCAAAGAATCAATTCAATTTTAAATTCTTACATTTAATTTATAACAAGATTTTGCATTTCGACTTAGTTTAAGAAAAAATAATTTCTGGTTAACCTATGACCTTTGATCACTTAAATTTCACAAAAATATTATAATACTTTTTTCTATTTCAAAATGCATTTTCAAAATACTAAAATTTAATTTCTTTCTTTATGGATTTTGTGGGTGTAATCCGCTGAAAACGCTCAGGAGATAAAACTACTCCTCTAAGGGAAACTTAGAGGTTTAACAGCTTATTACACACGCTCAGTGCAATCGCGTCACCTAGAAAAGTGGTATAATAATCTACTTAGTTAGTTTTTTATTTTGCGGGACGAGCAAAAAGATAAGTGTGGGGGTGTGATTAGTCTGTAATATTGCATAATTTTTATCACATCTTCACATTTATTTTATAATAAATACTGCTAATAATGGCCTTCTTTTGAGATTCTAGGTGCATGGTGTGGAAATGAAGAAGACCCAAAATCACCATTTAATGGGTGATTAAAGGCCTATAAAGATAGCTATTTACCTAGGAGGGTGATACGGTCAGACCTGGTTGCTCAAATCTGAAATCCAGAAGGTACAAATGACAGGGGGACCGAAGCGACGCGCACAGCAGGCGGCGTTGCGCGTGCCGCTCTGGTACAGCCGCGAAAACGTGGCTCTGGCCGCGTTTCCGCAGCCGTACTGGTGCGACTACGCCAGTACTTTCGGCCAGGTTTCCCCCTGACCCCTTTCTCCTGGTGCCTATAAATACCCCCTTTGGGGGTCCTTCAGAGGGGATATACAGAGAGTTAGGGTAGTTTTCTTCTCCATATTGTAGTTTAGGGTAGTCTAGGTTAGTTCTTCTTCTTCTTCCTCTTTGTATTTTCTATTTCTGGTAGATCTTGTAATAGGAGAGAGAGTGATACATGGTTGGAAAGCAAGAGTGCTTGTAATAGAAGGTGACAATCTATGAAAGGTTCTCTCTTTATCTCTTTTTTTTCTTCTCTCTAACTCCTTTTACATGTTTAGCCAATTTTCTCTCATGGCAACTAACTACTAACCACTAACTTGCTAACTTCTTACTTGATAATCCACATGAATCTAATAGCCTCTACTTGGCCTTGCTCTTACAAGAGACATTGATGGCTCATGATGATGGATTCGAACGCTCTAACATCCTAACTCTCTAACAAGCTAACATTACTTTATTCCATGCTTATTCTTGTTTAGTTTTGATGGTTTAAATGTAGCTTGCACTTATTTGTTGAGTTTAGATGTGAAAGTTATCATATGGGTTATGCTTTGAAACGCTCTTGAACCAAGGACTAGTGATGACCAAAGATACATGTGAGGCAACTATCACTGAGAGGTTAGCATGGTTAGTGGAGCCATTAATAGTTAGTAGCCATGGGTTTTCTTTCGTTTTTACTTTGTTTTAGATATAAAAACAAAATCACAAATACCATTCTTCTATGTTTCTCACTTCTTTGTTTTCACCATACTTCTCTTTTCATTCTTTGTTTTCTTTTCTTTTCATTCTTTAAAACATTGAAGAACACTTAACATACACGTGAACATACCGTGTAAGCTTCTATCACCTCACGTCCTTGTGGATTCGACTCGTTTTAGCCTCTATGCTATAATGAAAGTATCGAAGAAGCCAAAGCACACACACTTTAAATATCAATTTCAAAACATACACTTTTGTGCACGGTTTTTTCCCGATCAAATTTTGGTACTGTTGCCGGGATGGGAACGGTTTGATTTCACATTTTTGTTAACTTTTCTTCTTTGTCTTTTGGTGTGCAGGTTAAAGTTTTAGCATTGCAGAAGTCCACACTTGCTTTTGTGCGGTTGGGTAAATTCTTGTATAATTCTTATATTCTGCTGCTAGTTTTTGTTTATATTACCTGTGCACTGTAATAATTTTAAGAACTAAAATATGGTAATTAGATATTTTAAAATAGTTTAGACATTTGCATCTAGGCATGTGTCAATTTTAATTCCAATATACTGTATTTTGTTCTTGTGTTGTTAGGATCTTGACGGAGGTGTACATATTGAATTGCATATGGTTAGGACAAACATGTGGGTGATTTACTCGCTTTGTGTGTTCATTTTTATCTATATTGCACACTTACACGAATTGAACTTAAGGGCAAAACCCAATATAATATGAGGTGGGGAAGTCATAACTCTCCCTTAGCCCAAAAATCACCTCCCCACTCACACAACCCAAGCCTAAATAAAATTTTCTAGACTTTGACCCCTAGGGACATCTCAGACTCATTAGGAGATTGACCTAAGGAAAAAATTGTTAGAGTTGGACTCTTGTCAAATCGGTGTCAAAGGTTGGGGATTGAGAGGCGAAATCTCGAAGAACAGTGGTTTGGCATAATTAGGCCCGTTGCTCCGGCACTGATACCACCATTAATCTTGCCCCTACCTGGTCGATTAACTCGTGGTCAGATTTCGACGATGTACTCCCCGTGGACAGTTTAACCAGTTAGGAGTCGTTTAGATCTAAGTCAACCCGAGTATAGGCTTGTTTTCTTTTTCTTTTTCTTTGTTTGTTTGTTTGTTCGTTTTTTTTTCTTTTTTATAAATTGTGAAATGGATTTTAACAACAACAATTTTTTCAATCATAATATGAATCTATATTTCACCCCGACTTGATTTGACTCGGATAATTTCGACCCGGCTATGTACAACATGAACAATAATATATGCCAGATTGGGATTATCCGACTCAATGTGACCCATATCCCCAATCCTATGACTATAATTTTTAAAATAATTTCAACTCTTCACAGAGTCAATGGGGATTCACCTCCCCCGAGTCAAATTTCAATCATCTTGTTCACAATTTTCACAATATTCATTCCCTGACTTTGATTCATATACTCCTTTTCATGTTCCACCAACCGAAGAAAAATCCGATTTGGAATGGAGTATGGAAGCCATGCTTGAGTCCCAACAACAAATTTCAGATTTGCTCAATTCACAATCCTTCCCAAATCAAACTCCATATCCTCCTTTTCTAGAACATCCAATTGGAGAAAAATTTGAGCTAGAAAAGTGTTTGGAAGTCTGTTGTGAAATGGCGCAACAAATTCAAAAAATGTTGGACTCATCTTCTCAGCCAAATTTTCAAGAGTCATGCTCATCTTTTCCAGTCGCACCAATTCAAAATGAACAACCATTAGTCCTAAACTTGAGTATGAGCTCTTGCGTGAGTCTGAGCAACAAACTCAATATCTGATAGACTCACAATCTCATCACAATTTCCAAAATCAACTTCCATACTCACCTTTTCAAGAAGAACCAATTGCATAGAGTATGGAAGACATGATTCAGACTCAAAATTTTGTTACCCGGCCTATTAATAGGTTAGACTCTATAATGAGCAAATTGATCAATAAGAGCGATAAAAGTCTTTCTTGTCAACCTTTGACCAATCCTTATATCCCTAACTTTATTGATTGGTCCCAATAATCATGTTATTTTGAAAACTAAGATTCAATTTCAGAACGCACATTTGAACTTGACCAAACTTCAAGTTATGAAAGTCGCCTTGACATTCTGGCAAGTTATCCCTTTCCTGAAATTGAAATTGAACATGAATGTGATCCCGAACCTCATGTTAGTGATTCCATTTCACTTTTTCATCCAATAATGACTCTGGTATCTTTACCAGATTTTTTCTCTATTCCGGAGTTAACATTAAATCCTGTACCAGTACACCGTGAAATTGAATAACCAATATCTTATGATCACACTTCATTGATGGGGAAAGTATGTGAACATTAATTCTTTGGTTTGGACCCCATTTTTGAACCAATTTTGACTCCTCCTTTTGAATCTCGACTTGATCTTGAGTCCAAATCAATTATCTCCCAAAATCACACTTCATTGTCAGACAAGGATGTTGAAGAAAATGTTATTTTTGAAACTTGGAAATTAGATGGGGATAATTTTTTAAACAAGACCATTCACTCAATCATTCTTTTACTGGGTCGTATTAAAGAGGTCACTGGTGGGTTTCTGAAAGATCCACGATGTATTGATTGGGTAGCAACACCTGGCCCAATCAGACCACCACCGGAGTCACCACTATGAGGTAATTTTCTTTCCCTTTCCATTTGTTTCATGTATATACACATTCACAATGCATTGAGGATAATGCATGAGATAAGTGTGGAGGAGGATTTACTAACATAGGTTGTTTTAAATTTTATTTCTTTTACACTTTGTTTTAGGAAATTTTTAAAATTTTCCTATGTATAGAAACTCTTTTCTTTTATTTTTACAAAACTTTTTAAAATAAGAGAAATAATTTTTATTTATTTTTAAGAAAATTAAGATTATCTTAGGAATTAGGAAGACCTAAAATTATGAATTTTAAACCATGTCAAAATATTAGATCTTATTTAAATTTTAGGATAAGGAAGTAAAATTGAAAACATAATTTGATCTTGAATTTTTTGCCTTAGACATATGCACTTCACACTTACACAATTTTTTGGGATTGAAACAAAGACTAAAAATGTCATAAAAAATGATGATAATAAAAATCACTTATTGAAGCTGGGTAATTATGCCTCAGGAAGCATAATTATTTACGCCCAAGATGGTGGATAAAAACAAAATAATCTCCTTTAGTTTTGTGGCCTTGTTTACTCGAGTCCTTAAGTCTGAGGGATGTTTTCTCATCTGGTTTCCTAAAACTATCTGGTTTGGGAGTCACTGGCTGAAAGCTTACTACCTGTGTAAATAAGAAAGCCTAAGAAAATTAGGGAAAGAAAAAAAGAAAAAAGAAAAAAGTATTAAATAAATGACATGAAAATTAGAGTCGATATCCCAAAAATCATCACTGTTCACAAAGTGCATATATTCTAAGATTTCATGAAAAATCAAAGATTCAATTCAATTTTAAATTCTTACATTTAATTTATAACAAGATTCTGCATTTCGACTTAGTTTAAGAAAAAATAATTTCTGGTTAACCTATGACCTTGGATCACTTAAATTTCACAAAAATAATATAACACTTTTCTCTATTTCAAAATGCATTTTCAAAATGCTAACATTTGATTTCTTTCTTTATGAATTTTGTGGGTGTAATCCGCTGAAAACCCTCAGGAGACAAAACTCCTCCTCTAGGGGAAACCTAGAGGTTTAACGGCTTGTTGCACACGTTCAGTGCAATCGCATCACCTACAAAAGTGAAGTAATAATCTTCTTAGTTAGTTTTTTGTTTTGCTCGGAACGAGCGAAAAGATAAGCGTGGTGGTGTGATTAGTCTATAATATTGCATAACTTTTACCACGTATTCACATTTATTTTATAATAAATACTACTAATAATGGTCTTCTTTTGTGATTCTACGTGCATGGTGTGGAAATGAAGAAGACTCAAAATCACCATTTAATGGGTGATTAAAGCCTATAAAGATAGCCATTGATCTAGGAGGGTGATTCGGTCAGACCTGGGTGCTCAAATCTGAAATCCAGAAGGTACAAGCGATAGGGCACCGAAGCGACAGCGCACAGCAGGCGGCGCTGCAGCGCGGCTCTGATACAGTCGTGAAAATGCGGCTCTGGCCGCGTTTTCGTGGCTGTACTGGTGCGCCAGTACTTTGGGCCAGGGTTTTCCCCGGGCCCCCTTTCTCTTGGTGCCTATAAATACCCCCTTTGGGGTCCTTCAGAGGGGATATACAGAGAGTTAGGGTAGTTTTCTTCTCCATGTTGTAGTTTAGGGTAGTCTAGGTTAGTTATTCTTCTTCTTCCTCTTTTTATTTTTTATTTCTTGTAAATCTTGTAATAGGAGAGAGAGTGGTACATGGTTGGAAAGTAATAGTGCTTGTAATAGAAGGTGACAATCTATGAAAGGTTCTCTCTTTACCTTTCTTTGTTTTCTTCTCTCTAACTCCTTTTACATGTTTAGCTAATTTTCTCTCATGGTAACTAACTACTAACCACTAACTTGCTAACTTCTTACTTGATAATTCACATAAATCTAATAGCCTCTACTTGGCCTTGCTCTTGCAAGAGCCATTGATGGCTCATGATGATGAATTCTAACACTCTAACATCCAAACTCTCTAACAAGCTAACATTACTTTATTTCATGCTTACTCTTATTTAGTTTTGATGATTTAAGTGTGGCTTGCACTTGTTTGTTGAGTTTGGATATGAAAGTTATCATATGAATTATGCTTTGAAACGCTCTTGAACCGAGGACTAGTGATGGCCAAGGATAGATGTGAGACAACTATCACTAAGAGGCTAGCATGGTTAGTGGAGCCATTAGTAGTTAGTAGCCATGGGTTTTCTTTCCTTTTTACTTTGTATTAGATATAAAAACAAAATCACAAATACCATTCTTCTATGTTTCTCGCTTCTTTGTTTTCACCTTACTTCTCTTTTCATTCTTTGTTTTGTTTTCTTTCATTCTTTAAAACATTGAAGAACACTTAACATACACGTGGACATACCGTATATACTTCTATCGCCTCCCGTCCTTGTGGATTCTACTCGTTTTAGCCTCTATGCTATAATGGAAGTATCGAGGAAGCCAAAGCACACACACTTTAAATATCAATTTCAAAACATATACTTTTTGTGCATGATTTTTCCGCGATCATAAGGCCCAGCAAGAAGCCTTGAATAATATCCAACAAATGCTACCTCAAATTCTCACCAACTGGAATAATAATGATGCTGGAAGCAATCATAATGAGGAGGAGTATAATGATAATAAGCAACTTAAGACTGAGAAGTTAAAGGAAAGCTTTCCCATCGATGCTGAAGTTCTTAAAGGTATCCAAGCTCAGATCGCATTCTTAGCTCAGAGAAATGAATTAAAGAAGGCAGGCATGACTCGTCCTTGCCCACTTGAATAGGACTCAGTGCCATATCCGCCAAAGTTTAATCCACCTACGTTACATACGTATGATGGCAAAAGCTCACCAAACCAGGATATCTACTACTTTCGGTCTCAGACTGGTAATTTCATAGGTAACGATGCTATTATGGCCATTTATTGGTACTCTCAAAGGAGTAGATTTCGACTGGTTCAGAAGCCTTCTACCAGGCTCTATCATTTCTTGGATCGATTTAGAGACTCAGTTCCTCTCTCATTTTTTACGAGGATGACACTGAGGTGACCATGGATAAACTTCTCTCCACTGTGCAGAAAATAGGAGAATCCGTCTGTGATTACATCGAACGGTTCAGAAACTTATCTCTGATGTGTCCGGTGGGGATGCCATTGCCTACGTTGTTGCAAACATGTAGGCAATACTTCCTGGACCAAGTGGAGATTCGTATGGGAACTGTCAAGGCCCATACCTAGAAAGAACTGGTTGAGCAAGCCGAAATAGTCGAGAAGTCGGCTAAAAAGTTTAAGCCGTCTACACCCAAAGGCAAATGGGGTATGAATAATAAAGGGCGCGGCAAGATGGCTCAATCTTCCCAAGCCAAAGGGAAGGAGAATATGACCGTGGAGTTGTCAGGGAATACTCCTCCGAATACTAAGAAGAGCGGCGTCAATAATCAGGAGTTTAAGTTTCCTCTGAAGCAGTACTCCTTCAAAGATGAGTAGGTGGTTACAATATTTCCATTTGCTCCAAAAGGGGAATAAGTTGAAGCTGCCAAAGGCTCGATGCCCTAACGAAGTGGGATGCACAAACGATCCCAATTATTGGATGGTTCATCATCCTTCCAACAAATGCTTTGTTCTCAAGGACAAAATTCAGGCTTTAGTCGACGCCGGGGTTCTAACTTTAAAATCAGAATGAAAGAAAGTCACAGCAAACATGGTGACTCTCGAATTCGGCACTATGCTAAAGGTCACAGTCCCTGATGGATCTCCTCCAATCCCTAAGGCATGACTGGAGATAAATAATCCTTCAGCTAAACAACAAGAGGCTAAAGGTCTTGTTCCTTTGACATTGAAAACTGGAGAAATCATGTGGGTTCACCCAGACCTTGCCCAAGACAAATAATGGGATTCAAAGAAATCCAAGTCAAAGGGAAAATCCTGCAACGTTGTCTCTGCTTTGCCAGATGATGACAACATAACGATAGCTTCTCTTAGCGATTCTAAAAACGAGAGGTATACTTTTACGACACAGGCTGTTGCACTTCAACCAATGGGTCCTCAGTCTATGAAATCATACTTAAAACAGTATGAGAAAACTATTGACGAGACACAACAGCTAACGACATCATTAGAAATACCTGTTCCAGCATCAGTCCCGATTTCAGGAAAAGAAAAGCAGAAAGAAGTACGATTTGATCGCGTCTTGAAGAAACCTTCAGGCCCGAGACTTGATGTTCCTTTTCGCTTTGATATATTGGCCCAGCTGGCTAATATTTCAGCTCGTATCACCATACACTGTTTTCCATTATATTCGCAAAGGGGAAAACTTACAATAAAAAAAAGGTTGAGGAGCTAAATTACAAGTATTCTTAAAAAGATTACAAGTAGATCTCCTCAGAGATTCTGGAGAAGTGTGCCGATAGGAGTCTGGTCAGCGCGCGACCACTTTGTCCCTTTGACGATGCGAGCGATGAGATTCCCTTCTCGCCTGGTTCGGGGAATCAGAGAATAGAAGGTTGGTAGAACCCTCTTTCTGCTTCTCAAAAACTGCCTTCAATTAGGAATTCTTTCTCGCCTGGTTCCGGAGATTCCTTGAGAAGAAGGACGATGTTAGGGTATCGACACCCTGGATAGAGAAAGCAATTCTCTAAAAGGTCTCTGAATTCGAGAGCACACGGTGCGTTATGAAGAAGCCTCTGCTTGTGGAGTCCTCTTTTTTCCCGATGGTCCTCTCTCCTTGTACCCCTGGTGAGCTATTTATAGGGAGAGCAAGGGTATAATCGTCCCTTGAAAATATAAAAACTGATTGAATCAAATCTGTTTAAATCTGGAAAGTAGCCTTGCTGTGAGGCTAGGATCAGCTTCTGCGAAGCTAGAATTGGCAGGTCGGTTGATCTTCTTGATCCTTTCCATATCGTTGGAGGATTTCCCCTGATCTTCTTACTCGTTTTTAGAAGAGTCAAGAGATTGTGGCAATCAACTGCTAAATTTGATCTCTGATTTGATCTTAATTGGATTTGATCTGATTAGATCCGATCTCATCCGGAGATTTGATTGGTCAAAGGTTGACCATAGCAGACCAATAGCGGAGCTGTCAGCATTGAGCTCGTAGCGGAGCTGGAGACGGTTTCTGGCGAAGTCCGAAAGAAACCCTTTGGCAGAGCTGGAAGTCCTCTGTGGCGAAGTTTGCGAGTTAGCTTCTTGGCGAGGCTTTGGATGGCTTCAAGGCGAAGTTAGGTGATATTAGCCTCTCAAGCGAGGCTATCCCTTTGGGCTCATGCGATGCTAAGTGCTAGCACCTTAGACCTGTGATTGGTAGTCAAAAATGCATTTTTATCATCATATTTACCATCACATTTTCATATTTATTCATTTAATTCTGCACAATTATTAATATTTTGTTATTTATTGTGTGCAGGCCTCGAATTATTATTTTAATAATAAATAAAGCTTAACGAAGCCCAAAAGCCCACATTTGAAGCCCAGGTGTAAAAGTGCAAATATCAGATTGTCAAAGTGCAATTATGCAAGGGCTAAAGTTGCAATTATTAAAGTTGAGGGAAGGATAGAATTCTACCCAACCCTAAACTCTTGCAGGATGAGCATAAAAGCCAAAGATGAGAAGGAAATTCGTGGGAGGAAGATTTGAAGAAATCTGGTTTAAGGGTAACTTGATTACTAAGTTATCTCGAAACTCCAGATTAAAAGGCCAGGATACAACTTCTAGAAGCAGGTGCCCACATGGACGGACCAGGAGAGGCCACGCGCCAAAGCGCGCGGCCAGAAGCCAAAAAAGTGCCGCGGAAGCTCGGCAAGGCGCGGCAAAGTGGATGAGTCTGACTACCAGACTTCGTCTACAATTTCATCCGGGACTCTATCTTCTTCTGCACTATAAATATCCCTGCAAAGTGCAACGTACAGGGCGTCCAGCGTCCAGCAAAGGGCCAAAGTTCAGATTTTTAGGGTTTTTCCTCTTTCTTCTAGGTTAGGTTTTCTTTTTGTTTATCTTTTGTAAATTCTGAGAGTGGAGGAAGCTTTCATGGAGGAAAGAGTCCATGCTTGTACTGAGGTGACAGCGGTGTAAGCCAACTCTTCTTCAATTGTTAATGAAATCCATTCAAAGGTGTGTTTTTGTTATGTTTATTTGTTCATCTCTTTTATTTCATGTTGTGTTCTTGTTCTCTCTTTTTTTTTGTTCTCTACATTGTTTCTCTCTAATGTCTTGCCCACCATGAGATCCAACTGCGTCGAGAATACCTAGCCGAAGAAGGAACCTTGACGGCCCATGGCGATAAACAAATCTTCATAGCTTTTTCTTAATTTCGTAGAGTAGATTTAGAAGGCGGACGATCCCATAAGCCGTGCTTGTACGCCTTCCAAGAAAAGGGAAATCATCGCAACGGTTCAAACGGCAAGCAGACTAAAGAGATAAGTTCTTTCTTTTTCTTTTCTTTTCTTTTTTATAGATTAAATCCATCTCTCTCCAATATTCTTTTCCACAACTCATTGTAAATACCACAACTCATTGTAAATACCATCGTGACTAACAAAATAACTAAAAAAGATAAATTTTTAGAGAAACTTGCTTAACGCTTCCATCGCAGTCCCTCCCTGAGGATCACGACCCGCATAGCCCTGCTACCGCGGATTAGAACTGATTCCTCGCACGATCTATTCTTAATCTAATATTCTAATTTTTGTGTGCAGGAAAAATCAGTCAACAAATTGGCGCCGTTGCCGGGGAGGGACGGTAAGTTATCTCTAAAACAAAAAAAAATTTAATTTTTAACTAATTCTTTATTCTTTTCTGTTTGCAGGTTTGGAGAACAGGAAACAGAAAACAGCAGCTGCAGTGGACATATAGCTGCCCTGTGCCTCTGCCCTCGAAGGCAGAGCACAGGAGCCCACTGTTTTGCCGCGGATCCGCGGCCATAGCCGCGGAAACGCGGCAACAGTAAGGACTACTGATTCAATTTTTTTGCAGATTGCTGAAATTTGAGATTACTGCTTACTGCTCTATTCTATTTTGTTCTGTGATATACCTGTAAATTGCTAATAATTCAACAGTAAATTATTGGTTGTTAAAAATAAAATTTGATTAGACGTTTGCATATTAGGCACGTGTCTTTTCAATTATTTTTATTTTACTGTTGAAGAGTGCTGGAGCAAGGTACGTACGCATTGCATGTAGAATAGGACTCATCTCTTGGTTGATTATTTGCTTTGAGTGAATTCTATCTATTTTGTACACTTGCACTAATTCATCTTAAGGGCATAACCCATTAACAAGATAAGGTGGGGATTTCATCACCCTTCCTTAGCCCAAAAATCATATCCCAAGCACTCACTAACCCAAGCCTAACTTAAAAATTAGTAGACGTTGGCCCTAGGGACATCTCGGACTCAATTAGGAGATTATCCTAAGGGGGAACAGTGCTGGAAATTGACTCTTGTCAAATCAGTGTCTAGGAAAGGGATTGAGGGCCGAAAGCCCGAAGATTGGTGGTTATTTAATTAAGGAACGTCTTTGACGGAAAACCTCCCACCACTCTTGCCCTGACCTGGCTGATTAACTTGTGGTCAAAGTCTGCACCCAACCTCCTGTGGACAGTCTAACCAGTTAGGAGTCGTCTAGGTCATAGGTCTACCCTAACTTAGGTTAGAATTTTTCTTTTTGTTTGTTGTGTTGGTGTGATATGGCATATAAGAATAATTCCAATTTTAATCCATATTACACCCCTAACTATTATTCGGATATTACCAACCCGGCATACCCTAACTTTGACCAATCTAGTGTGCCGGAATGGTCTTATCCGAATGAATATAACCCATACCCCCCATCTTATGACTACAATTTCCATAATAATTTCAACTCGTCACAGAGTTCATGGGGTTTCGAGTCCCCCGAGTCTAATTCTCAACCAAATTGTCCTCCATATCCATCTAGTCCACATTCTTCCCAAGATTCATACTCAGATCCACCTATTCAGAATAGAAATCCATCTATCTTGGAAATGATGAGTATAAATAAGTCCAAGCAAAAATCACCATCAATCTTAGACATGATGATACGTGAGTCCACCGACTCACAACTTTATCACGATTACCCGTCCTATTTTCAAGTCCAATCAGAACATGATCCACCTATCGACTATGAAGGGATGCTAGCTGCCATGACTGAGGCTAAATTAGCCCGTGATCATGACATAGATTTGATGGTTCAATGCTTACGTTCTCACCGTCCGGCTGATTCTGATATCGCTGACCACTCGCTTAAAGCCGACGAACCAAGTTGCTTTGGACAACAAGATTCTAATTCAGTACCATCATGTGAACTTGCCGAAACTCCAATTTTTGATAACTTGGCAAGTTTTTCCTTTCCTGAATTAGAACTTGAGCTTGAATATGATCATGATCTTCCACTTGATGATTCAATTTTATTTCCTGATCCAATAATGACTCCAGTGTCTCCACCTGATTTCACTTTTCCCGAGTCAACATTGGATCCTATTCCAATTCATTATGAAATTGAATCACCCATTTTAGATGATCATATTGAACTTGACCTAGATTCTCACAATCTCTTTACTTCTGAAATTGATTGTACAATTCTGACGGACGATGTTGACCTTAGTTTTGAAGAATTGTATGGCGATGAGCTAGAATTCCTTAATATTGGAAGTAAAGAGATATCACCCATATTAGGTCACATTTCATTGTGGGAAGAAGATTGTGGACTTGAGTTTCAATTTCTTGACATGGACCCACTTCTTGAACCTAGCCCGACTCCTGAGCCCTTACTTGATTTGAGCATCTTCCTTGAGTCGGTATTCGTTCCCGTACCTATAATGTCCAAGTCAATAATTCCATCTTTTCATACTCCATTTTGGGACAAGGAGGTTGAGACAATTAACTCTGAAATTTATTATGAAATTTGGAAATTTGATGGGGTGGAAATTCTAAAAAATGATTATACATATATTTTAGTGGGTTATGTAAGGAAAGTTTCTGGTGGGTTCCACCAAATTATCTGTTATCTTGATTGGGCCGCATTTCGTGGACCAATTAGACCACCTCCGGAACCACCACCCTAAGGTAACTTCCGCCTTCCCTTGTTCTGTTTCATGCATATATGCATTCATTCATACATTGAGGACAATGCATGAGATAAGTGTGGGGGTGGGCTTTACTAACATACTAACATAAGTAGACACTAACAAAATTTGCTAATAAAAAAAATTTAAAAAAAAATTGTTTATAAAAAGGAAATATTTTGACTTATTTTTTTGAAAGAAATCTAAGTTAGTTTTAAGGATTAGGAAAATCATGATTAGGATTTCTAAAAACTTGGTCAAAATATATAAATTGTTTAAATTTTAGGTATAGGAGGAGAAATTGAATAATTAGTTAGTCTTAATTTTTACCTTAATGAAATGTGCATTCCTAGTACATATCTAGGATTCTAAGACAAAGACCTTGTGCCTCATAAAAAAAAATATGTCTAAAAAAAAAAAAAAAAAAAATCACCAATTAAGCTGATACATGTGCCTCAAGAAGCATAAGTACTCATGCCTAAAGGTGAGTAAATAAAATAAAGTCCTTAGTTTTGGGGCCTAGTTCACTCGAATTTGAGTCCGCGGGGTGTTTTCTCACTTGGTGCCCTAAAGCCGACTGGTTTGGGGGCCACCGACTTTAAGTTCACTACATGGGTGGATTAGAAAGCCTAATAGAACTAAGAAATATAATATATGTATTAACACATCTAATAATCAATTAGTTAGGTATGAGGGCCTCAAGAAGCCTTGATACTTATACGAAAGAAAATTAGATGAGTTATACATGCAAAAAAAAAGGAAAAAAAATAGATATTAACACATCTAAATAGTCAATTAGTTAGGTATGAGGGCCTCAAGAAGCCTTGATACTTACACGAAAGAAAATTAGATGATGTTATAAAAATAATAAAGAGGCATGAGAGTCCAAGTTAAGGAATTCCTAGATTCATAAGGGTGCGTATGACTTTTGGTAATGAAAAAGACTATATTAGAAATTCAATTTTAATCCTTACCTAAAATGAATAACAATTGACTTTATAAAGACTAAGTTTGAGGAATGAATAAAAATGAGGATCCTAAAACTTATAGACTACTTAGTCTCTTCAATAATAATTCAAATATTTTCCTTTTTATGGATTTTGTGGGTGCAATCCGCTGAAAACCCTCACGAGACAACACTCGTCCTCTAGGGTAACCTAGGGGTTTAACGGCTTGTTGCACGTGCTAAGTGCAACCGTGATTCCTACGAAAGTGAGTTAGGTTAGATTAATTTTTCTTTTTCTTTGTTTTTACTCGAGGACGAGGAAAAAGATAAGTGTGGGGGTGTGATTGGTAGTCAAAAATGCATTTTTATCATCATATTTACCATCACATTTTCATATTTATTCATTTAATTCTGCACAATTATTAATATTTTGTTATTTATTGTGTGCAGGCCTCGAATTATTATTTTAATAATAAATAAAGCTTAATGAAGCCCAAAAGCCCACATTTGAAGCCCAGGTGTAAAAGTGCAAATATCAGATTGTCAAAGTGCAATTATGCAAGGGCTAAAGTTGCAATTATTAAAGTTGAGGGAAGGATAGAATTCTACCCAACCCTAAACTCTTGCAGGATGAGCATAAAAGCCAAAGATGAGAAGGAAATTCGTGGGAGGAAGATTTGAAGAAATCTGGTTTAAGGGTAACTTGATTACTAAGTTATCTCGAAACTCCAGATTAAAAGGCCAGGATACAACTTCTAGAAGCAGGTGCCCACATGGACGGACCAGGAGAGGCCACGCGCCAAAGCGCGCGGCCAGAAGCCAAAAAAGTGCCGCGGACGCTCGGCAAGGCGCGGCAAAGTGGATGAGTCTGACTACCAGACTTCGTCTACAATTTCATCCGGGACTCTATCTTCTTCTGCACTATAAATATCCCTGCAAAGTGCAACGTACAGGGCGTCCAGCGTCCAGCAAAGGGCCAAAGTTCAGATTTTTAGGGTTTTTCCTCTTTCTTCTAGGTTAGGTTTTCTTTTTGTTTATCTTTTGTAAATTCTGAGAGTGGAGGAAGCTTTCATGGAGGAAAGAGTCCATGCTTGTACTGAGGTGACAGCGGTGTAAGACAACTCTTCTTCAATTGTTAATGAAATCCATTCAAAGGTGTGTTTTTGTTATGTTTATTTGTTCATCTCTTTTATTTCATGTTGTGTTCTTGTTCTCTCTTTTTTTTGTTCTCTACATTGTTTCTCTCTAATGTCTTGCCCACCATGAGATCCAACTGCGTCGAGAATACCTAGCCGAAGAAGGAACCTTGACGGCCCATGGCGATGAACAAATCTTCATAGCTTGTTCTTAATTTCGTAGAGTAGATTTAGAAGGCGGACGATCCCATAAGCCGTGCTTGTACGCCTTCCAAGAAAAGGGAAATCATCGCAACGGTTCAAACGGCAAGCAGACTAAAGAGATAAGTTCTTTCTTTTTCTTTTCTTTTCTTTTTTATAGATTAAATCCATCTCTCTCCAATATTCTTTTCCACAACTCATTGTAAATACCACAACTCATTGTAAATACCATCGTGACTAACAAAATAACTAAAAAGATAAATTTTTAGAGAAACTTGCTTAACGCTTCCATCGCAGTCCCTCCCTGAGGATCACGACCCGCATAGCCCTGCTACCGCGGATTAGAACTGATTCCTCGCACGATCTATTCTTAATCTAATATTCTAATTTTTGTGTGCAGGAAAAATCAGTCAACAACCTGCTGAGGTCAGTTTAGAAACAATCCGGGTTCACCGTCTGCTTGCTGGATCAGTGGAGTCCAAGTTGCTTCCTTGTCCCTTGGAGATGGGTGAGGACTGGTCTTCAGCTCGTTTGTCACTTGTCTTTTGTAAATGTCAACAAGTTTAGACATTGTTCAGACCAATAAGAATCTTGTCTTTTTTAAGTGTCAACAAGACCCCCTTCAAAGTTTTCAAAATTCTGCAATAGCTCAGACTTCAAAACACTTTGAACTGCTTTGATCGATGGTGTGTGGAGTACGAACGTCGCCATGATGGTTGAGTTCAGCTTCGCTTTAAATCCTGCTTTGGGATGTAGATTCGCCGAGGAATCATGTAGACTCGCGTCTGGGTAGCTTCGCAGCTAGGTAGGTTCGCTCTGGAACATCTGTCGCTTTCCCGAGGCCAACTGCCGTGGGCCAGTTACGAGGAGGATTACTCCTTTCTTCGTGCTGATCGAGGGAGATATTCTTCGATTTGCATGTTTCCAAGGGAGGATATTCCCTTTCTTCAAGGCGCAATAAGTGCCTTTATGAGGGAGACGTTTCTCCCTTTGCACGGTTCCAAGGGAAACCGTCCCTGTTCTCAAGGCGCAGTAAATGCCTTAAATGCGCTCGTGCTTCCACGCTTGAGGCGGCAGCGCTCAGGCCATGGGGCCTATAAATAGGACACTTGAGGTCCTCTGAAGAGAGAAGTGATTTGCTCTTCCCCTCTTCTCTTGGTTGAGAGAGATACTCAGATCTCTGAATTAGTGGGAATGCCCACTCTGGTCATTATCCGGCCAAGGACCGGTAAGTCTTGATCATTCAACGACTTCACCGATTTTAGGGAATTCATCTCTCTTAATTCAGCTTTAGCGGCTGCTTCAGGGATTAGCTTCCCTTGTTCTCTATTTAACTGATCTGCGGAGAAGGATTTCAGTATAGCTTCCCAGCGAAGCTATCATCTTGACTTGGAAAGAGAAAGATCACTGCATGTTAAGTCCGCTGCACAGGCAAAACTTGGGACTTAGTCTCTTCAAGGTTGAGCTAGTCTTGCCATATAGGTGAGGCTAAGACTGTGTCCCATAGGATCAGTCTGGCTTAACCGTACAGGCGAGGCTAGGACTTGGCGTTTGCTGAGCTAGCCCATCATCACTGTGCAAGCGAGGCTTATCATCTGCTCCAATTGAAATCGGATTGCTTCGCCCCAAAGAATTCAGCTTTAGCGCTTTTGCAGTATCTTTTGTGTTTAACTGCTAACTTGCTCCAATTTTGCATTGCAGTGAGCTATATTCGCCGATCTTGTGTCTTGATGAAAGAGACCGAAAAGTTGCCTTATGCTTCCCCGGTTGAAGCTTTACTTTTAAGCAGGAGGAACAACTTGGGGCAGCTGATGTGTGTCCCAGAGGCTATTGGCAGCCTTTTATCCGAGATGATTCGTTCTGAGGTGAGGCTGGTAGCCGCTTATCTGAGATGATCCACTTCGGGAAGGCGGATGTCACACCTGAGAGATCACTGACATCACTGCCAATTCCCATTATAGGTGATCTATCGTGTTGACGGCGATAAGTTCATTGCTAACTTTCAACTTTGGTGATCCAGCTTCCTGGTGGCAAAATGTACCATTTTTGTGGAGAATTATGGCCGTGTCCTCGTGGCACAACTGGTTACGGCCTTGTGCAGGAGGAAGGCCTTTCGTGTCCAGTTGGTCTAGTCTGGAAGCAAATAAAATCACTTGTATGCCTTTTGCGCAAATCACCTTGCTGAGCAACTGATTCTGTTGTATGAAACAAAATCTTGATGTAATATCAATGTACCTTTGCTCTTAAATCAATGAAAGTTTATCCTCTGCTCATCTGATTTTTGCCTGCCTTCATTGAGAATTTGGCCATAGCGGGGCTAAACTTTGTGCAGAGTTAAGGACAAGGTCCTTTTTTGAATGAGCTTCGCGTGATGCTGGCATGTCGGCGAACTATGCCCTTAGTGGGTTGAGGCAACCTTTTTGGCGAAGTTCTTGATGAACTTGTGCGAAGTCCGCACTTCGGCTCATTGGCGAGGTTAAGCCTTAGTGGCTGAATCAGCGCTTCTCGGGAAGGCGCTTTAGGCGGCGTTTCAAATTAATTTGAAACGACAGCCTGTACTCTTTTCGAGGCGTCGTTTCAGGCGTTCATTGGCCTATAAAAGTCCGATCGGACTGTAGAGAGGACAGATCTCTTCACTTGAAATTTTTAGAGACCTTTAGACTCTTCTTCTTCCTCTTTCCTTTCCATTAAAACAAATTTGAAAGATTTCGCAGCTCTTCAATGGCGCCCAAGAGACGAGCGGGAAAAGAAGTGGCAACTTCTGCAGCGGAGGGTCCTTCTCCTCCTCCGGTCATCGAACGACCAATCGCTGGTAGGGAACTTTCCCTTTTGATTAGAGACTGTCGTCTCTCCTTTAAGGCCGACTTCTGGCTGTCCTTGGATAAATTCAACACGAGTCCAATCCCCTTGATTTCTTGATCGGGAATCCAAGAACTGAAGAGTTCTTCCTCAAGCTTCCAAGCGAAGTTAACCTTTAGGCGGTTCACATCCTGTTGAATGACAGGATGCGGAGCTGTCCTTTGATATTTGACAGAAAAGGACCGTAATGCCCTTCTGACGAAGTTATCCTTCGAGGTTTTGTCACATCTGTTGTTCGAAGCTAAGCTTCCAAAGTGAAGCTAACACTTGGATGTTTTCCTGCATCCTGTCCTCGTGTGGGATGCGGAGCTACACTGCAGCTGTGAAGCTAAGCTTCGGGGCGAAGCTATCGTTTAGGCCAATCCTTGCTCAGAGGGCGAGGCTATGCCTTGTCAAATTTTGCGTTCTGATTTTAGCCCTCTTTCGGCTGATGAACTAATCATAGTTTCTCTTTGTTCCTACAGTACACTATACTCCTGGTCCTTCAAACAACCTGTTCGGGATGACCATGGGATCGGATGGCAAGATCAGCTTGCAATTTCAAGGGCAGGCTTCTTTGTTCAGTGAGCGGAGTTCTCTCGTTAGAGATACGCTTATTCATGGTGGTGATCAATATACCACGAGGAGTATCCTGACCATAGCTCCCCTTGAAGATGTCGACCGTCGAATTTATAGGAAGCCCGATTTCATGTTCGGGGATGCCGCACCAGACCCTGACCACCAACTACATGCAGGGGAAGGGCGGTGGATTTTTCAGTTGGATGGCGAGAGGTTCTACCTTCCGTCCAACAAGCGCCATTTTTCTTTGTCTTCCTTCCAGTGTGTGACACAGGCTCGGAAGATGGCATGGGATGTGAGCCGAAATACCGACTCCATCCACATAGGGAGATTGATGGTTCAGTCCCCCGGTTATGCAAGAGCGGGGCCTCCTCATTGCATAATGGGTCTACATCCTGGGAATGTGTCACGAGACATCCCAGTGGGAGAAAATCCTGCAGTGGCGTTGCCCTTTGGCAACCAATTCTTCAAGGTTAATGGGAACTACCCGGCCACTGACTTCAGGACTCCAGGCTGGATTCACCCTCCGAAGACGTGGTGGGCGGATTTGACTACCTACATCCTTGCTCATTTCGAGGAGGACTTGGAGGGGCTGAACCTCTATGAGGCCGTCAGGGCGACCTGCTACGGCATTGAGATGAATGTGGCGTGCTTCTACGCCATCTTTGAATTGTATTGCCCAGCTTCAGAGACCTTCTTCACCCCTGTCGGTGAGTTGGGTATGGCCTTGCATGAGATGTGGGAAGTCTCTGCTCTGCCTTTTGGGTCTCTCCCATATGAAGAGTACTTCCCGTGCGAGGCAGAATTGGCGTTTCTGGAGAGACAGGAGCCTACCTTGTTCGCGACCTACAGGGAGTTAATGTGCCACCTGTATATTTGCTCCAGTATGCATGGGGGCAATAAGGGAACCTCCTGTAGCTTGAAAAGCTGGGGAAACTATTTGTTCCCAGATATGGAGAATGCTCCTGAGGCAGCACATTGCGGAGTTGCTGATGAAGACATCTTTGACCGGATGCAAAAGCACTCCCAAGGGGATCTAGTTGTGAAGGAAGACGATGGTCCCTATGAGCAGGGTGATGTTCTTCGAAGCTTCCATCATCAGGCTCGCAGGCCAATGTCCCGGAAGGCACTTCTGGCTGGTTTCCTAACAGTCTGGCTGAAGAGGTGCGTGGTGCTGTCTTCTTCGGGTGACATCGTTCATCCGAATGTTTTGCTGCCCGCTGTTCGTTTGGTTCATGGCCGCCCTCTGGGACTTCTTTCGGCCATGGTGTGCCGTATCCAGAGAGGCCTTCGTGCATTGATGGAGGCTTTTTGCAGGCCACCAACGACGAAGCGTGGAAAGGGGACCATTTCGCCCCGCGACGGACCTAACCCCAGAATAGGTCTGCCGTATACTTACTTGATGGTGTGGTTCGCCTTGCATTGTCCTTCTCTAATCGAAGCTGGAGAGGATCCCCCGCAAGATGTTCGAATGGCGCTCCTCCGCCGATTCGAAGGATGCTCATGGCAGAAGACTTACGTGACTGAGGCACGTAAATTAGTACGTCGCTATAACATCTATAGTCTCTTTCGCTGTTTTCCCCGTATTCGGGGCGCAGGCTATGGGGAAGAGTTCAAAGATGCGGGGGACGGGCATTCGTCCCTGAGCTGGGGAGTCTTTGAGTGGCTGGTCAGTATCCGGCCTTCACATCTATTGTACCGGAGCGGGGATAGCTGCTACTTGGAGCCTTACGTCCCAAGTCGGTTTGCTCGACAGTTTGGATATGACCAACTGTATGTGGGCAACCCGAATCTCAATCTGGCTTTCATGGGGAGCCTTATCGATGGGGCCCGTGCCTGGCGATTCTTTACTGCAGGCGGTACTGGGGCGCGGCTGCGTACGCCATTGAGGGATCCCAATCTCGTAGTGACCCTGTGCTTCTGTCAGTGGTACGCCACTTCCAACTCCACACCTCTCGAATTCAAGGTGAACAGTTCTGGTGTGAAGTTAATTTCTCAGCGGCTGAGGCAGAAGGCTTCTGAGAAGAGGGAAGGCAAAAGGGTTCGCACCCCAGGTATAGAGGAGTTTGTTGCTGTGGAAGACAGCGAGGCCTCAGATGCCGAGAGTCCTCGCTTTGAGGTGGGAGCGGGGGCTGAGACTCCTGCAACTGGCTCTGGTGTGATGGGGACAGCTCCCCGTCATTGTGTAGAAGAAGTGGAGGAAGAGGATTCTGAGATCCACTTCAAAAGAAAGCGGGCAGGTAGCTCTCGTAGGAAATCGTTGGCGAAGAAGCCCCGCCGCCAAGCTCCTACGATTGTCGTAGAGGGTCATCCCTCAACAACGATTCCTCCTGCTGCCCCATTAGCAGCTGAACCGTCGGCTGCTGAGCCGACTAGCGGTGAATTCGCCCCGGGTCTGGGTAAGATTAACCCTGTCCATATAATTTGGAGCCTTTTTGTGTGTTCCCATTGACTTATTATCAATTCTTCTTAATTGTAGGAGCTGGGGCAGCTGGAGAGCAAGGGGAACATTATGATCCCCTATTCACTTATGGAGCTGAAGCTGGTTCTTGTGCCCGTCCGGAGGAGTCCGGAGGTGATGTGGCCGACATTGGTCCCTCGGGCGCTGGGACTTCTAAAGGAAGTCCTGAGGCATCGAGCTCTATCGGGTGGTCCACAGGATACTCGGCAAGCGAAAGCGAGCCGGCTATTCGTGCTGATTCCGCCAAAAATTTTCCGATAGAGCCCCTGGAGACTGATGTGGCTGACGAGATGTTTGAGGCAACATCATCCTTTGGTATTGTCCTAACCTCTTGGCTTCTTTTGCATGTAGTGTCCCGACTAACCGCAGTCTTGTTACAGGTGTTCGGCCTCAAGATGCATCAGCTTTAAGAGAGCCAGAAGATTCCCCCGAAGGGTCAAGGGGTGACATGAGCGCTTCGGCCGCGGCTGATGCTGCTGTGCTGGATGCGCTGTACGGTGACCTGCCTTCTTATCGGCCCAAGTCAGCCGAAAGACCAGAGGTTGAAGGGGGAGCAGTTCCAGAGGTGTCCTCACTCCCAACTATATCAACGAGTGAGGTGCCGACAATTTTGCCAAGTGCGGAGCTGAGGGTGATTACAAGCCCTACTTCCCCAACTCTGGTAGTTGAGCCTGCTGTTCAGGAGATGGTTGTCAGCCCTACCTCAACGGTGGCTAGCGCACTGATTTCCATGAAGACTCCGCAGAGATCACTGACAATCTGCCCTGCTGTTGATGTTCTCATTGCTCCTTCCACGATAGTGTCGACCAGGCTGGTGGATTTCTCTGAAGTTACCTCTCTACCAGAAGTGGCTGAGGTTGAGAACGACTATATAGGTGACCTCGTCGATAGCTTTTATAAAGGCTTGGGGCGAACTATCGACCTGGTTTTGAAGGGCTCGACTATGTCCTTCTCAAAGTTAAAGGTGGTCCTCTCCCGTGGCATCGAAAGTATTCGGGATTTTGAGGGGTATCACCAGGCTACTGCTTTGGAACTCCTGGTGGATGAATTTGAGAAGGATGTAGAGGAATGGCGCCGTCTCTGCTGTTTGGACCTGGAGTCTTTAGTTGATGAACGGTTCGCGCGTCTTGTCGCTCAAAAGCACGAGGCCCGGCTTGCCGCTCAAGAGGCTGCTAAGGCTATCTCTTCTGACTTGAAATCCTTGGAAACAAGGTAGGCAGAGGTCAGAAATGCGATTGACGCCTCCACCAGTGCTCTTCTTGACGCTGAAGATAAGATTGGGAAGGCTGAGGAAATGATCAGGAAAGCAAATCTTATCTTATCCAAGGCTAAACTGGTGCGTCTTGAAGAAACTGCGCGGCTTGAGCAGATTAAGGCTCAAAATGAAGAGCTCTCACAGCAGGGATTGTCACAGAGGGCAACTTTGGCGGAAGTTGAAGCTCGTCTGACCAAGGCAATGGATTTCAATGAGGTCGAGCTGAGGTCGCAAGCGCTTGCCCAGGCTGCAGATGACAGGAGGACGAGGCTGGACTCCCTTGGAGAGCGGCTCAGATCTTACAGTGTGCGCCTGTAGCTCCATGTACTTTATCCTTTTGGAATGAATAAAAATTTTTCTTCTTTTGTCGAATCTCCAATCTTGTTCTTCTTTTTGAATTGCGATTCCAAATTGTATTGTAATTTCTTGAGAACATAGTTCTTGTTGGGTTGGATGATGAGACTTTGCTATCTGTCAGTTCAGAGGTCGCGATGACATAACTGGTTAAGACGCCACCAAGCTTCAAAATTTGGTGATACTCGTCTTTTGTAAATGTCAACGAGTATCGAGACCTGTCTTTTGTAAATGTCAACAGGGCTCGGAATTGAGACTTAACTGTCTGCTGGTTCAGAGATCGCAATGACATAACCGATTTGAGACGCCACCAAGCTTCAAAAATTGGTGATACTCGTCTTTTGTAAATGTCAACGAGTATCGAGACCTGTCTTTTGTAAATGTCAACAGGGCTCGGAATTGAGACTTAGCTGTCTGCTGGTTCAGAGGTCGCAATGACGTAACCAATTTGAGACGCCACCAAGCTTCAAAAATTGGTAATACTCGTCTCTTGTAAATGTCAACGAGTATCGAGACCTGTCTTTTGTAAATGTCAACAGGGCTCGGAATTGAGACTTAGCTGTCTGCTGGTTCAGAGGTCGCAATGACGTAACCGATTTGAGACGCCACCAAGCTTCAAAAATTGGTGATATTCGTCTTTTGTAAATGTCAACGAGTATCGAGACCTGTCTTTTGTAAATGTCAACAGGGCTCAGAATTGAGACTTAGCTGTCTGCTGGTTCAGAGGTCGCAATGACATAACCGATTTGAGACGCCGCCAAGCTTCAAAAATTGGTGATACTCGTCTTTTGTAAATGTCAACGAGTATCGAGACCTGTCTTTTGTAAATGTCAACAGGGCTCGGAATTGAGACTTAGCTGTCTGCTGGTTCAGAGGTCGCAATGACATAACCGATTTGAGATGCCGCCAAGCTTCAAAAATTGGTGATACTCGTCTTTTGTAAATGTCAACGAGTATCGAGTTTGTAGTGGAATTTGGGAGAAGTCTCATTTTCACAGGGAGAAACGAGGGGATCACTGTCATAGGTTTAATGTTAACGTAACAGCAAAATGTATATGTGGTCTTACCATTCTATGGATGAGAATTGGTAAGTGATTTTGGAGGTCTCGTCCTCACAGGGAGAAACGAGGGAATTGCCGTCATAGGTTTAATGTTAACGTAACAGCGAAATATATATGTGGTCTTACCATTCTATGGATGAGAATTGGTAAGTGACTTTGGAGGAGGGATCAAATGGGAACAGGTCCCTTAGGATTTTTAGCAAACCCCCAGCTGTCAACGGGTTTGATATGTCTTTACCAACTACCGTTTGAATTGGGCTAGCCATGCTATTCCCCTCAGCATGATGAGTTGTCGAGGACTTATGTTGGTCTTAAAAGCCAACATTTTCCTCTATCTTTAATCGTTAAGGATGTTGGATCATCCGGTTAACGTATGTGTAACCTTGATTCTCCTTTGAGACAACCAGTATACGGTCAGGTTCCTACTAGTTTATGGTTGTATGACCTCGCTTGGAGGAAGAGAAAGGCTCTCTTGTGTATACTTTGGACATGAAGATCTTGATCAGAGGTGTAGTGTTAACTTGATCATGAGAAGGATCCTTGATTAAGGATAATACTTCTTAAGAACTTGCCATTGATCGGCATCATGAGTAGGTCGCCGTCTGAAGTCAAGAGGTGGTACGCTCCGTTTGAATAGACTGTTTCTATTACGAACGGTCCTTCCATTTAGGCTGAAATTTGCCTTTGGTTTTGTGCGTCATAATCATTGGTCGTCTGACGGCTAGAACCAGGTCTCCTTTTTGGAAGACTCTCTGTTTGACCTTCTTATTGAAGGCTTTTGAGATTCGAGCTTGATATAGCTCGATATGCTGTTGAGCTTGTAGTCGCTTCTCATCTAGGGCTTCGAGCTCTTGAAGACGCATCCGATCATTGTCCTCTGATGTGATCTTAGTCGTTAGAGCGACTCGCAATGATGGCATCTGGATTTCCAATGGGATGACTGCTTCACACCCGTATACCAGAGAAAAAGGCGTATTGCCTGTCGGTGTCCGAACCGTGGTTCGGTAGGCCCAAAGACATTCACCAAGCTTTTCGTCCCAATCTCGCTTGTTCGAGGAGACGAATTTCTTGAGTAGCTTGATGATCGTTTTGTTGAATGCTTCTGCCAAGCCGTTAGCGGCGGGATTATAGGCAGTTGAAGCCACATTCTGAATTCGGTATTTATCGCAGAACCGATAGAATACTTGGCTTACGAATTGGGGACCGTTGTCGTGGATGATCCGCCTAGGGACACCAAATCGATGGATGACATGGTGCTTGATGAAATTAACCACATTAGAGGTTTTGACTTCAGCCAATGGTATAGCCTCCGCCCACTTTGAAAAGTAGTAGGTTATTGCAAGGATAAACCGGTGACCTCTTGTCGAAGAGGGGCTAATTGGCCCTACGACGTCGATTCCCCATGCTTCAAATGGCCATGAAGCAACAGTCGGGTGGAGCAACTCTGGAGGCTGGTGTATGAAATCTGCATGGATTTGACACGCTTTACACCTTCGTGCATATTGGATGGCGTCGGCTATCATAGTTGGCCAATAGTATCCAAGTCTGTGCAACCTGTCCTTAAGTTTTGGACCTGGCTGATGAGCTCCACAAGTACCATCGTGCGCTTCTTGGAGCGCTTCTTGTGCCTCTAAATGAGAAAGGCAACGGAGGAGGAGACCGTCATATGAACGACGGTAAAGTGTCTTCAAAGTCGGATCGTAATAGAACCGGAGAGACCTTCGTCTGATGGACGCCGCTTCCTTGGGATCGTCTGGAAGCAGACCGTGCAAAGCATAGTCGATGAGAGGAAAGCGCCAGTCTCTTGGTTCAAGATCCGTGGAGACATTATAGACTTCTCGAGTTCCCAACATATGCTTGGAGCATACAAGATGTCGAGTTGCGACTGTGTGGTGATACTCGGTGTCGACCGGCAAGGCTAGTGTTGTAGCTAATGCAGCAAGAGCATCCGCCTTGGTGTTTTGAGATCGAGACACATGCCCGATATAGAAGCCTTCAAATAGGTTGGCCAATTCAACGGCCGTGTGGTAATAAGGCACCAAGTCCTCATGGCGGACTTCGTATTCGCCTTTAACCTGATTGATGATCAGTTTTGAATTGCCATAAGCTTCGAGGTAGCGTACCCCCATTCCATGGGCGAGTTGAAGACCGATGAGCAGAGCATTATATTCTGCTACATTGTTGGAGCATGATTCTATCAGAGAAAATGCTCTGGGCAGGACATGATTCTGTGGGGAGATAAACACAACCCCACTCCGGCAATAATCTTGCCTTTAGGGCCCATTCGCGATGCTCCATCGAAGAACATCTGCCACACTTCCTCTTCTGAGGTTGCATAAGACTCGAAGACTTCATCAGGGATATCTTCGTGAAGTTTTGAATGTTCCGGAACTGGATGAGCAGCCAAGAACTCTGCAAGGGCCTGGCCTTTAACCGCCTTTTGAGGGGTGAAGATCATGTCGTATTGAGACAGTAAAAGTTCCCACTTAGCCAATCTTGAATTCAATGATCCTGGCTTCGTCATAAGAAGACGCAATGGGTTTACTCTGGAGATGACATGTATGGTCTGGCCGACCAAATAATGTCGTGTCTTCTGAACAGCGAAGACGAGAGCTAAACACTCTTTCTCGATAGGGTTGTAGCGAGATTCCGCTCCTATGAGAGTTCTGCTCAGATAATAAATGGCCTGCTCATGGCCATTGTCGTCCTTTTGAGCGAGGAGGGCACCGAGGGAGTAGTCCAGAGCTTTTACATAAAGCAAGAATGGTTTCCCTGATGTAGGGGCCACCAAGACTGGAGGTTTTGTGAGGTACCTCTTAATGTCTTCATATGCTTCCTGAAGAGCTTGATCCCATACAAAGGAAGCACCCTTTTTCATGAGTCGGGTGAACGGTTGACAGCGGCCTGAGAGATTTGCGATGAATCTTCTAATATAAGCCAGTCTACCTTGCAAGCCTCTGAGCTCTTTGAGATTCCTCGGTGGATGCATGCTTTGAATGGCTTTGACTTTGTTTGGGTCAAGATGAATCCCTCTTGATGTGACAATAAACCCAAGGAACTTGCCGCTTGAAACTCCCAAGAAGGATTTTGTCGGGTTCATTTTCAGTTGATGATCCCGCATTATGTCGAACATTGTTCTCAGGTCGAGAAGATGTTCATTCTTGTTGCGGCTTTTGACGGCAATATCGTCGACATAGCACTCCACCGTTTTTCGGAGATGATCGCGGAAGATTGTACTCATTGTTCGCTGATAGGTTGCTCCGGCGTTCTTCAGTCCGAAGGGCATTACAGTGTGCAGTATACCCCCAATGGTGTTCGGAACGAAGTATGCTTCTCATCATCGGGATACATCTTAATCTGGTTGTACCCTGAAAAGCTGTCCATAAAAGACATCCTTTCGAACCCGCATGTGTTGTCGATCATGACATCGGTGATGGGTAGCGGGAATTCGTCTTTAGGACAGGCCGTATTGAGATCACGGTAGTCGATGCAGATCCGTATTTTCCCGTTCTTTTTGAGGACAGGGACGATGTTGGCTACCCAATCTGGATGTTGTTCCTCCAGGATGAAGCCACATGCAATAAGTTTGTGAACTTCGGCTTCAATAGCTTCCATAATGTTCGGGCGAAACCGACGTTGTTGCTGCTTGACTGGCTTAATGTCGGGCTTGATGTTTAGACGGTGCATAGGGACCTGTGGATCAAGCCGGGCATGTCTTCGTAGCTCCATGCGAAGACGTCTATATACTCTCTTACGAGTATTATCAATTCTTCCCTTTCTGTAAGTGATAGGCTTTCACTTATAAAGATGGGCTTAGGGTGGTCTTGACTACCCAAGTTGACCTGCATCACCTTATCTTCAGTAGGTGGCTCGCGCAGTTCGAATCGCTTTTCCCATTGAAGGTCTAATTGCTGGGCCCATGGTTCCTCATCAGTGGCTTCTGCGGGCTCGAATTGACTGCTTGAGGTCATATTGACAGTGAGGTTTTCGAACATCATTCCCACACTGACGTCTGAGTCCCACTCGAGGATGAGGCTGAATGTGATGGAGTTGGTTCATCGTCTTTGACTTGAACGATTGCTGACGATGTGGGTGTAACATATCCCAACCCCCTGCGTGTACTATCATAGTAATTTGCAGGCTTCCCTTTAGGCACAAAGTTCCGCATCAAACCGCGCCTTCCTTTTCCAAAATTCAGGCCTTCTCCATGCTTCAAGTCGTACCCCATTTTCTTCATAATATGGCGCGCTAGCCGCGCAAAATGAAAGAATTGTGGAGTGTCTGAGTGTGAACTTGAATCTGCAACTGTAGGTCCCCGTGGTTGGGTTCTACCGAAGATTATCGGTAACTGCCCTTCTTTGGATGGCGGGATCACCAAGACGGCTCCTTCTGCGGATTCCATGGGTGTACTGGACGCACTTGGCTTATGTAAAGGCATGTGTAGGGAGCTATCCGTAATGGATTCAAATAGCCCAACAGTCGCAGGATAATCAAAAGAAATATTATCATTAATTACCCATTCACCTTCTTCCTCTGAAGGAGTATTACATTGGGAATTATTGAGACATGCTATAATTGGTTCACCAATCAGAATGGCTAGCATGCCTGCTTCGGATTCTGAATCCGCCTCATTGCCACTTTCATCATCATCTGGCAATGGTTCCTTAGGTGTTTCACTGGCCTCTTGATACAGGAGAGCGTGATTGAGTTTTTCACCTGCACACAAAATATGAATGTTAGATTTAGAAGTAGTTATGCAAGGTTCTCAATTCGAATCCGCGGTAGCAGTGGCTATGCGGGTCGTGATCCTCAGGGAGGGACTAGCGATGGAAGCGTTTGTAAGTTATCTCTAAAAATTATTTATTTTTAAGTTAAGTTAAGAAGAAGGCGGTAGATTATGAAGATGGAAGATTAGAGGTGGTATTTACAATGAGATGGAAGAGAAAGAATTTGGAGATGGTGAATCTAAACTAAAGAAAGAAAAGAAAGAAAAACTTATAACACGTACAAACCTCTTCAGCCTGCTTACCTTTGATCCGTGCGATGATTTACCTTTTCTTGGAAGACTTGCAAGTATGGCGTATAGGATGTTCATCGCCATAAGCCATCAAGGGTTCTTCTTTGGCTAGGCAGTCTCAATGCAATTGGGTCTCATTGTTCACAAGGCATTAGAGAAAAACAAATGAAGAAAACAAGAATAGAGAAATACAAGAATAAACAAGAGTTGAAGAACATAAAATAATAAAAGAACAAAACGAACCTTAAATGGATTTCATTAACAATGGAAGAAATAGTAGGCTTACACCGCTGTCACCTCAGTACAAGCATGGACTCCTTCCTCCATGAAAGCTTCCTCCACTCTCAGTTACAGAATTTACAAAAGAAAAACGAAAAGAAAACCTAAACTAGAAGAAAGAGAAAAACCTAAAAACCCTAGCTTTTGGCCCTTGACTCTGCCTCTGGACGCCCTCTGTGTTGCATCTGCAGGGGTATTTATAGGAGCTGGAGTCCTGATACAACTCTCCCAAAAATCTTATCTCCAGACTTGTAGCACTTATCCATAGAAGTTCAAATCAAATCTGTCCTGCAACTTATTATCATGTTGATCGCCAAAATTAGCTTATCTACGGACTGAATTGGAAATGTTGATCAACATAAGAGTTGTAGGTCTTCAAGTCTTGTTTCTGGAGCATTTTGAATCATCGGATTTTCATATCTGTAGCAAAAGTTATGATCTGAATACTAAACATGTACAGTCTGAATCCGAATTTATCTTTAAACTCTTCTCCTTTTATCTTTAGGATTAGCTTTATCCCCTTCATCTTTTAGGACTTTATCTCCTGAATTTGAACTTGAATAGGAGATAAAGATTAATCATTTCCTCCTTTGTATTCAATTTAATCCAACTTTGAATAGGATTAGGGATAAAATGAAGCTTCTTGTATCTTTATCTTCATCCTGCAAGCATTTAGGGTTGAATAGAAGTCTATCCTTCCCTCTTCTTTGTATTTGCAACTTTGGCCCTTGTGTATTTGCATTTTTTACAATTGATATTTGCACTTTTGCACTTGGGCTTGAATATGGGCTTTTGGGCTTCTTTTAGGCTTTATTTATTATTAAAATAAGAACTCAAAGCCTGCACACAATAAATTACAAAATATTAGTAAATGTGCAGAATTATATGAATAAATATGAAAATATGATGGTAAATGTAATGATAAAAATGCACTTTTCACTACCAATCACACCCCCACACTTATCTTTTTGCTCGTCCTCGAGTGAAAATCAAAGAAAAAGAAAAATCTAACCTAGCTGACTCACTTTCGTAGGAATCACGGTTGCACTTAGCATGTGCAACAAGCCGTTAACTCCTAGGTTAACCTAGAGGACGAGTGTTGTCTCGTGAGGGTTTTCAGCGGATTGCACCCACAAAATCCATAAATAGGTAAATATTTGAATTATATTTGAAGAGACTAAGTAGTCTATAAGTTTTAGGATTATCATTTTTATTCATTCTTCAAACTTAGTCTTTATAAAGTAAATTGTTTTTCATTTTAGGTAAGAATCAAAATTGAATTTTGTGTATAGTCTTTTTCGTTACCAAAAATCATATGCATCCTTATGAATTTTTACTAGGAATTCCTTGACTTGGACTCTCCTGCCTCTATTATATATATATTTTTTTTTCTTCTTTTTTTTAATATGTATAACTCATCTAATTTTCTTTCGTATAGGCATCAAGGCTTCTTGAGGCCCTCATACCTAACTAATTGATTATTAGATGTGTTAATACATATATTATATTTCTTAGTCCTCTTAAGCTTTCTAATCCACCCATGTAGCGAACTTAAAGTCGGTGGCTCCCAAACCGGTCGGCTTTAGGGCACCAGGTGGAAAACACCCCACGGACTCAAATTCGAGTGAACTAGGCCACAAAACTAAGAGCTTTATTTTATTTATTACTCACCTTTAGGCGTGAATACTTATGCTTCTTGAGGCACATGTATCCAGCTTAATTGGTGAATTTTTTTTTTTTAGGATATATATATTTTTTTTTATGAGGCACAAGGGTCTTTATCTTAGAATCCTAGATATGTATTAGGTATGCAAATTTCATTAAGGTAAAAATCAAGACTAACTACTTATTCAATTTCTCCTCCTATACCTAAAATTTAAACAATTTACTTATTTTGACCAAGTTTTGAGAAATCCTAATCATGATTTTCCTAATTCTTAAGATTAACTTAGATTTCTTTCAAAAGATAAGTCAAAATATTGTCCTTTTTATAAGTTTTTTTTTCAGATTTTTTTTATTAGCAAATTTTGTTAGTGTCTACCTATGTTAGTATGTTAGTAAAGCCCTTTTTTTTTTATTAGCAAATTTTGTTAGTGTCTACCTATGTTAGTATGTTAGTAAAGCCCTTTTTTTTTATTAGCAAATTTTGTTAGTGTCTACCTATGTTAGTATGTTAGTAAAGCCCACCCCCACACTTATCTCATGCATTGTCCTCAATGTATGAATGAATGCATATATGCATGCAACAAAAGAAGGGAAGGCGGAAGTTACCTTAAGGTGGTGGTTCCGGAGGTAGTCTAATTGGGCCAAGCGTTGCTACCCAATCAAGATAACATATAATTTGGTGGAACCCACCAGAAATTTTCCTTACATAACCCACTAAAATATATGTATAATCATTTTTTTAGAATTTCCACCCCATCAAATTTTCAAATTTCATAATAAATTTCAGAGTTATTGTGTCAACCTTCTTGTCCCAAATGGAGTATGGAAAGATGGAATTATTGACTTGGACATTATAGGTGCGGGAACGAATACCGACTCAGGGAAGAAGCTCAAATCAAGTAAGGGCTCAGGAGTCGGGCTAAGTTCAGGAAGTGGGTCCAAATTAATAAGTGAAGCTCAAGTCCACAATCATCTTCCCACAATGGAATGTGACTTAATGTTGGTGATTAAAGTTCAGGAATGATAGGTGTGGTAACCAAAACTGACTCTAAAATATTATCTAAGTCGGGTAACAAAACAGGAGTTAATAATGATTCAGGAATTTGAACTTGATCATAGATTTGAGAATCTAGGTCACATATCTCATTGGTTCAATGTAATAAAAATCAGAACTTGCCAATTTATCCATGGGACTTTCAAAATTGCACAATTGGTCAAGTTCAATATGATTATCAAAAATGGGTGACTCAATTTCATGATGAATTGGCACAGGATCCAATGTTGACTCGGGAAAAGTAAAATCAGGTGGAGACACCGAAGTCATTATTGAATCAGGGAGTAAAATTGAATCATCAAGTGGGAGATCATGATCATATTCATGCTCAAGTTCTATTTCAGGAAAGGAAAAACTTGCCAAGTTATCAAAATTTGAAGTTTCGGCAAGTTCACATGATGGTACTGAATTAGAATCTTGTTGTCCAAAGCAACTTGGTTCGTCGGCTCTAAGAGAGTGGTCAGTGATATCAGAGATGGCCGAACGGGAGAACGTAAAGAATGAACCATCATATCTATGTCATGATCACGGGCTAATCTAGCCTGAGTCATGGCTGCAAGCATCCTTTCTTTCATAGTCGATAGGTGCATCATGTTGTGATTGGACTTGAAAAGAGGAACTGTAATCATGATGAAGTTGTGAGTTGGTGGACTCACGCATTATCATGTCTGCAATAGATGGTAATTGTTGCTTGGACTCATGCATACTTATCATTTCCCCGATAGATGGTATTCTATTATGAATGGGTGGATTAGAGTATGACTCTTGGGAATATTGTGGATAAGGTGGAGACGGAGGACAAGTCGGTTGAAAATTGGACTCGGGGGACTCGAAACCCCATGAACTCTGTGACGAGTTGAAATTATTATGGAAATTATAGTCATAAGATGGAGGGTGTGAGTTATATTCATTCGGATAAGACCATTCCGGCACACTAGATTGGTCAGAGTTATGATATGCCGGGTTGGTAATATCCGAATAATAGTTAGGTGTGTAATATGGATTAAAATTGGAAAAATTATTAAATGCCATATCACACAAACACAAACAAAGAAAACAAATAAATAAACAAAGAAAAATTCTAACCTAAGTTAGGGTAGACCTATGACCTAGACGACTCCTAACTGGTTAGACTGTCCACGGGAGGTAGGGTGCAGACTTTGACCACAAGTTAATCAGCCAGGTCAGGGCAAGAGTGGTGGGAGATTTTCCGTCAAAAACGTTCCTTAATTAAATAACCTCCAATCTTCGGGCTTTCGGCCCTCAATCCCTTTCCTAGACACTGATTTGACAGGAGTCAACTTCCAGCACTGTTCCCCCTTAGGATAATCTCCTATTGAGCCCGAGATGTCCCTAGGGCCAACGTCTACTAATTTTTAAGTTAGGCTTGGGTTAGTGAGTGCTTGGGATATGATTTTTGGGCTAAGGAAGGGTGATGAAATCCCCACCTTATCTTGTTAATGGGTTATGCCCTTAAGATGAATTAGTGCAAGTGTACAAGATAATTAGATAAGATTCACTCAAAGCAGAAAATCAACCAAGAGATGAGTCCTACTCTACATGCAATGCGTACGTACCTTGCTCCAGCACTCTTTAACAGTAAAATAAAGTAATTGAAAAGACACGTGCCTAATATGCAAACGTCTAATCAATTTTTATCATTAAAAACAAATTTTTTACTGTTGATTTAATTAGCAGTATACAGTTTTATCACAGAACAAAATCAACAAAGCAGTAAACAGTATTTGAAAATTTCAGCAACCTGCAAAAAGATGGATCAGTAGTTCTCTACTGTTGCCGCGGATCCGCGGCTATTGCCGCGTTTTCGCGGCAAACTAGTAGTCTCTGTTGCTCTGCCTTCGAGGGCAGAGGCACAGAGTTGCAATATGTCCACTTCTGCTGTTGTGTTTCTGTTCTCCAAACCTGCAAACAGAAAAGAATAAAAGAATTAGTTAATTTTTTTTTAGAGATAAAAACTTACCGTCCCTCCCCGGCAACGGCGTCAAAATTTTGATTGAATTTTTCACCTGCACACAAAATATGAATGTTAGATTTAGAAGTAGTTGTGCAAGGTTCTCAATTCGAATCCGCGGTAGCAGTGGCTATGCGGGTCGTGATCCTCAGGGAGGGACTAGCGATGGAAGCGTTTGTAAGTTATCTCTAAAAATTATTTATTTTTAAGTTAAGTTAAGAAGAAGGCGGTAGATTATGAAGATGGAGGATTAGAGGTGGTATTTACAATGAGATGGAAGAGAAAGAATTTGGAGATGGTGAATCTAAACTAAAGAAAGAAAGAAAGAAAAACTTATAACACGTACAAACCTCTTCAGCCTGCTTACCTTTGATCCGTGCGATGATTTACCTTTTCTTGGAAGACTTGCAAGTATGGCGTATAGGATGTTCATCGCCATAAGCCATCAAGGGTTCTTCTTTGGCTAGGCAGTCTCAATGCAATTGGGTCTCATTGTTCACAAGGCATTAGAGAAAAACAAATGAAGAAAACAAGAATAGAGAAATACAAGAATAAACAAGAGTTGAAGAACATAAAATAATAAAAGAACAAAACGAACTTTAAATGGATTTCATTAACAATGGAAGAAATAGTAGGCTTACACCGCTGTCACCTCAGTACAAGCATGGACTCCTTCCTCCATGAAAGCTTCCTCCACTCTCAGTTATAGAATCTACAAAAGAAAAACGAAAAGAAAACCTAAACTAGAAGAAAGAGAAAAACCTAAAAACCCTAGCTTTTGGCCCTTGACTCTGCCTCTGGACGCCCTCTGTGTTGCATCTGCAGGGGTATTTATAGGAGCTGGAAGAAGTAGAGTCCTGGTACAACTCTCCCAAAAATCCTTATCTCCAGACTTGTGGCACTTATCCATAGAAGTTCAAATCAAATCTGTCCTGCAACTTATTATCATGTTGATCGCCGAAATTAGCTTATCTACGGACTGAATTGGAAACTTTAATCAACATAAGAGTTGTAGGTCTTCAAGTCTTCTTTCTGGAGCATTTTGAATCATCGGATTTGCATATCTGTAGCAAAGTTATGATCTGAATACTAAACATGTACAGTCTGAATCCGAATTTATCTTTAAACTCTTCTCCTTTTATCTTTAGGATTAGCTTTATCCCCTTCATCTTTTAGGACTTTATCTCCTGAATTTGAACTTGAATAGGAGATGAAGATTAATCATTTCCTCCTTTGTATTCAATTTAATCCAACTTTGAATAGGATTAGGGATAAAATGAAGCTTCTTGTATCTTTATCTTCATCCTGCAAGCATTTAGGGTTGAATAGAAGTCTATCCTTCCCTCTTCTTTGTATTTGCAACTTTGGCCCTTGTGTATTTGCATTTTTTACAATTGATATTTGCACTTTTGCACTTGGGCTTGAATATGGGCTTTTGGGCTTCTTTTAGGCTTTATTTATTATTAAAATAAGAACTCAAGGCCTGCACACAATAAATTATAAAATATTAGTAAATGTGCAGAATTATATGAATAAATATGAAAATGTGATGGTAAATGTAATGATAAAAATGCACTTTTCACTACCAATCAGAGCGTCAGTGAAGTAATTTTCCACCCCTTTGAATGGTTGCTTTTCAGCAAAGATAGTTCGTACTGTCGCGTCATCTTCAACATATTTGAAGCATTGGTGCAGGGTGGAGGGAACGATTCAGTTGGCATGGATCCATGGCCGTCCCAGCAGCAGGTTATATGATGTGTCAGCATCAATGACATAGCATGTCACTTCTGATTTCAGGCTCCCGATTCTGCAACGGAGTCAAATTTTCCCCAGTGGATGACTGCTCCCGGCGTTGAAACCGTATATTGCAGTAGTGGTTGCGGACAACCTGTACAGTGGTATGCCGAGGAAGTAGAGAAGCCTTTTGGGGATGATGCTGAGTGCAGACCCCGGATCGACTTGTATTCTTTCAATGCACGTTGAACCGATATATCCGGTGTAGTACAGAGGTCGATCGTGCTTGTTGTCTTTGAGAAGCATATCTTCCGCCGTGAATGTAATAGCAGGCACCTTGGATTGTGTATGATGACATTCTGGGCAAGGAGACTGAACGTCGTTGTTAGGAATCTCAGGCATGCATGTCAGAAAGGATTCTGAATTGGCTAGCGCATCCCTGAGTGCTTCTCTTGTTTCTTTTGAGAGGCGAAGGAGCTCGTGTATAGTGATACGAGCTGGGATATTGGCCAGCTGAGCCAATATGTCAAACCGAAAGGGCGTATCGAATCCTTGGCCTGGTGGTTTCTTCAACACGTGGTCGAATCGTACCTCCTTAGGTCTCTCTTTTTCCTTGGTTGGGATTGGAGTGAATGCTGGTGCTTGTACTGACGTCGTTTGCTGTTGTGTCTCGTCAGTAGACTTTTCATACTGCCTCAAGTATGATTTTCCAGATCGGGTGCCCGTCGGCTGAGGTACGTTGGCCTGCGTTGTGCAAGCATGTTTTTCTCCTTCTGAATCACTGAGGGAAGATGACGTAAGATTGCCGTCGTCTGGCAGGATGGAGATGACATTGCAAGACTTGCCCTTTGAGTTGGGCTCCTTTGAATCCCACTGCACGTCTTGGACGAGGTCTGGGTGTATCCACATGATTTTTTCTGTCTCCAATGTTAAGGGAACAAGACCCTTATTATCTTGAGCTGTAACAGGAGGATGCTTGACTTCCAACCGTGGCGCAGGGACTGGATAAGTTCCGTCAGGAACTGTGACCTTTGGAGTTTTGCCGAACTAGAGGGTCACCATATTGGTAGTAACCTTCTTCTGCTCCGTCTTCAACGTCAGAACACCAGCATCGACCAGGGCTTGTATTCTGTCCTTGAGGACATAACATTTGTCAGTAGGATGGTGGATCATCCTGTGGTAGAGGCAGTATTTAGGGTCGTTTGTGCGCCCTATCTCATTGGGACGCCGAGCATCTGGAAGTTTCATTTTGTTCCCTTTGTGGAGCAGATGGAATATCGTGACCACCTGATCGTCTTTGAAGGAGTACTGCTTTGGAGGGAACTTAGGCTCCTGATTGTTGAAGCCGCTCTTCTTGGCCTTCGACTGCACATCTCCGGATAACTCCACAGACATAGTCTCTTTGCCTTTAGCTTGAGAAGATTGCGGTAGGTCGCTACGCCCTTTGTTGTTCATCCCCACTTGCCTCTAGGGGCGGATGGTTCAAACTTTTTAGCCGACTTCTCGGCTATCTCTGCTTGTTCGACCAATTCCTTCCAAGTGTGGGCTTTGACAGCCCCCATGCGAACTTCCACTTGGTCTAAGAAGTTGTGTCTGCATGTATGTAAGAGCATGGGTAGTGGCATCCCTGCTGGGCACATCAAGGATAAGTTTCTGAACCGTTCAATGTAGTCACGGACAGATTCGCCCTTCCTCTGCACAGTTGAGAGGAGCTTGTCCATGGTTACTTCGGTATCGTCCTCATAGAAACGAGAGAGGAACCGAGTTTCCAGGTCGATCCAGGAGTTAATAGAACCCGGGGGAAGACTTCGGAACCAGTCAAATGCCACCCCCTTTAAGGTGCCAATGAATAGCCTGCCATGATGGCGTCATTGCTTATAAATTACTAGTCTGAGACCGAAAATAGTAGATGTGCTGATTTGGCGAGCTCTTTCCGTCATAGGTATGCAACGTTGGTGGTTTGAACTTCGTGGATATGGCACCGAATCCCACTCTGGCGGATAAGAACGGACTGCCCCTACCTTCTTTAAGTCATCCCTCTGAGCTAGGGATACGATTTGAGCCTGGAGGCCATTAAGGACTTCGACGTCTAAGGAAGAACCCTCTTTGGATTTCTCCGGCTTTGGTTGCTCATTGCTGAAGTGTTCCTCCTCATCGTGATTGCTCCCGGCATCTTTGTTATTCCGGTTACTGAGGAGTTGAGCGAGCATCTGTTGAATGTTGTCCAGGGCCTCTTGCTGGGTTCTGGAAGTTTGCTCCTGAGCTTCCAAACGTCGACGAAGGTCGTCGTTAGCATTATCAGCTATATTGACTGATGCTTTGTCTGTTCGCACCGAGCTAACTGTCGCTGAAGAGGCATACCCACTATCTTCATCATCTTCGTCTGATGATTGGAGTAATCTTCTGGGTTCTGACAAGGCTAGGGCCGTCGAGGAAGAAGGCTGTTCATAAGTGTAGGGTATCGCTACCCTGGATCTGGTGTTTCAGAAAACACCTTCTTCATGCACCAAGACTTCGCCTAAGCCTGGGCTATAATCTGGATCTGGGGACTCTCGTCCTCTTCCGGTCATGTTGACGGATGCGGAGGCTGGATCTCGTGAGATGCTCCTTTTGCAGTGTTTCCTCGGGGCCTGTACCGATAGCCGATCAAAAACTGACCGTCGTTTTGGAGGTGTGGCGGGGATTGGTCCCAGCCGGCAATGGATCGAGTGGAGTGTCACTAGCTGGCATCCCACTTGTTGACAACAGGGGGAAGAGGTTTGTCTATCCATCAACAATTTCCATATCGTTGGAGGATTTCCCCTGATCTTCTTACTCGTTTTTAGAAGAGTCAAGAGATTGTGGCAATCAACTGCTAAATTTGATCTCTGATTTGATCCTAATTGGATTTGATCTGATTGAATCCGATCTCATCCGGAGATTTGATTGGTCAAAGGTTGACCATAGCAGACCAATAGCGGAGCTGTCAGCATTGAGCTCGTAGCGGAGCTGGAGACGGTTTCTGGCGAAGTCCGAAAGAAACCCTTTGGCGGAGCTGGAAGTCCTCTGTGGCGAAGTTTGCGAGTTAGCTTCTTGGCGAGGCTTTGGATGGCTTCAAGGCGAAGTTGGGTGATATTAGCCTCTCAAGCGAGGCTATCCCTTTGGGCTCATGCGATGCTAAGTGCTAGCACCTTAGACCTGCTGAGCTCTGTTTAGAAACAATCTGGGTTCACTGTCTGCTTGCTGGATCAGTGGAGTCCAAGTTGCTTCCTTGTCCCTTGGAGATGGGTGAGAACTGGTCTTTAGCTCGTCTGTCACTTGTCTTTTGTAAATGTCAATAAGTTTAGACATTGTTCGGACCAATAAGAATCTTGTCTTTTTTAAGTGTCAACATACACGAGCTGCTTCGGCTCTCGAAAGAGACAAGAGAGGCACTCAGGGATGCACTGGCTAATTCAGAATCATTTCTGATACATATGCCAGAAACCCCTAGAGATGTCAGTCAACCCTTGTGTTCTGAATCTCATCATGTATAGTAAAAAGTACCTGCTATCACTCATTGCTAAGGACATGCTCCTCAAGGACAATAAACACGATCGACTTTTGTACTATACTGGATACATCGGCTCGACGTGCATTTAAAGGATACAGGTTGATCCAGGGTCCGCACTTAGTAATATTCCCAAAAGGCTCCTCTACTTTCTTGGGATACCGCTTTATCGGCTATCTACAACAACTACTATCATATACGGTTTTAATGCAGGAAGTAGTCACCCACTGGGAAAGATTCGACTCTGTTGTCAAATCGGAGACCTGAAATCAGAAGTAACGTGTTACGTCATTGACGCTGATACGTCATACAACTTATTTCTTGGACGACCTTGGATCTATGCTAACTAGATCGTTCCTTCTACTCTGCACCAGTGCTTCAAGTACGTAGAAGACAATGCAATTATACGAACGGTGTTCGCTGAAAAACAACCATTTAAAGGGGTGAAAAATTACTTTACCGATGTTCTCCTATATCAGGAAGCTAATAAAGTGTCAAAAGAATCATCACCTGAAAACGATGATAGTGGCAATGAAGCAGATTCAGAGTCTGAAGAAGACACTCCAGCTACTTTTGTTTGTGAACTAATTGTAGCATATTTTAATAATCCTCTGTGTAATAATCCCATTGGGGATGATGATGAATGGGTAATTAATGAGAATGTCAATTTTGATTATCCTGAGAGTGTCGAATTATTTGAATCTATCGACAATAGCTCTCTACACATGCCTTTGCCTGTATTAAGCATGATAAGTACACCTATAGAGTGTGAAGGGTCTGTCCTTGTGGTCCCTCCATCTGAAAGAAGTCAATCGCCAATAATATTCGGTAGGGTCAACTACAAAGGTCTATAGTCATAGATTCAAGTTCAGACTCAGAACCCCCACAATTTTTCCATTATGCACGATCAGCACACCTTATGATGCAAAAAATGGGATACAATTGATTGAGGCTTAAACCTGCACACAAATACGGAATTTCAGAACTTAAGATTAGGATGTGCAAGTGCTCAATTCTATCGCGATAGCAAGTGGCTATGCGGGTCGTGATCCACAAGGAGGGTTAGCAATAAAAGCGTTCAAGGTTTTATTGAAATTTTTGTGAAGAAAAACGAAAGTTCTTCTTTGTTTTAGGAAATGAAAATGAAAAAGAAGAGTTAGGTTAAAGTTAAAAAGAAAGCGGTAGAATGAGAAGGTGGAGAAAGATGGAGAATGACTATTTACAAAGAAATGGAAAAGAAGTGATGAAAGAAATCGTGTTGATGATCTAAACTAAGAAAGAAAAGAAAGAAGATTAAAGAAGTACTCACCTAATTTGATTGATGACTTACCTGGAACCCTTGCATATTCTACCTTGCTTCGGAGGCGTTCAACGCATAAGCCATAGGATCGAGCTCAGTCCTCATTCGCATTATATCATCAAGACGAGCAAGAATGAAGTGATACGGATCTTGAGGAGGAGAACATCACCATGAATTATCTTTGGCACTCACACAGACATTGTTATACTTATGCTTCTGGATTCACTTGCAAGCTTATCAAAACCAAAAGAGGTAAAATAGAAAGAAGAAGAAGAAAATGAAAGTAAAGAAGAACATAAAATGTATTACCTTTTATTGCTTGAAATGATGGAAGAAAGGAGGAGGGTACATCGGTGTCACTCTCAACATAAGCCTCTCTCTCTTACTTACATGAATCTCAATCTAACCTAAGCTTACATACAAATTAAAGTTACATAAAAAGAAAACAAAAACCTAAACTACAAAATGAAAAACTGGGCTAAATCCTATCTCTGCATGGTCGTCCCATTTTCAGTGCAAATCCTGCCCTTTTATAGGTAAAAACCCAACCTACAGGAGAGTATGAAGATATTGGGAGCAAACGCGCCCCCTAACTCTCTAACCAAGCCGCGGAAACGCGGCTTTGGCCGCGTTTCCGCGGCCAGGGTGTGACCAGGTGGCCACACCCTTTTGGTGGAGCTTCCCCGCTTCTCGTTCTAGCTTTATCGTCAGTTGAATTTGCAGTTGGCCACACCCTTTTGGTGGAGCTTCCCGGCTTCTCGTTCTGGCTTTATCGTCAGTTGAATTTGCAGTTTAAGTCCGGGATTTTGATGAAATGGCCTTTGATCTTTGCTTCAACCGATCGATTCTGGGAGGATTCTTCTCAACTGGTTTTCAACCTCTCTGATTTTGCCCTGATTCACTGAGTTCGACTTAATTCTGATTTAATTCAGAATTTGGTTTGCTTTTGGGCTCATTTCTCTTCACTCTCCTTTAGGAATAGGCTTGCAAATAAATTAAACATTTAATTAGGACAATGCAGAGTTTATTCTATAATAAGTATGGGAATATGATAATAAATGTGCAACATTAGCGACCAATCACACCCCCATACCTATCTTTTGCTCGTCCTCGAGCAAAATAACTAAACTATACTAAGGATTATTAGACCACTTTCGCAGGTCACGCGATTGCACTGAGCATGTGCAACAAGCCGTTAAACCTCTAGGTTTCCCCTAGAGGATGAGTTTTGTCTCGTGAGGGTTTTCAGTGGATTACACCCACAAAATCCATAAAGAAAGAGAAACAAAGAGTAAGTATTTTCGAAAAGCATTTTGAAAGAGAAAAATATTTGAAATATAATTGTAAGATTTAAGTAATCTATAAGTTATAGGAAAACTGAATTTTTCATTCCTAAACTTAGTCTCTATTCAAAAATTTGTTATCAATCAAAGTAAGGAGTCAAATTGTGCTTCTCATTTAGTCTATTGCTTTACCCTAAGTCATATGCACCTTGTGACTGTGAATATTTTGACTAAGGGTTCATTAACTCTAACTCTTATGCCTTATTTATTTATATATATTATATATATATATATATATATATATATATATATATATATATATATATATATATTTGTGGTATTATTCCTTAGTTCTATTAGGCTTTCTAATCTGCCCATGTAACGAGCCTTTAATCGATGACTCCCAAACCAAACGGTCTTAGGGCACCGGGTGAGAAAACACCCCAAGGACTTAAGGACTCGAGCAAACAAGGCCACAAAACTAAGGATTTTATTATGTGAACCCCTTTTAGACGTGCATACTTATGCATAATTAGGCACAAATACCCAGCTTAATCATAGGATTTTTATATATATTTTTTTTCTCAAACTTATCTAATCATCTTTCGCATAAATACTAAGGCTTGCTTGGGCCAAACCACCTAGCTAATCAATAATTAGATTTGTTTATATTTTTTCTTTTTCTTTTTCTTTTTTTTATTTTTTTATATAAGGCATAAGAATCTTTGTTTTTGAACCCTAAGTGTGTAAGTGTATGAAGTGTGCATATTTCATCAAGGTAAAGATCAAGACTAAATTATTTTGACAAATTTTCTTCCTAACCCTAAAAATCAAACAAATAATCTTATTTTGACCAAGTATAAGAAATCCTAATTAAGATTTTCCTATTCATTGACTTAATTTCTTACAAAAAATATGTCAAAATATTGTTTCTATTTTCAAAAAGTTTTTAAAAGTAAGGAAAATGTTAATTTTTTATTTTTATTTTATTTTATTTTTTTAATAAAAAGAAAAACCTAAGTTATGTTAGACCCTCCCCCACACCTATCTCATGCATTGTCCTCAATGTATGAATTAATGCATAGATGCATGAAAAAGAAGAAAGGGAAGGAAAATGTTACCTTAAGGTGGTGGTTCTGGTGGTGGTCTGATTGGTCCACGAAATGCGGCCCAATCGACTTTTCGTGGAGTTCGAAGGAACCCACCAGGAATCTCTCTAATATAACCCATTAAAATGATATATGCATGAATGATTTTTATTAAATATTTAACCCCATCTAATTTCAAAATTCCATAGTTAATTTCGGAGTCAAATTTGTCAATCGCCTTGTCCCAAAATGGAGTGTGAATGGTTAGAATGATTGGTTTGGACTCAGGAAGTACATGAACTAGTACCGACTCAGGAAGGTGACTTAAGTCAAGTAAAGGTTCAGGAGTCGAGATTGGTTCAAGAAGTGTGTCCAAGTCAAGAAGTTGAAACTCAAGTCCACATTTATTTTCCAACAATAGAATGTGACTTAATATTGGTGTTTCAAGTTCAAGAATGATCAGTGTGGGAATCAAAACTGACTCTAAAATGTTACTTAAGTCGGGTAACAAAACAGGAGTCAATATTGATTTGAGAATTTGAACTTGATCACAGATTTGAGAATCTAGGTCACATTTCTCATTGAGTTCAATGTCATAAAAATGAGAACTTGCCATTTGTCAATGGGATTTTCAAAATTATAAAATGGTCAAGTTCAACATGATGATCATCAAAGATGGGCGATTCAATTTCATGATGAATTGGCACAAGATCCAATGTTGACTCAGGAAAGAGGTTGAAATCAGGTGAAGACACCGGAGTCATTATTGAATCAGGAAGTAGAATTGAATCACTAAGTTGAGGTTCATGATCATATTCATTTTCAAGTTCAATTTCAGGAAAGGGATAACTTGCCAAACTGTCAATATCATTTTCAAAATTTGAAGTGTGGGCAAGTTCAAATGATTGTTCTGAAATGGAACCTTGATTTCCAAAACAACGTGACTCTTCGGCTCTAACAGAATGGTTAGTGACATCAGAACTGGTCAAACAGTGAGAACGTAGAGATTGGACCATCATATCTATGTCACGATTACGAGCGTTTTGAGCCTGAGTCATGGCTTCAAGCATCTCTTCATAATTGATAGGTTCATTGTTTTGATGAAAAGATGAAGTGTTGTCTTGGAATTGGTGGTGAAATTGTGAGTCCATCAGATTTTGTGATTTTTGTTTGGACTCACGCATACTCATTTCCAAAATTGATGGTCTTCTATTTTGGATTGGTGGAACTGAGTATGAATCTTGAAAATATTGTGGACTAGGTGGATAAGGAGGACAAGTTGGTTGAAAATTAGACTCGAGGGAGGTGAATCCCCACTGACTCTGTGAAGAATTGAAATTATTCTGAAAATTATGGTTATAAGATTTGGGGCATGGGTTATATTGATTCGGATAAGACCAATTCGGCATACTAGGTTGGTTAAAGTTATGATATGCCGGGTTGGTAATATCCGAAAAAGAGGTCGGTGTATAATATGGATTACTATTAAAATTGAAAAAATTGTTATTATAAGCCATATCACACAATAAAATACAAACAAAGAAAAAAAAGAGAAAAAACAAACAAATAAGCAAACAAATAAAAGAAAAAATTCTAAACTAAGTTAGGGTAGACCTATGACCTAGACGACTCCTAACTGGTTAGACTGTCCACGGGAGGTATAATGCAGACTTTGACCACAAGCTAATCAGCCAGGTCAGGACAAGATTGGTGGGAGGTTATCCGTCAAAGACGTTCCTTAATTAAATAACCACCAACCTTTGGGCTTTCGGCCCTTAATCCTTTTCCTAGACACTGATTTAGCAGGAGTCAAATTCCAACACCTTTCCCCCTTAGGATAATCTCCTAATTGAGTCCGAGATGTCCCTAGGGCCAACGTCTACTCATTTTAGTTAGGCTCGGGTTAGTGAGTGCTTGGAATCTGATTTTTGGGCCAAGGAAGGGTGATTAAATTCCCACCTTATCCTGTTATGGGTGGTGCCCTTAAGATCAGTTTGTGCAAGTGTACAAGATATGTAAACAAGATTCACTTAAAGCGATGTAAATCAACCAAGAGATGAGTCCTATTCTAGATGCAATGCGAACGTACCTTACTCCAGCACTCTTCAACAGCAAAGTAAATGAATTGAAAAGACACGTGCCTAAAATGCAAACGTCTAATCAATTTTTTAACTTTTTCAACAAATGTTTTACTATTGGTTTATTAGCAGACTTCTGGTGATGGCATATAAGAAATAAAGTTTGCAGAAAACTATAATTTTGCAAAGCAAGCAGCCCTGCAAAAAGACAGTTAGTAGTGAGCTCCTTTTTGCCGCGGATCCGCGACCATAGCCGCGGAAACGCGGCAATCCAGAGGGTCCTTGGTCTCTGTTTTCTGGAACAGAGGCCCAAGACCACTTATATGTTACTGTAATCTTTGTTTCTGCTTTTCTTGCCCTGTAACCTGCAACAGAGAAGAAAAATTCATTTTAGTTCAAAAAAAATCAATAAAAACCGTTACCCTCCCCGGCAACGGCGCCAAAATTTGATTGAGGCTTAAACCTGCACACAATTACGGAATTCAGAACTTAAGATTAGGATGTGCAAGTGATCAATTCTACCGCGATAGCAAGTGGCTATGCGGGTCGTGATCCACAAGGAGGGTTAGCGATAAAAGCGTTCAAGGTTTTATTGAAATTTTTGTGAAGAAAAACGAAAGTTCTTCTTTGTTTTAAGAAATGAAAATGAAAAGAAGAGTTAGCTTAAAGTTAAAAAGAAAGCTGTAAAATGAGAAGGTGGAGAAAGATGGAGAATGACTATTTACAAAGAAATGGAAAAGAAGTGATGAAAGAAATCGTGTTGATGATCTAAACTAAGAAAGAAAGAAAGAAGATTAAAGAAGTACTCACCTAGTTTGGTTGATGACTTGCCTGGAACCCTTGCATGTTCTACCTTGCTTCGGAGGCGTTCAACTCATAAGCCATAGGATCGAGCTCAGTCCCCATTCGCATTATATCATCAAGACGAGCAAGAATGAAGTGATGCGGATCTTGAGGAGGAGAACATCACCATGAATTATCTTTGGCACTCACACAGACATTGTTATACTTATGCTTCTGGATTCACTTGCAAGCTCATCAAAACCAAAAGAGGTAAAGTAGAAAGAAGAAGAAGAAAATGAAAGTAAAGAAGAACATAAAATGTATTACCTTTCATTGCTTGAAACGATGGAAGAAAGGAGGAGGGTACATCAGTGTCACTCTCAACATAAGTCTCTCTCTCTTACTTACATGAATCTCAATCTAACCTAAGCTTACATATAAATTAAAGTTACATAAAAAGAAAACAAAAACCTAAACTATAAAATGGAAAACTGGGCTAAATCCTATCTCTGCATGGTCGTCCCATTTTCAGTGCAAATCCTGCCCTTTTATAGGCAAAAACCCAACCTACAGGAGAGTATGAAGATAGGGGGAGCAAATGCTCCCCCTAACTCTCTAACCAAGCCGTGGACACGCGGCTTTGGCCGCGTTTCCGCGGCCAGGGTGTGGCCAGGTGGCCACACCCTGTTGGTGGAGCTTCCCGGCTTCTCGTTCTGGCTTTATCGTCAGTTGGATTTGCAGTTTAAGTCCGGGATTTTGACAAAATGGCATTTGATCTTTGCTTCAACCGATCGATTCTGAGAGGATTCTTCTCAACCGGTTTTCAACCTCTCTGATTTTGCCCTGATTCACTGAGTTCAAATTAATTCTGATTTAATTCAGAATTTGGTGGGCTTTTGGCTCATTTCTCTTCACTCTCATTTAGGAATGGCCCTGCAAATAAATTAAACATTTAATTCGGACAACGCAGAGTTTATTCTATAATAAGTATGGGAATATGATAATAAATGTGCAACATTAGCGACCAATCAACAATCTACAGCATAAGAAAGGTTTGAACTTCAGAAAAGGACAGCGCGATTTTCTGCGAAATTTCATGCCAAAAGGGAAGCCGGCGAATTACTATGATAAAACACACAGGGGGTTGGGATATGTTACACCTCCTACTCTATTTCAATCCGAAGACAACGAATCAATCCCGTCACATTCTGCCTCTTCATCTGAATGGGAGTCAGATATTAGTACAGGAATGCTTTTTAAGAATCTCTCCGTCAATATGACTTCGACCAATCTATTGGAGCATGAGGAGGCTATTGAAACATTTGACGCTGAACCATAGGCTCAGTAACTCGATCTCCAGTGGGAAAAGCGATTCGAACAACATGAATCGTCCACTGAGGATACGGTGATTCAGGTTAATTTGGGTAGTCAGGGTCACCCTAAACCCATCTCTATAAGTGAAAGTTTATCACTTAAAGAAAGAGAAGAATTGATAGCGCTCATACGAGAGTGTATCGATGTCTTTGCATGAAATTACGAAGAGATGTCGGGTCTTGACTGCAAATAGCCATTCATCCTTTAAACATTAAGCCTGACGTCAAACCAGTAAAACAACAACAACGACGATTTCGCCCTGACATTATGGAAGCTATTGAAACTGAAGTCCATAAACTCATCGCATGTGATTTCATTCGGGAGGAGCAACATCCAGATTGGGTTGCTAACAATGTCCCCATTTATAAAAAAAAGGAAAAATCTGGGTCTGTACTGACTATCGCGATCTCAACACTGCCTGCCCTAAAGACAAGTTCCCATTGCCCCTCACTAACTTTATGATTGACAATACATGTGGCTTTGAAAGAATGTCTTTTATGGATGGCTTCTCAAGGTACAATCAAATCTAGATGTACACAGAGGACGAGAAGCATACTTCATTTAGGACACCATTGGGGGTATATTGTTATACTGTGATGCCCTTCAAATTAAAAAATACGGGAGCAACTTATCAACGTGCGATGAGTACAATTTTCCGTAGCCACCTCCGAAAAATGGTGGAATGCTATGTCGACGACATTGCTGTCAAAAGTCACGATAATAATGATCATCTTCGTGACGTAAAAATAATGTTCGATATAATGCGAGCCCATCAGTTGAAAATGAACCCAACAAAGTCCTTCTTGGGGTTTCAAGTGGCAAGCTTCTAGAATTCATTGTCACATCAAAAGGAATTCATCTGGATCCAAACAAGGTCAAAGCTATTCAAAACGTGCATCCACCTAAGAAACTTAAAGAACTCAGGGGTCTACAAGGTAGGTTGGCCTATATTAGAAGATTCATCACAAATCTCTCGGGCCGTGGTTAACCATTTACCTGGCTTATGAAAAAGGGTATTTCTTTTGTATGGGATAAAGCCTGTCAAGAAGCTTTTGAGAATATCAAAAGATACCTCACTAAACCCCCAGTCTTTGTGGCTCCCATATTAGGAAAATCATTTCTACTTTATGTAAAAGCTATAGACCATTCTCTTGGTGCTCAGCTTGCTCAAAAGAATGATGACAGCGACGAACAGGCCATTTACTATCTGAGCAGGACTTTGATAGGAGCTGAGTCCCGGTATAACCCTATCGAGAAGGAATGTTTAGCTCTTGTCTTTGCTATTCAAAAAACGCGACATTACTTGGTCGGCCAAACCATACATGTCATTTCCAGAGTTAATCCTTTGCGTATCCTCATGATGAAACCTGGATCACTGAATTCAAGGTTAGCTTAGTGGGCCATCCTCTTGTCTCAATATGACATGCTCTTTGTCCCTCGGGAGGCAGTCAAAGGTCAGGCGCTTGCAGACTTTCTAGCGGCTCATTAGGTTCCAGAAAGCTCAAAACTTCATGAAGATATTCCAGATGAAATTTTTGAATCTAATATGATTTCAGAGGATGAAGTGTGGCAGATGTTCTTTGATGGAGCATCAAGAATAGGTCCTAAAGGCAAGAGTATTACTAGTGTGGAGGTTGTATTTATCTCACCACAAAATCATGTCCTTTCTCGGGCATTTTTATTGACGGAATCATGTTCCAACAATGTGGCAGAATACAATGCTCTACTCATCGGCCTTCAGCTCGCCCATGAAATAGGGGTACGCTACCTTGAAGTTTATGGTGATTCAAAACTGATTGTCAATCAGGTTAAAAGGGAATATGAGGTTCGACACAAAGCTTTGGTACCTTATTAACATGCAGTCATCAAAATGACTAATTCATTTGATGGCTTTTGCATCGGTCATGTGTCCTAATTCTAAAATACTAAGGCCTATGCTTTGGCTGCACTAGTGGTTAAATTGGCCTTATGTATTGATACAATTTATCATCTCATGGTGGCTACTCAACACCTTGTTTGTCCTAAACATATGTTGAAAACTAATGAAGCCTATGTAACTTCAATAGATTTTAAACTAGGAGATTGGCGCTTTCCTTTCATCGACTATGCTTTGCACGACATATTACTAGATGATCCTAAAGAAGCAGCCTCTATTTGACGAAGGTCTCTCCATTTTTATTATGATCTAATAGTTAAGACACTCTACCGCCGCTCATATGATGGTATCTTGCTCCGTTGCCTCTCTAGTTAGAAAGCACAAGAAGTGCTTAAAAAGGCACATGGTGGTATATACGGAGCTCATCAACTAGATCCGAAGCTCAAGGATCGATTGCACAGACTCGGTTATTATTGGCCAACCATGATAACTGATGCCATTAAGTACGCACAAAGGTGCAAAGCCTGTCAAATTCATGCAGACTTCATACATCAACCTCCGGAGTTACTTCACCCGACTGTTGCTTCGTGACCATTTGAAGCATGGGGAATCGATATCATAAGACCTATCAGCCTCTCGTCAATAAAAGGTCATCGTTTCATCTTGGCAATAACCGATTATTTCTCGAAGTGGGAAGAGGCTATACCACTTATTGAAGTTAAAACTTCCAACGTGATCAACTTTATCAAATACCATGTCATTCATCGATTCGGTGTCCCCAGGCGGATTATTCATGATAATGTCCCCAATTTGCAAGCCAAATATTCTATCAGTTTTGCAATAAGTACCGGGTTCAGAATGTGGCATCAACTGCTTATAACCCTGTTGCTAATGGTTTGGCGGAAGCATTCAATAAGACAATTATCAAGCTACTAAAGAAATTTATTTCGTCTAACAAACGAGATTGGAATAAGAAGCTCGGTGAATGTCTTTCGGCTTACCAAACTACTGTTCGAACCCGACAGGCAATACACCTTTTTCTCTGGTATACGGGTGCGAAGCAGTCTTACCACTAGCGATCCAGTTGCCGTCACTACGGGTCGCCTTAGCAACCAAGATGACTAAAGATGATAATGATCGGTTACGTCTTTAAGAACTCGAAGCCCTAGATGAGAAACGACTACAAGCCCAACGATACATTAAGTTGTATCAAGCTCGAATCTCGAAAGCCTTCAATAAGAAGGTTAATGACTGAGTTTTCCCTGCACGCAAAATTTGAATATTAGATCTGAGAATTAAAGGTGTGCGAGGTTCTCAATACTAATCCGCGGTAGCAAGGCTATGCGGGTCGTGATCCTCAGGGAGGGACTGCGATGGAAGCGTTAAGCAAGTTATCACTTTTTTTTTTTTTTATTAGCAGTGGTATTTACAATGAAGTGAAGAAAAGAATTGTGGAAGATGTGGATCAAAACTAAAGAAAGAAAATAAAGAAAACACGTACGAACCTCTTCAGCCTGCTTACCTTTGATCCGTGCGATGATTTACCTTTTCTCGGAAGACTTGCAAGTATGGCGTATAGGATGTTCATCGCCATAAGCCATCAAGGGATCTTCGTTGGCTAGGCAGTCTCGAAGCAGTTGGGTCTCATTGTTCACAAGGCATTAGAGAACACATAGAAGAAAGAAATAGGAACATAGAAACACAAGAATAAACAAGAGATGAAAAACATAAAATAATAACAAAAACGAACCTTAAATGGATTTCATTAACAATGGAAGATAAGCGGGCTTATACCGCTGTCACCTCAGTACAAGCGAAGACTCCATCCTCCATGAAAGTTTCCTCCACTCTCAGTTACAAAGTTTACAAAATAAAAACGAAAATAAAATCTAACCTAAAAACTAAACCCTAGCTTTTGGCCCTTTGCTCGCCTCTGGACACCCTGTACGTTGCACTGCAGGGGGTATTTATAGGTGCAGAAGGAGTTAGAGTCCAGTTACAACTCTCCCACGAAAGCTGATCCCCAGACTCGTCAGAAATGCCGCGGAAATGGGAAATTTGCCGCGGAAACGCGGCACTTTTGTAGCCAAATGCCACGCGCTTTGGCGCGTGGCCTCTCCTGGTCCGTCCATCTGGGCGTTTCCTTCTAGAAATTGCATCCTGGCTCTTAATCTTTGGATTTGGATATAACTTGGGAATCAAGTTACCTAGATCCCAAATCTTTTCCACGAATTTTCTTCTCTTCTTTTAGCTTTTATCCTCATCCTGCAAGTGTTTAGGGTTGAATAGAAGTCTATCCTTCCCTCTTCTTTGTATTTGCAACTTTGGCCCTTGTGTATTTGCAATTTTAACAATTGATATTTGCACTTTTACTCTTGGGCTTCAAATATAGGCTTGGATCTGGGCTTTTGGGCTCTTTAAGCTTTATTTATTGTTAAAATAATAATTCGAGGCCTGCACACAATAAATTACAAATTATTAATAAATGTGCAGAATTAAATGAATAAATATGAAAATGTGATGGTAAATATGATGATAAAAATGCATTTTTCACTACCAATCACACCCCCACACTTATCTTTTTGCTCGTCCTCGAGTAAAAACAAAGAAAAAGAAAAAGAAATGAAAAGTTAATCTAACCTAACTCACTTTCGTAGGAATCACGATTGCACTTAGCACGTGCAACAAGCCGTTAAACCTCTAGGTTACCCTAGAGGACGAGTTTTGTCTCGTGAGGGTTTTCAGCGGATTGCACCCACAAAATCCATAAAAAGGAAAATATTTGAATTATTATTGAAGAGACTAAGTAGTCTATAAGTTTTAGGATCCTCATTTTTATTCATTCTTTAAACTTAGTCTTAATAAAGTTAATTGTTTTCCATTTTAGGTAAGAATTAAAATTGAATTTCTAATATAGTCTTTTTCGTTACCAAAAGTCATATGCATCCTTATGTTTTTACTAGGAATTCCTTAACTTGGACTCTCATGCCTCTTTATATATATTTTTTTTCTTTTTTTTATATTTTTTTTTATAATATGTATAACGCATCTAATTTTCTTTCGTGTAAGCATCAAGGCTTCTTGAGGCCCTCATACCTAACTAATTGATTCTTAGATGTGTTAATACATATATAAGTAATTTTTCCTTAATTTTCTTAGGCTTTCTAATCCACCCATGTAACGAACTTAAAGTCGATGACTCCCAAACCGGTTGGCTTTAGGGCACCAAGTGAGAAAACACCCCGCGGACTCAAATTCGAGTGAACTAGGCCCCAAAACTAAGGACTTTATTTTATTTACTCACCTTTAGGCATGAATACTTATGCTTCTTGAGGCACATGTATCAGCTTAATTGGTGATTTTTTTCTTCTTTTTTTTTTCTTTTTTTTTTTATGAGGCACAAGGTCTTTGTCTTAGAATCCTAGATATGCATTTGGTATGCACATTTCATTAAGGTAAAAATCAAGACTAATTATTTATTCAATTTCTCTCCTATACCTAAAAATTAAACAATTTATTTATTTTGACCAAGTTTTTAGAAATCCTAATCATGATTTTCCTAATCCTTAAAACTAACTTAGATTTCTTTCAAAAAAATAAGTCAAAATATTGTCCTTTTTATAACATTTTTTTTTTAAAATTTTTTTTTTATTAGCAAATTTTGTTAGTGTCTACCTATGTTAGTATGTTAGTAAAGCCCACCCCCACACTTATCTCATGCATTGTCCTCAATGTATGAATGAATGCATATATGCATGAAACAGAACAAGGGAAGGCGGAAGTTACCTTAGGGTGGTGGTTCCGGAGGTGGTCTTATTGGGCCAAGCGTTGCTACCCAATCAAGATAACATATAATTTGGTGGAACCCACCAGAAATTTTCCTTACATAACCCACTAAAATATATGTATAATCATTTTTTAGTATTTCCACCCCATCAAATTTCCAAATTTCATAATAAATTTCAGAGTTAATTGTCTCAACCTCCTTGTCCCAAAATGGAGTATGAAAAGTTGGAATTATTGACTTGGACATTATTGGTGCGGGAACGAATACCGACTCAGGGAAGAAGCTCAAATCAAGTAAGGGCTCAGGAGTCGGGCTAAGTTCCGGAAGTGGGTCCAAGTCAAGAATAGAAACTCAAGTCCACAATCTTCTTCCCACAATGGAATGTGACCTAATATGGGTGATATCTCTTTACTTCCAATATTAAGGAATTCTAGCTCATCACCATACAATTCTTCAAAACTAAGGTCAACATCTTCCGTCAGAATTGTACAATCAGTTTCAGAAGTAAAGAGATTGTGAGAATCTAGGTCAAGTTCAATATGATCTTCTAAAATGGGTGATTCAATTTCATGATGAATTGGAATAGGATCCAATGTTGACTCGGGAAAAGTGAAATCAGGTGGAGACACTGGAGTCATTATTGAATCAGGAAATAAAACTGAATCATCAAGTTGGGGATCATGATCATATTCATGTTCAAGTTCTAATTCATGAAAGGAAAAACTTGCCAAGTTATCAGATTTTGAAGTTTCGGCAAGTTCACATGATGGTACTGAATTAGAATCTTGTTGTCCAAAGCAACTTGGTTCGTCGGCTCTAAGCGAGTGGTCAAAGAAAGCGGAAATGGCCGAACTGTGAGAACATAAAGATTCAACCATCAAATCTAGGTCAGGATCATGGGCTAATCTAGCCTGATTCATGGCAGCAAGCATCCCTTCATAGTCGATAGGTGCATCATGTTCTGATTGGACTTGAAAATAGGACGGGTAATCGTGATGAAGTTGTGAGTCGGTGGACTCACGCATCATCATGTATAAGATTGATGGTGATTTTTGCTTGGACTCATTCATACTCATCATTTCCAAGATAGATGGATTTCTATTCTGAATGGGTGGATCTGAGTATGAATCTTGGGAAGAATGTGGACTAGATGGATATGGAGTACAATTTGGTCGAGAATTAGACTCGGGGAACTCGAAACCCATAAACTCTGTGACGAGTTGAAATTATTATGAAAATTATAGTCATAAGATGGGGGGTGTGGGTTATATTCATTCGGATAAGACCATTCCGGCACACTAGATTGGTCAAAGTTAGGGTATGCCGGGTTGGTAATATCCGAATAATAGTTAGGGGTGTAATATGGATTAAAATTGGAATTATTATTATATGCCATATCACACCAACACAACACAACAAACAAATAAACAAACAAAAAAAAAAGAAAAATTCTAACCTAAGTTAGGGTAGACCTATGACCTAGACGACTCCTAACTGGTTAGACCGTCCACAGGAGGTTGGGTGCAGACTTTGACCACAAGTTAATCAGCCAGGTCAGGGCAAGAGTGGTGGGAGGTTTTCCGTCAAAGACGTTCCTTAATTAAATAACCACCAATCTTCGGGCTTTCAGCCCTCAATCCCTTTCCTAGACACTGATTTGGTAAGAGTCAACTTCCAGCACTGTTCCCCCTTAGGATAATCTCCTATTGAATCCGAGATGTCCCTAGGGCCAACGTCTACTCTTTTTTAGTTAGGCTTGGGTTAGTGAGTGCTTGGGATATGATTTTTGGGCTAAGGAAGGGTGATGAAATCCCCACCTTATCTTGTTAATGGGTTATGCCCTTAAGATGAATTAGTGCAAGTGTACAAGATAAATAGATAGAATTCACTCAAAGCAGATAATCAACCAAGAGATGAGTCCTAATCTACATGCAATGCGTACGTACCTTGCTCCTCAAGCACTCTTCAACAGTAAATAAAAATAATTGAAAAGACACGTGCCTAATATGCAAACGTCTAATCAATTTTTATTTTTAACAACCAATAACTTACTGTTGAATTATTAGCAATTTACAGGTATATCACAGAACAAAATAAACAGAGCAGTAAACAGAATTTACAATTTGCAGCAACCTACAAAAATATCAATCAGTAGTTCTCTACTGTTGCCGCGTTTCCGCGGCTCTGGCCGCGGATCCGCGGCAAAACAGTAGGTTCTGGTGCTCTGCCTTCGAGGGTAGAGACACAGAATAGCAATATGTCCACTGCTGCTGCTATGTTTCTGTTTCCTGTTCTCCAAACCTGCAAACAGAAAAGAATAAAGAATTAGTTAAAATTTAAATTTTTGTTTTAGAGATAAACTTACCGTCCCTCCCCGGCAACGGCGCCAATTTGTTGACTGAGTTTTCCCTGCACGCAAAATTTGAATATTAGATCTGAGAATTAAAGGTGTGCGAGGTTCTCAATACTAATCCGCGGTAGCAAGGCTATGCGGGTCGTGATCCTCAGGGAGGGACTGCGATGGAAGCGTTAAGCAAGTTATCTCTTTTTTTTTCTTTTTATTATTAGCAGTGGTATTTACAATGAAGTGAAGAAAAGAATTGTGGAAGATGTGGATCAAAACTAAAGAAAGAAAATAAAGAAAACACGTACGAACCTCTTCAGCCTGCTTACCTTTGATCCGTGCGATGATTTACCTTTTCTCGGAAGACTTGCAAGTATGGCGTATAGGAAGTTCATCGCCATAAGCCATCAAGGGATCTTCGTTGGCTAGGCAGTCTCGAAGCAGTTGGGTCTCATTGTTCACAAGGCATTAGAGAACACATAGAAGAAAGAAAATAGGAACATAGAAACACAAGAATAAACAAGAGATGAAAAACATAAAATAATAACAAAAATGAACCTTAAATGGATTTCATTAACAATGGAAGATAAGCGGGCTTATACCGCTGTCACCTCAGTACAAGCGAAGACTCCATCCTCCATGAAAGTTTCCTCCACTCTCAGTTACAAAGTTTACAAAATAAAAACGAAAATAAAATCTAACCTAAAAACTAAACCCTAGCTTTTGGCCCTTTGCTCGCCTCTGGACGCCCTGTACGTTGCACTGCAGGGGGTATTTATAGGTGCAGAAGGAGTTAGAGTCCAGTTACAACTCTCCCACGAAAGCTGATCCCCAGACTCGTCAGAAATGCCGCGGAAATGGGAAATTTGCCGCGGAAACGCGGCACTTTGGTAGCCAAATGCCACGCGCTTTGGCGCGTGGCCTCTCCTGGTCCGTCCATCTGGGCGTTTCCTTCTAGAAATTGCATCCTGGCTCTTAATCTTTGGATTTGGATATAACTTGGGAATCAAGTTACCTAGATCCCAAATCTTTTCCATGAATTTCCTTCTCTTCTTTTAGCTTTTATCCTCATCCTGCAAGTGTTTAGGGTTGAATAGAAGTCTATCCTTCCCTCTTCTTTGTATTTGCAACTTTGGCCCTTGTGTATTTGCAATTTTAACAATTGATATTTGCACTTTTACTCTTGGGCTTCAAATATGGGCTTGGATCTGGGCTTTTGGGCTCTTTAAGCTTTATTTATTGTTAAAATAATAATTCGAGGCCTGCACACAATAAATTACAAATTATTAATAAATGTGCAGAATTAAATGAATAAATATGAAAATGTGATGGTAAATATGATGATAAAAATGCATTTTTCACTACCAATCACACCCCCACACTTATCTTTTTGCTCGTCCTCGAGTAAAAACAAAGAAAAAGAAAAAGAAATGAAAAGTTAATCTAACCTAACTCACTTTCATAGGAATCACGATTGCACTTAGCACGTGCAACAAGCCGTTAAACCTCTAGGTTACCCTAGAGGACGAGTTTTGTCTCGTGAGGGTTTTCAGCGGATTGCACCCACAAAATCCATAAAAAGGAAAATATTTGAATTATTATTGAAGAGACTAAGTAGTCTATAAGTTTTAAGATCCTCATTTTTATTCATTCTTTAAACTTAGTCTTAATAAAGTTAATTGTTTTCCATTTTAGGTAAGAATTAAAATTGAATTTCTAATATAGTCTTTTTCGTTACCAAAAGTCATATGCATCCTTATGTTTTTACTAGGAATTCCTTAACTTGGACTCTCATGCCTCTTTATATATATTTTTTTTCTTTTTTTTTTATAATATGTATAACGCATCTAATTTTCTTTCGTGTAAGCATCAAGGCTTCTTGAGGCCCTCATACCTAACTAATTGATTCTTAGATGTGTTAATACATATATAAGTAATTTTTCCTTAATTTTCTTAGGCTTTCTAATCCACCCATGTAACGAACTTAAAGTCGATGACTCCCAAACCGGTTGGCTTTAGGGCACCAAGTGAGAAAACACCCCGCGGACTCAAATTCGAGTGAACTAGGCCCCAAAACTAAGGACTTTATTTTATTTACTCACCTTTAGGCATGAATACTTATGCTTCTTGAGGCACATGTATCAGCTTAATTGGTGATTTTTTTCTTCTTTTTTTTTCTTATTTTTTTATGAGGCACAAGGTCTTTGTCTTAGAATCCTAGATATGCATTTGGTATGCACATTTCATTAAGGTAAAAATCAAGACTAATTATTTATTCAATTTCTCTCCTATACCTAAAAATTAAACAATTTATTTATTTTGACCAAGTTTTTAGAAATCCTAATCATGATTTTCCTAATCCTTAAAACTAACTTAGATTTCTTTCAAAAAAATAAGTCAAAATATTGTCCTTTTTATAACAATTTTTTTAAAAATTTTTTTTTTATTAGCAAATTTTGTTAGTGTCTACCTATGTTAGTATGTTAGTAAAGCCCAGCAAAGGGTATTCCAAAAAGGAGATTTGATTTTGGCCGTCAGACGACCCATGATCATGACGCACAAAACTAAAGGCAAATTCAGCCCAAATGGGAAGGATCATTCGTAATAGAAACAGTCTACTCACATACCATCTTATAACCCCAGACGGTGATACGCTTATGATGCCGATCAACGGTAGATTCTTACAGAAGTACTATCCTTGATAGGATCCTTCTTACAATCAAGTTAACATTATACCGTTGATCAGAACTTTCAGATCCAAGATGTTTGGAAGATCTCCAAAGAAAAGCTTGTTTCTTTCTTCAACGGATCAATTCATTGTCGACCAGTGTCGAGCCGATCGAACACCGGTTACATTAAAGAAGAAACAAGGTTATGAACGTCAGTTTTTGCCGTGTCACTCTTCTCTAGTTCACCTATGAACTCGTCAGAAGCTATCCTATCATCAGATCACATCACCGTCGATCGATGTCGAACCAATTGAACATTGGTGATACATGATGTCAACATTTAAGCAATGACAAAGATGGATTAGGGTTTGGGATTCAAAATGTTTGGAAGAGCGCCAAAGAAAAGCTTCTTTTCTCATTCAATAGATCACATCATGGTCAAATAACGCCGAGTCGACCGAACATAGGTGATATTATGATGCATGACGTAAACATCAAAGAAAAGATAAAGGCAAAATATCAAATTTTTAGCCCTGTCACTCTTCTCTAGTATATAAACATGTACCTATCTTCAACTTAGAAGAATAGGTCATATTTTGAAGTCAAGCATGCTTAAGCAACAGTTTCAGGCGTTTTTCTTTATAATCAGAAGGATGGTTTATCTAGCTTGACTTTTCTATATACAGTGGGGGCATACCTCCCTGCTCCTGTTTGATCGATCGAAGTTCGACCCAACGACCAAAGGGTCCTAACAATCAGATGGACGATCAAATGAGTTTATCTGATGACTTATCAAGCCAAACTCATTGAAGAAGGTTCGTGACGCATCCTTTTGTAGAACCTTTCCACTGTTTTCACGTTCATATCAAAACGTGGTAATTGATCGAATGGGAGATCAAATAAGTTTATCGGATGGCTTATCAAGTCAAAATCATTGAAGAAGGTTCGTAACGCATCCTTTTGTAGTCCACTATTTCCACGTTCATCTCAAAACATGGAAACAAAATAAGGATCGAAGGGGACTCCATGAGAAAGGCTAATCTCTAGACAAAGTTCTCGCGAAATTAGTATCCACTCCTTTAATCCCCAGCTCATCTATGGAGTGAAAACCCAGAAGATACATTACGTTACTTAAAGTAACAAAATGATCCAACGCCTCTAACGGCTAAGGATAGAGGAAAATATTGGCTCTTAAGTCCAACATAAGTCCTCGATAACTCATCATGCTGAGGGGAATAGCATGACTAGCCCAACTCAAACGGTAGTTGGTAAAAGCATATCAAACCCGTTGATAGCTGAGGGTTTGCTAAAATTCCTAAGGGACCCGATCCTATTTGATTCCTCTCCAAAATCGTTTACTAATTCCTATCCATGGAATGGTAGGACCACATAAAATAATATTCATTTCCCTTGCAAAATGAATCACGAGTCAAACCTATTATGTTAACATTAAACCTCTGGTAGTGACACTCTAACATATTCCCCGGAGGATGAAATCAATGACCGGTGCATTTAAATTGCTGTCATGTTCAAACACCTCTGACAGGCTCCTTTACAAATCTCTTTCTAAATCCCACGGAGTTCTTTTTGTTACATTAATAATTACCTCAGACATATAATCTCTCATGGATTCATTTTCTAACTCCCCAGCAAGTTTCTGGTAGACTCCCTGTGAAGTCTATATCCCCAATGGACTCTCTTGGTTGTCACGTTAACAATACACCTCTGACAATTTCTTCCAAATTATATCTGAAGGAAATACCAATTTCCCCACAAAATTTGTGATCAAATCCTATTTCCTCAATGGAATTTTTTATTTTTACCGTCACGTCCAGTTTTTCACATCTGAACGGTAAAAGTCCTGTGCTTAGTGGTTTCTCAATTGGTTATGGTACTTCTGAACTGACAGATAACCAAGTCTCATCCTCTAGTCCAGTAGGGACTATCCCTTTGCCGTTATGTCCAGTTCGCTACCTCTGAACGACAGGACTCTGAGTCTAGCCACTTCTAATCGGTTATGTCCATTTACCTCTGAGCCGACGATTGTCTAGATCTCTCTCTTTTATGGTACTCTAACTATCATGTCCAGTCAACCACCTCTGAACAGATGAGTCCATAACTTTGTTCTCCTTTCCTCTGTCAAGGCCAGGAGTTCTTACTGTCATGTTAACAATAACCTCTGAACAGCAAATTGCAAGCCTGAGATCCCTTAGTTGGTCATGTCCAGTCAACCACCTCCAAACCAACAGGAGCCCAGATTCAATCTACCTTTGCAGTCTCTTGTGGACTAGCTGCCAAATTAATATGACTACTTCTGGCAGCGGATTTGAAGTTAAGTGTGTCTTAGTCTATGTTCAGTTTATCACCTCAGAATAGACGGGTCCCTAAAGTTGGGTTCATCTCTATTTTGTCATCATGTCCAGATCATCACCTCTGAATGGAAAAATTTCAACCAATCATATCTAATTTGTCATCTTTAACTGACAAATTCTAAACTTTATTTTTCTAGTTCAGTAGGAACTATCATGTGGTTGTGGTGTCTAATTCATCATAACCAATTCATAATTCTGATGGTCTTTAATTTGTTATGTTAATATTTACCTCTGAACAGTAAGATCGTCATATTCATTTTGTCTCATTTTTATCCCAACAAAATTTGAATTGAGTCATTTCTCAAATTTGTTGGTGATAATTTATCAAATAACTAATTCTATCATGTTGATGACCTCTGAATAGATTAGTTAATATTCTTATGGTATAAGTTGGAAGACTATACCGTTATCTTCTTTTTTTTAGAGTTATAATATAACTTGAAATTATTGCAAACTCAGAAGATAAAATAAGCAGGAAATATAATAGAAGAGTCAAATAAAATTATTTTTTTATTGATTCGAAAAGAAAAAAGGGGATACATGGATTACAAGCTACGATGGTGCTTCGTAGGACTTGATCCGTTCTTCGAGGGTGGCCAGCTTGTTCTTCCTCTCTTCAGCAGCTCTGATAAATGCCTACAATCTCAACTCAGCTTCATTAAAGTTAAATGTCTAGGACAAACGAGCCTCAATTTCGGCCAAAGTTGCCCTTTGTGCTATCTCCTGCTACAGGACTTCATCATTTTAGGCTTTGAGCTGCTCCAGCCGAGCGATCTCCTCAAGACGCACCGGTTCGGCCTTGTGATTGCTAAAATAAAGAAAACAACCAAGGAGTTTAAGAATGTACCGTGTAGCTTGTGGCTAACGGGTCGTGTCCACAAGGAGGGATGCGATGGAAGCTTTTCGATGAGTCATTTTAAAAACAAGAAATTTGTGTTCGTTTTTTAGGAAAAAGAGAATGTAAGGAAAAGAGATGAAAAAGAGAAATTTTAACTTTCAGAAAAGGATTTGGAGAAGGTGATTTGTAAAAGGCTTTAAGAGTTGTGAGGTTGGTTTATAATATGAAATCAAATCTGGGCTTACTATCTTCCTACTCAATTGTTCATTCTTCTCTTAAAGTATTAAGTCCCTCAAGTTATCATTTGCAAAACTTAAAGTTGCTTTTTCTTTAGAAAGGTTTAAGTAAAGCACATAAGATGCAGAAGGTTTGAGTCCTTTTTCTTCAAGAAAGAGTTGGAATCGGATATTAAAACATAAAGCGCGAAGAAGCAAGAATGAATTAAAAACGATTCACAAGAAGTTCAAGAAAGAATGGTGAATTCAACTATCCATACCCATCCTCATGTGCCTTCAAGAACACTTTCAAAAAGAAAGGCTTTTAAGGGAGCCATGCATATGAGTCATCGGCACTTTTTCTTTGAAAAGCAGAAGAGAAGAAAACAAAAGAGAGTCGATAGCTAGCCCATAAAAAGTGTTTAGTTACTCATGGAAAGCGAAGAAAACAACGACATAATATAAAGCATACCGTACTGCAAGTGAAAGAGAAATCGGCCCGACTTTCGTATTGCTGTCACTTCAACCTTCAAGTACAAGCTCTCAGTCCTCTCTCTCACAAGTTTATGAAACTGGACTACAACTTAAAAGAAAGATTACAACTTTCTTTCTAGCTAACAATGAACCTAGATCCTAAGAAAATAAATGCAAAATTTAATCCTAGTCTTCGCTGTATTTTTCCTTGCTGAAACCCCTTTTTATAGCCAAAACCTGAAAAGATAGGATCCCGGGAACGTTGGGGGAGCAAACGCTCCCCCAACTGAAATGGTTAGGCCGCAAAAACGCGGCTTGGGCCGCGTTTCCGCGGCCCTGGTGTGGCCAGGTGGCCACACCAAGAGGGGGCAGATTCCTGGTTTCCTGTTTAGCTCGCATCTCCTGCTGGTTTTCTTGTTGCTGCTTCAACCGCTGACTGAATCAGCTTTTGATTTTCTGGCTTTGATTCCTCGATTCAAGGAGGATTTTTCTCACCCCTTGATATGCCAAGATATAGCCTAGACTTCTTCACTTCGAATTTATTCTGAATTAATTCAGAATAAAGTGGGCTTTTGGGCTTGTTCCTCATTTATTTCCTTGAGCATTTGGGCCTACATTTAGCAAAGAAAAAAGACACTTATTAATATCATTTATTAGCAAACAAGTGTGGTAACGTGACAACATAAATGCAATGTATGTGACAAATCACACCCCCACACTTATCTTTTGCTCGCCCTCGAGCAAAACATCATACTAACTAGAATCAATTATTAGACCACTTTCGCAGGTCACTCGATTGCACTGGGCATGTGCAACAAGCCGTTAAATCTCTAGGTCACCCCTAGAGGACGAGTTTTGTCTCGTGAGGGTTTTCAGCGGATTACACCCACAAAATCCAAAAAGAAAGAGTAAAATGTTTAGTATTTTCGAAAAGCATTTTTTTTTTGAAGGAGAAAATATTTGAAGTATATTTGTGAGATCTTAAGTAATCTATAAGTTATAGGAATATCAAATTTTTCATTCCTAAACTTAGTCTCCATTCAAAAACATGTCATCAATTAAAGTAAGGAGTTAAATTGTACTTCTCATCTAGTCTATTAATTTACCCTGATTCGTATGCACCATCGTGACTGTGAAGTTTACTAAGGGTTCTTCAACATTAACTCCTATGCCTTACATTTATTTATTTATTTATTTATTTTTTTGTGAACTTTTATTCCTCAATTTCATTAGGCTTTCTAATCTGCCCATGTAACAAGCTTTTAGTCGGTGACACCCAAACCAGACGGTTTTAGGGCACCAGGTGAGAAAACATCCCTAAGGACCTAAACACCCGAGCAGATAAGGCCACGAAACCAAAGTTTTTATTTATACTATGTAACCCTTTTAGGCGTGAATACTTATGCTTCATGAGGCATAAATACCCAGCTTAATCAGAGGATACACATTATTTATACGAGGTACCACTTTTAGGCGTGAATACTTATTCTTCATGAGGCATAAATACCCAGCTTAATCAGAGAATACCTTTTTTTTTAAAACTTGTCTAATTATCTTTTGCATAAATACTAAGGCTTGCTTAGGCCAAAGCACCTAGCTACTCAATAATTAGATTTTTTTTTTTTATAAGGCATAAGAGTCTCTGTTTTCAAACCCTCAGTGTGTAAGTGTATTTTGTGTGCATATGTCATTAAGGTAAATATCAAGACTAAATTACTTTCCCAAATTACTTCCTGACCCTAAAAATCAAACAAGTTATTTTATTTCGACCAAGTGTAAGAAATCCTAATTATGATTCTCCTATTCCTTAAAATTGACTTAAATTCTTACAAAAATATATCAAAATATTGTCTAACCTTTATTTTATTTTTTTATTTTTTTTTATCAGCCATGTTAGAACCCTCCCCCACACTTATCTCATGCATTATCCCCAATGTATGAAAGAAATGTATAAGTGCATGAAATAAAATGGAAAGGAGGAAAGTTACCGATACACTGGGTCAAAAAGACCCATCACCGTTTCATCTACCGGCACCGATTCCAAGAAAGGTTTAAGGCGTTGACCATTTACCTTAAAGTCATTTCCATTCTTGGGGTCACTGATCTCAACTGCACCATGTGGAAACACTATTTTTACAACGAATGGCCCAGTCCATCGTGATTTCAATTTTCCTGGGAAAAGATGATGCCTAGAATTGTAGAGTAAGACTTTTTGACCAGGGACAAAGGTTTTTCTTATGATGTGCTTGTCACGAAAAATCTTCACTCTATCTTTAGTTATCCTAGCATTTTCATAGGCCTCATTTCTCAATTCCTCCAATTCGGAAATTTGTAATTTCCGAAGGTCACCGGCCTTAGTCAAATCGAAATTCAACTGCTTGATTGCCCATAAGGCTCGGTGCTCTAACTCAACGGGCAAGTGACAAGGTTTGCCATAGACTAACCTATAGGGAGACATTCCTAAAATCGTCTTGAAAGCGGTCCTGTAGGCCCACAGAGCATCTATAAGTTTTAAGGACCAATCTTTCCGGTTTTGGTTCACAGTTTTCTCCAATATAAGTTTGACTTGTCTATTTGAAACCTCAACTTCCCCACTGGTTTGAGGATGATATGGTGTGGACAACTTGTGAGTTATAGCATACTTTCGCATAAGGGCTTCAAAAGATCTATTGCAAAAGTGGGTGCCATTATCACTGATGATAGCACGAGGGGTTCCGAAGCGGGAAAAAATGTTCTCTCTCAAAAACTTTATGACAACTTTGTTATCATTAGTTTTATAAGGAATGGCTTCTACCCACTTGGACACGTAGTCCACAGCAACCAATATGTATTGGTTCCCAAATGAGTTAGGAAATGGACCCATAAAGTCGATGCCCTAAACATCAAAGAGTTCTATTTCTAGAATTGGGTTGAGGGGCGTCATATTTCGATGTGAGATCCTACCAACCATTTGGCATCTAGGGCACGTCTTGCAATATTCATAGGCATCCTTGAATAGAGTGGGCCAATAAAACCCGCTTTGTAGCACCTTTTCAGCAGTCTTGCGGGGACCAACGTGTCCACCGCATGCAAGTTCGTGACAAAAGGACAGAACACTCCTAACCTCCTCATCGGGAATGCATCTCCTAATAATTTGGTCGGAACAGTACTTGAAAAGATACGGTTCCTCCCAAAAGAAATACTGGACTTGAGATAAGAACCGGTAAACATCAATTTTGGACCAATGAGACGGAGTTTGATTTGTGACTAAGTAATTCACTATATCAGCAAACCAAGGTTCCCTAGAGATAGCTAAGAGATGTTCATCAGGAAAATCCTCATTGATGGGTAATTCGTTGCATGGAGAATTGGGAATCCGTGACAGATGGTCAGCAACGACATTTTCTACACCTTTCTTGTCTCGAATTTTGAGATCAAATTCTTGAAGAAGGAGGATCCAACGAATGAGTCGGGCCTTGGCATCCTTCTTCATCATGAGATACCTAAGTGCAGAATGATCGATGAAGATGGTAGTTTTGGACCCTAGTAGGTAGGGACGAAACTTCTCTAAGGCAAACACTACTGCCAAGAATTCCTTCTCGGTCGTAGTGTAGTTCAGTTGAGCGTCATTGAGAGTCCTACTAGAGTAGTAGATCACATGCTGCTTGTTATCAATACGTTGTCCTAGGACAGCGCCTATGGCAAAATCAGAAGCATCGCACATAATCTCAAACGGCTTAGACCAATCTGGTGCAGATATGATTGGTGCAGAAATCAGCTCTCTCTTAAGCTTCTCCCAAGAAGTGATGCAGTCAGCATCAAAAGTGAAGGACACATCCTTAGCCAACAGATTAGTCAAGGGTCTAGCAATTTTGCTAAAATCCTTGATAAATCTTCGGTAGAAACCAGCGTGTCCTAAGAAGGATCTAATGTCCTTAACGCATTTGGGCATGGGAAGCTTAGCAATAACCTCGATTTTGGCTCATCCACTTCTATTCCTTTCTTGGATATTTCATGACCCAAGACAATTCCATGTTTCACCATGAAGTGGCATTTCTCCCAGTTTAGTGTCAAATGTTTTTCAGCACAACGTTGGAGGACGAGTTCAAGATGGTGGAGACATTGAGTGAATGAATCTCTGTAGATGGAGAAATCATCCATGAAGATTTCTAAGAAGCGCCCTACCATATCAGAGAAAAGACTCAACATGCAACGTTGAAACGTTGCTGGGGCATTGCATAAGCCGAATGGCATTCGACGATAAGCAAATGTCCCAAATGGACATGTGAACGTGATCTTTTCTTGGTCCTCGGGAGCGATAGGGATTTGGTTATAGCCCGAGTAACCGTCCAAGAAGCAGTAGTACTCGTGACCCGCCAAACGTTCAAGCATCTGATCAATGAAGGGAAGTGAAAAATGGTCCTTACGAGTTGCAGCATTCAGTTTCCTATAGTCAATGCAAACTCAAATCTTCGTGGGAAGTCGAGTTTGAACCAACTCTTTGTTCTCGTTTTCCACTACGGTGAAACCAGATTTCTTTGGGACCGCGTGGACAGGACTGACCCATTGGCTATCCGAAATGGGATAAATTATCCCATTGTCTAAGAGTTTTATGATTTCAGCATGAACAGCCTCTTGCACAATAGGGTTTAACCTACGCTGCGGGTCTCTCTTGGGTGTGGCGTCTTCATTGAGATGGATGCGGTGTTGAACGATGGTTGGACTTAATCCCTTAATATCAGTCATAGTCCACCCAATGGCCTCCTTATGTTTTCTTAGAATATCTTTCAAATCTTTTTCTTCCCCGTCATTTAAGTGAGAGGCAATGATGACGGGAAATGTCTCTTGTTCGCCTAGATAGGCGTACTTGAGATGCGCAGGAAGGGCTTTCAATTCTAAGGAAGAGGCAGGCTCACTAGAGGGACTAGTCAAATCTGTTGGCTCCATTATAGGTGAAATTGGGTTTGAAGCCCAATTCACGGCAGAATCTACCACCTGATCGAGATTAAAGTCATCAGACTCTAACTCGAAGTCAATCTCCATTTCTGATTCCAATTCTTCCCCGTGTTCACTTGTCAAGTTCTCAATTTGGTTTACTTCAAAAGTTTGGTCCTCGATGTCACGGGGTTGTTTTCCTAGATGGAAGACATTGACTTCTCTAGTCATGTCTCCAAAGGTTAACCTCATAGACCCATTCCTGCAATTGATGATGGCATTAGCAGTGGCAAGGATGGTCGACCTAGGATGACCGGAGTTTGAGCCCTACGATTGGAGTTGGACACAGGTTGTGTCTCCAAAACTATGAAATCGACAGGGTATATGAACTCTCCTACCCGAATCAGGACATCGTTAATTTTCCCTTTTGGAACTTTAACAGAACGGTCAGCCAGTTGGATGGTGACTCGAGTTGGACTAAGGTCACCCAACCCGAGTTGTTGATAAACAGAGAATGGAAGCAAGTTGATACTTGCTCCCAAGTCAAGAAGTGCACGACTAATCTCGGCTTGTCCTATTGTGCAGGCAATGGTAGGGCTACCTGGATCTTTGTACTTGACAGGGATAGGACCCGAAAATAGCTCACTAATATTAGTGGCTAGGAAGACTTTCTTAGGAACATTAGTCTTTCTCTTCTTGGTGCACATGTCCTTAAGAAACTTAGCATAGGAAGGAACTTGTTGGATGGCATCAAGAAGTGGCACATTTATTTTCACTTGGTTAAACATCTCGATTATCTTGTCCATGTGCGGGTTTTGCTTGTTGTTTTTCAGCCTATTCGGAAATGGTACTATAGGCTGGTGCACCTGGCTGGCTGACTTGTCTTTTTCAGACTCGTCCGAATTGGAAGAAATTGGATTGGATGAGGTGGAAGCTTGATTGTGGTTGTGCTGAATAGGATTGGTAGGAGTTGACACTTGGTTATCAACTTTCTTTCCTGACCTCAATGTATGCACAGCATTACATTGATTGAATGAAGGATCCTCAGCCAGATGAGCCTATTGGGAATTCCTTTGATTGGTGATTGGCTGACTAGGCAGGGTACCCTTTTGTCTCTCATTTTGTGGGTTGGCCAGTTGACTCATTTGAACTTCTAGCCTCTGAATGGTTTGCATAAGAGAGTCTTGGTTTTTCATATATCTCTCCATGTTTCTCTCAAAGTCAGTCATTCTTCTTTCCAATTGAGGATTCTGGAAGGAGGATTGTGGAGCTTGGTTAGGAAAGTTTTGTTGATAATTTGGAAAACTTGGTGGATGGTTCGGAGAATTATTATGGAAATTGGAGAAGTTGGGTTGATGATTGGAAGAATTGTTACCATGATGGAAGTGGTTAGCATGATTGGATCGTGAATGGTCATTGTTGTTCTGGCTCCATGAGAAATTAGGGTGATTTCTCCAGCCGGGATTGTACGTTGGGGCGTAAGGGTTATTGTTCGGCCTTGAAAAAGCCGCATTCATCAGTTCGTGATAGGATTGCTGAGGCTGAAACACTGGGCACTCCTCGAATACATGGTTCATGGCTTGACAGTAAGTGCAGCCCGGGGTGGAAATTGGTTCGGGCTGACTTGATTGACTGGACTTGGTTCTTTCGTCTCTAGAGCTTCCAGTCTTCTAGCTAAATTAGCTAACTTAGCCTCATTAGCGATGGACGATTCTATGGAGTGGAGACCTCCTTTTGAAGAGATGGAGTTAGGATTCTTAGGGGTCTCACTCGCAGATTCCCATTGGATGGTTTTCTCAGCTAAATTTTCATACAATTCCCATCCCTCATCTTCATCTTTCTGCAAGAAACCCCCCTGGCACATACTTTCTAAGAGGGTTTTGGTGGAATAGTCTAAACCGTCATAGAGAATTTGGCATAGTCGCCATTTCTCTATTCCATGGTGTGGACATTGGACAAGGAGGTCCTTAAAGCGTTCAAAGTACCTCCAGAACGGTTCCCTAGGCTCTTGCTTAAATTGCATGATCGTCTTCCTAATGAGAGCGGTTTTATGGATAGGATAGAATTTCTTCAAGAAGACCTTGATGAAACCATCCCAAGATGTGATGGAACCGGCTGCTAAGCTGTAGAGCCACTTTTTTGCTAGGTCCTTAAGTGCAAACGGGATAAATCTCAACCTAATAGCATCGTCTACAAGGTGTGGGATTTTCATCATAAGACATACTTCCTCAAATTCTCTTATGAAGAAGTAGGCATCTTCGGACTCTAGACCATGAAATTTGGGGAGTGTGTTGATGAATTGAGGCTTGAGCTCGAAATTGTATTCACCAACCGATGGAAGTGAAATGCATGATGGAAGTGAGGTCCTAATGGGGCAGAACCTATCCTGCAGTAATGTGGATTGAGCCATTACCGGATCTGGTCTTGGTTCAAACTTAGGTGGTGATGTGTTTCTAGTCAACCTAGATGAATTGGGGTCTCTCGACCACACTTGCATACACAAACACAATCACAATAACAACAAGTTCAAACAACAGTCAACAATAGAAATCAACCAAGCCTAGTCTAAGATAACCTCGACCTAGACAACTCCTAACTGGTTGATTGTCCATAAGAGGTAGAATGTAGACCTTGACCACAAGCTAATCAGCCAGGTCAGGGCAAGATTGGTGGGAGGTTTTCCGTCAAAAGACGTTCCTTAATTAAGTAACCACCAATCTTCGGGCTTTCGGCCCTCAATCCCTTTCCTTGACACTGATTTTACAAAAGTCAATTTCCAACACTTTTCCTCTTTAGGATAATCTCCTATTGAGTTCGAGATGTCCCTAAGGCCAACGTCTATCAAATTTTAATTAGGCTTAGGTTGTGCGTGCTTGGAGATGGTTTGTGGGCTAAGGAAGGGTAATGACTTCCCCACCTTATCTTGATTTGGGTTTTGCCCTTAGAATTGATTCGTGCAAGTGTGCAAGATATAGGAAAGTAGCATTCAAAAGCAAAATCACCCAAGAATGTTTCCTAAACTATATGCTATGCATACATACCTTGTCTCCAGCTCTCTTCAACAGTAAAGTAAAAGAATTGAAAAGACTTATGCCTAGAATGCAAATGTCTAATCAATTTTTAACTTTCAACGAATATTTTTCTGTTGACTTAAAAACAGGGATGTTGGATAGAAACACTAGCACAAATATGACATATAAAAACTAAAGTTTTTGCGAGCAATATGTCCTGCAAAACAAAGTTTTTAGTAGTCCCAAAAAATTTCAGATTTGCAAAGTAATTTCTTGAAATTCTGTTTCCTACTTTCGAGAGTAGGGCCGCAGAATTTTCAAGTCTTCTTAGCAAAGCTTGAATGCTAGATCTTGATCTTCGAGTTCCTGAAACAAACACACAAAAGTTGTTAAAACAACTACACCGTTCCCTCCCCGGCAACGGCGCCAAAAATTGATTGCTAAAATAAAGAAAACAACCAAGGAGTTTAAGAATGTACCGTGTAGCTTGTGGCTAACGGGTCGTGTCCACAAGGAGAGATGCGATGGAAGCTTTTCGATGAGTCATTTTAAAAACAAGAAATTTGTGTTCATTTTTTAGGAAAAAGAGAATGTAAGGAAAAGAGATGAAAAAGAGAAATTTCAACTTTCAGAAAAGGATTTGGAGAAGGTGATTTGTAAAAGGCTTTAAGAGTTGTGAGGTTGGTTTATAATATGAAATCAAATCTGGGCTTACTATCTTCCTACTCAATTGTTCATTCTTCTCTTAAAGTATTAAGTCCCTCAAGTTATCATTTGCAAAACTTAAAGTTGCTTTTTCTTTAGAAAGGTTTAAGTAAAGCACATAAGATGCAGAAGATTTGAGTCCTTTTTCTTCAAGAAAGAGTTGGAATCGGATATTAAAACATAAAGCGCGAAGAAGCAAGAATGAATTAAAATGATTCACAAGAAGTTCAAGAAAGAATGGTGAATTCAACTATCCATACCCATCCTCATGTGCCTTCAAGAACACTTTCAAAAAGAAAGGCTTTTAAGGGAGGCATGCATATGAGTCATCGGCACTTTTTCTTTGAAAAGCAGAAGAGAAGAAAACAAAAGAGAGTCGATAGCTAGCCCAGAAAAAGTGTTTAGTTACTCATGGAAAGCGAAGAAAACAACGACATAATATAAAGCATACCGTACTGCAAGTGAAAGAGAAATCGGCCCGACTTTCGTATTGCTGTCACTTCAACCTTCAAGTACAAGCTCTCAGTCCTCTCTCTCACAAGTTTATGAAACTGGACTACAACTTAAAAAGCAAGATTACAACTTTCTTTCTAGCTAACAATGAACCTAGATCCTAAGAAAATAAATGCAAATTTAATCCTAGTCTTCGCTGTATTTTTTCTTGCTGAAACCTGTTGACTGATTTTTCGAGGAATCAGTTCTAATCCGCGGTAGCAGGGCTATGCGGGTCGTGATCCTCAAGGAGGGACTGCGATGGAAGCGTTAAGCAAGTTATACTCTAAAGCTTTTATTTTTATTATTAGTAGTGGTATTTACAATGGATGGTATGGTATTTACAATGGGTCGGAAGAAAAGAATATGGAGAAGTTGTATTTATTCTACAAAAAGAAAAGAAAAGAAAAAGAAAGAGAACTTATCTCTTTAGTCTGCTCGCCGTTTGAACCGTTGCGATGATTTTCCTTTCCTTCGAAGGCGTACAAGCATGGCATATAGGATCGTCCGCCTTCTTAACTATGGAATAAAAAGCAACTAGGGAATAAAAAGCAACTATGAAGACCTGTTCATCGCCATAGGCCATCAAGGTTCCTTCTTCGGCTAGGTAGTCTCGAAGCGATTGGTTCTCATGGAGAGCAAGACGTTAGAGAAAGAAACAATGTAGAGAACAAAAACAGAGAGAACAAGAACACAACATTAAATAGAAGAGATGAACAAATAAACATAACAAAAACAAACCTTTGAATGGATTTCATTAACAATTGAAGAAGAGTTGGCTTACACCGCTGTCACCTCAGTACAAGCATGGACTCTTTCCTCCATGAAAGCTTCCTCCACTCTCAGAATTTACAAAAGATAAACAAAAAGAAAACCTAACCTAGAAGAAAGAGGAAAAACCCTAAAAATCTGAACTTTGGCCCTTTGCTGGACGCTGGACGCTGTTTACGTTGCACTGCAGGTGATATTTATAGGTGCAGAAGGCTACAGAGTCCCGGAAGAAACTGCCCACGAAATTTGGGATCAGGATCTTATCAAAGTGCCGCGGATTTGCGGCGGTGCCGCGGCACTTTTGTGGCTTCTGGCCGCGCGCTTTGGCGCGTGGCCTCTCCTGGTCCGTCCCTGTGGGCTTCTGCTTCTAGAATTGTAATCCTGGCCTTTTAAATCTGGATTTTCGAGGTAACTTGGTAATCAAGTTACCCTTAATCCAGATTTCTTCAAATCTTCTCTCCACGAAATTCCTCTTTTATTTTGGCCTTTTATCCTCATCTTGCAGGTGTTTAGGGTTGGATAGAAGTCTATCCTTCCCTAATTTCTGATTTTTGCAACTTTTAGCCCTTGCATTTGCATTTTGACTCTTTGTATTTGCGCTTTTTCACCTGGGCTTCAAACATGGGCTTGGATCTGGGCTTTTGGGCTCTTTAGGCTTTATTTATTGCTAAAATAACAATTCGAGGCCTGCACACAATAAATTACAAATTATTAATAAATGTGCAGAATTAAATGAATAAATATGAAAATGTGATGGTAAATATGATGATAAAAATGCACTTTTCACTACCAATCACACCCCCACACTTATCTTTTTGCTCGTCCTCGAGTAAAAACAAAGAAAAAGAAAAAGAAATGAAAAGTTAATCTAACCTAACTCACTTTCGTAGGAATCACGATTGCACTTAGCACGTGCAACAAGCCGTTAAACCCCTAGGTTACCCTAGAGGACGAGTGTTGTCTCGTGAGGGTTTTCAGCGGATTACACCCACAAAATCCATAAAAAGGAAAATATTTGAATTATATTTGAAGAGACTAAGTAGTCTATAAGTTTTAGGATCTCATTTTTATTCATTCCTCAAACCTAGTCTTAATAAAGTCAATTGTTGTCCATTTTAGGTAAGAATTAAAATTGAATTTCTAATATAGTCTTTTTCGTTACCAAAAATCATATGCATCCTTATGTTTTTACTAGGAACTCCTTAACTTGGACTCTCATGCCTCTTTATTATTTTTATAACATCATCTAATTTTCTTTCGTGTAAGTATCAAGGCTTCTTGAGGCCCTCATACCTAACTAATTGACTATTTAGATGTGTTAATATCTATTTTTTTTCCTCTTTTTTTTTTTTGTGTATGTATAACTCATCTAATTTTCTTTCGTATAAGTATCAAGGCTTCTTGAGGCCCTCATACCTAACTAATTGATTATTAGATGTGTTAATACATATATTATATTTCTTAGTTCTATTAGGCTTTCTAATCCACCCATGTAGCGAACTTAAAGTCGGTGGCTCCCAAACCAGTCGGCTTTAGGGCACCAAGTGAGAAAACACCCCGCGGACTCAAATTCGAGTGAACTAGGCCCCAAAACTAAGGACTTTATTTTATTTACTCACCTTTAGGCATGCGTACTTATGCTTCTTGAGGCACATGTATCAGCTTAATTGGTGATTTTTTTCTTCTTCTCTTTTTTTTTTTTTTTTATGAGGCACAAGGTCTTTGTCTTAGAATCCTAGATATGCATTTGGTATGCACATTTCATTAAGGTAAAAATCAAGACTAATTATTTATTCAATTTCTCTCCTATACCTAAAAATTTAAACAATTTATTTATTTTGACCAAGTTTTTAGAAATCCTAATCATGATTTTCCTAATCCTTAAAACTAACTTAGATTTCTTTCAAAAAATAAGTCAAAATATTTCCTTTTTATAACAATTTTTTTTTTTAAATTTTTTTTTTTTATTAGCAATTTTTTTTTTTTTTTTTTTTTAGTTTTTACCTATGTTAGTATGTTAGTAAAGCCCACCCCCACACTTATCTCATGCATTGTCCTCAATGTATGAATGAATGCATATATGCATGAAACAGAACAAGGGAAGGCGGAAGTTACCTTAGGGTGGTGGTTCCGGAGGTGGTCTAATTGGTCCACGAAATGCGGCCCAATCAAGATAACAGATAATTTGGTGGAACCCACCAGAAACTTTCCTTACATAACCCACAAAAATATATGTATAATTATTTTTAAAAATTTCCACCCCATCGAATTTCCAAATTTCATAATAAGTTTCAGAGTTAATTGTCTCAACCTCCTTGTCCCAAAATGGAGAATGAAAGGATGGAATTATTGACTTGGACATTATAGGTGCGGGAACGAATACCGACTCAGGGAAGATGCTCAAATCAAGTAAGGGCTCAGGAGTCGGGCTAGGTTCAAGAATTGGGTCCAAGTCAAGAAATTGAAACTCAAGTCCACAATCTTCTTCCCACAATGGAATGTGACCTAATATGGATGATATCTCTTTACTTCCAATATTAAGGAATTCTAGCTCATCGCCATACAATTCTTCAAAACTAAGGTCAACATCGTCCGTCAGAATTGTACAATCAATTTCAGAAGTAAAGAGATTGTGAGAATCTAGGTCAAGTTCAATATGATCATCTAAAATGGGTGATTCAATTTCATAATGAATTGGAATAGGATCCAATGTTGACTCGGGAAAAGTGAAATCAGGTGGAGACACTGGAGTCATTATTGGATCAGGAAATAAAATTGAATCATCAAGTGGAAGATCATGATCATATTCAAGCTCAAGTTCTAATTCAGGAAAGGAAAAACTTGCCAAGTTATCAAGAATTAGAGTTTCGGCAAGTTCACATGATGGTACTGAATTAGAATCTTGTTGTCCACAGCAACTTGGTTCGTCGGCTCTAAGTGAGTGGTCAATGAAAGCAGAAACGGCCGAACTGTGAGCATGTAAAGCTTGAACCATCAAATCTATGTCATGATCACGGGCTAATTGAGCCTCAGTCATGGCAGCTAGCATCTCTTTATAGTCGATAGGATCATCTTGTTCTGATTGGTCTTGAAAAGATGAAGTGTCATCATGATGAAATTGTGAGTCGGTGGACTCACGCATCATCCTATCTAAGATTGATGGTGATTGTTGCTTGGACTTATGCATACTTATCATTTCCCCAATAGATGGTAGTCTATTATGAATTGGTGGATCTAAGTATAAATCATTGAAAGAATGTGGACTAGATGGATATGGAGGACAATTTGGTTGAGAATTAGACTCGGGGGACTCGAAACCCCATGAACTCTGTGACGAGTTGAAATTATTATGGAAATTATAGTCATAAGATGGGGGGTGTGGTTTATATTCATTCGGATAAGACCATTCCGGCACACTAGATTGGTCAAAGTTAGGGTATGCCGGGTTGGTAATATCCGAATAATAGTTAGGGGTGTAATATGGATTAAAATTGGAATTATTCTTATATGCCATATCACACCAACACAAACACAACAAACAAAAAGAAAAATTCTAACCTAAGTTAGGGTAGACCTATGACCTAGACGACTCCTAACTGGTTAGACTGTCCACGGGAGGTAGGGTGTAGACTTTGACCACAAGTTAATCAGCCAGGTCAGGGCAAGAGTGGTGGGAGGTTTTCCGTCAAAGACGTTCCTTAATTAAATAACCACCACACTTCGGGCTTTCGGCCCTCAATCCCCTTCCTAGACACTGATTTGGCAGGAGTCAACTTCCAACACCGTTCCCCCTTAGGATAATCTCCTAATTGAGTCCGAGATGTCCCTAGGGCCAACGTCTACTAATTTTTAAGTTAGGCTTGGGTTAGTGAGTGCTCGGGATATGATTTTTGGGCTAAGGAAGGGTGATGAAATCCCCACCTTATCTTGTTAATGGGTTATGCCCTTAAGATGAATTAGTGCAAGTGTACAAGATAAATAGATAAGAATCACTCAAAGCAGAAAATCAACCAAGAGATGAATCCTATTCTACATGCAATGCGTACGTACCTTGCTCCTCCAGCACTCTTCAACAGTAAATAAAAATAATTGAAAAGACACGTGCCTAATATGCAAACGTCTAATCAAATTTTTATTTTTAACAACCAATAATTTACTGTTGAATTATTAGCAATTTACAGGTGTATCATAGAACAAAACAGAATATATCAATAAGCAGAATTTTAATTTACAGAGACCTGCAAAAAATTTCAGTGAGTAATTCACTGCAATTGCCGCGGATCCGCGGCTCTGGCCGCGTTTCCGCGGCAAAGTTGCAGGTCCTTGTGCTCTGCCTTCGAGGGCAGAGGCACAGGATAGCTATATGTCCACTGCTGCGATAAGTTTCTGTTTCCTGTTCTCCAAACCTGCAAACAGAAAAGAATAAAAAATTAGTTAAAAATTAAATTTTTTTTGTTTTAGAGATAACTTACCGTCCCTCCCCGGCAACGGCGCCAATTTGTTGACTGATTTTTCGAGGAATCAGTTCTAATCCGCGGTAGCAGGGCTATGCGGGTCGTGATCCTCAAGGAGGGACTGCGATGGAAGCGTTAAGCAAGTTATACTCTAAAGCTTTTATTTTTATTATTAGTAGTGGTATTTACAATGGATGGTATGGTATTTACAATGGGTCGGAAGAAAAGAATATGGAGAAGTTGTATTTATTCTACAAAAAGAAAAGAAAAGAAAAAGAAAGAGAACTTATCTCTTTAGTCTGCTCGCCGTTTGAACCGTTGCGATGATTTTCCTTTCCTTCGAAGGCGTACAAGCATGGCATATAGGATCGTCCGCCTTCTTAACTATGGAATAAAAAGCAACTAGGGAATAAAAAGCAACTATGAAGACCTGTTCATCGCCATAGGCCATCAAGGTTCCTTCTTCGGCTAGGTAGTCTCGAAGCGATTGGTTCTCATGGAGAGCAAGACGTTAGAGAAAGAAACAATGTAGAGAACAAAACAGAGAGAACAAGAACACAACATTAAATAGAAGAGATGAACAAATAAACATAACAAAAACAAACCTTTGAATGGATTTCATTAACAATTGAAGAAGAGTTGGCTTACACCGCTGTCACCTCAGTACAAGCATGGACTCTTTCCTCCATGAAAGCTTCCTCCACTCTCAGAATTTACAAAAGATAAACAAAAAGAAAACCTAACCTAGAAGAAAGAGGAAAAACCCTAAAAATCTGAACTTTGGCCCTTTGCTGGACGCTGGACGCTGTTTACGTTGCACTGCAGGTGATATTTATAGGTGCAGAAGGCTACAGAGTCCCGGAAGAAACTGCCCACGAATTTGGGATCAGGATCTTATCAAAGTGCCGCGGATTTGCGGCGGTGCCGCGGCACTTTTGTGGCTTCTGGCCGCGCGCTTTGGCGCGTGGCCTCTCCTGGTCCGTCCCTGTGGGCTTCTGCTTCTAGAATTGTAATCCTGGCCTTTTAAATCTGGATTTTCGAGGTAACTTGGTAATCAAGTTACCCTTAATCCAGATTTCTTCAAATCTTCTCTCCACGAAATTCCTCTTTTATTTTGGCCTTTTATCCTCATCTTGCAGGTGTTTAGGGTTGGATAGAAGTCTATCCTTCCCTAATTTCTGATTTTTGCAACTTTTAGCCCTTGCATTTGCATTTTGACTCTTTGTATTTGCGCTTTTTCACCTGGGCTTCAAACATGGGCTTGGATCTGGGCTTTTGGGCTCTTTAGGCTTTATTTATTGCTAAAATAACAATTCGAGGCCTGCACACAATAAATTACAAATTATTAATAAATGTGCAGAATTAAATGAATAAATATGAAAATGTGTTGGTAAATATGATGATAAAAATGCACTTTTCACTACCAATCAAAACCCCTTTTTATAGCCAAAACCTGAAAAGATAGGATCCCGGGAACGTTGGGGGAGCAAACGCTCCCCCAACTGAAATGTTTAGGCCGCGGAAACGTGGCTTGGGCCACGTTTCCGCGGCCCTGGTGTGGCCAGGTGGCCACACCAAGAGGGGGCAGATTCCTGGTTTCCTGTTTAGCTCGCATCTCCTGCTGGTTTTCTTGTTGCTGCTTCAACCGCTGACTGAATCAGCTTTTGATTTTCTGGCTTTGATTCCTCGATTCAAGGAGGATTTTTCTCACCCCTTGATATGCCAAGATATAGCCTAGACTTCTTCACTTCAAATTTATTCTGAATTAATTCAGAATAAAGTGGGCTTTTGGGCTTGTTCCTCATTTATTTCCTTGAGCATTTGGGCCTACATTTAGCAAAGAAAAAAGACACTTATTAATATCATTTATTAGCAAACAAGTGTGGTAACGTGACAACATAAATGCAATGTATGTGACAAATCACCTTGAACAGGAGAAGATTGGCCCTCTTGATTATCTCTTTGGCCTTCTCAATCTTATCCTCAGCATCAAGAAGAGCACTATTGGAAGCGTTGATGGCATCTCCGATTTCTACTTTCCTTATTTTCAAGGATTTCAAACTTGAAGATACCGCCTTGGCTGCTTCCTTGTTGCAAAGTGAGCCTCTAGCATTTGAGCAACGAGGCACTCAAGCTCTTCAGCAACTGAAGAATCCAAGTCTGAGCTGCTGAGGTGGCGCCACTCACCCACGTCCTTCTCAAACTTCTCCACCAGAAGCTCTAATACGGCAGCTTGGTCATCCCCTCTGAAGTCTCGAATGCTCTCAATATTTCGAGAGAGGACCACCTTTAGAGCTGAAAATGAGGTGGTCGAGCCCTTCAAGATCAAAGCAATAGATCGCTTTAGACTCTTGTAGAAGCTATCAACCATCTAAGCCACAAATTCTTTCTCAGCTTCAATTACTCCCGGTGGACGAGTAGTCCCAGAAGACAAAAACTCCACCAGTTTCACCATCATAATGGTGAAGGAAATTGCAGAAGCACTGGCTGGAGAAAGATAAGGAATCGCCGGTGATCGGGGAGGAGTCTTCATTGAAACTAATAACCAGCCATGACAGAAGTAGGGCTGGTAACTATTTCAGGAAGAACTGGCTCGACGTTCAGCGTCAGAGATGTAGGGCTGGTGATTACCCTTAACCTAGTAGTTGCCAAGACTGGCGGTGTCAGAGAAACCACCGTGATCTCACCAACCAGCTCAGCAGGGAGTGTGATTGGTTCTACAGCCATCATCTCCTCAGCCACCATGGAGTCAGTGGCAGGCTCAGGCTGGTAAGAAGGCAGGTTGTGATACAAGACGTCCAATTCTGTAACATCCACAGTAGCTGAAGTACTTGTCTCTTCCCTAAATTCCCTGGGAAGATTCGCTAGTTCCCTCGAAGTTGATGCACCCAAAGGCAGAACACCTACAAGAGTACTTTATTAAAAACAAGGTAAAATAATATCAAGAAAAGATTGCTTACAAATGGTTAAGGTATTACCAAGAGGAGATGAGATCATATGAGACACCGCCTTAACCGCCTCAGTAATAGTGTCCTTCAGGACTCCCTCAATGGCAATACTAACTCCAGCAAGCTCCATAGAAGAAACCTTAGCAGTAGCGGGAGAAGCTCTAGAAGCGACCTCAGGAAGGATTTCATCTGTCCTGACGGCTTCCATAACCGAAATGTCTGGTTCGCCTTCGCTCACCGAGGGCTCTATAACCCATCCTCTAGAGCTTGGAGCCATTGGGCTCTCTTTCAAAGCACCAATACAAGAAGGATCGACATCAGCCGCGCCACCCTCGAAATCCTCAGAAATGCCGAAGTAGCTGACCTCGTCGCCCTCCCGATAGGTGAACAAGGGATCATAGTAATCCCCTTGTTCTCCTGTGACTTCGGTTCCTAAATCACAAGTTAAACAAGTTAGCTACATAAGAGAAGAGGAAATTAAAAATAAAGGGATATATATACATATGTATATGTATATATATGTGTTGCAAAAATGGAACTTGTCTTACCTAAGCCAGGAACAGCTTTATCAGTTGCCTGCTTCTGCGCTGATGTTTGATAACTAACGGGGTAGAAAGAGGGGCAACTGTAGCTAATTCACTCTCAGTAAGGGCTTCTTCACCACCCTCTTTCTGTGAGGTTCACCCTTTCGCTTCCGCTTGAAGTGGACATCGGGATCTTCCTCTTCTTCCTCTTCGACCTCCACCTCCTCTATAGGGGCCGTGCCTACCCCACCGGAGCATCTGTTGGTATCTCAATACTGGTAACATCTTTAAAGCATGGGCTTTCGGCGTCCGAAGCTTCACTGTCGGCGGTGGCGATAAACTCTAGAATGCCTAGCACTCGGACTCTTTTGCCCTCCCCTTTCACAGTGACTTTCTGCTTCAGCCGCTGGGCGATCCACTTCAAGCCAAAGGAGTTGATAGAAAATTCAGTTGGCGCGGAGCTCGAAATTTTGTACCATTGGCAGAACCCCAAAGTCATTAATAGGTTTGGGTCCTCAACGACATACATAGTCGTGCCTCGGTACAACTGGTAATGAAGTACCGCCAAGCGCGAGCACCATCAATCAGGCTCCTTATGAAGGCCAGATTGGTGCTCAGATTGCCAATGTAGAGTTGGTCATATCCGAACTGACGAGCAAACCGGCTGGAGACGTACAGCTCCAAATAGCAGGATCTCCGCTCCTATATATGAAGCGAGAAGACTGGATGCTAACCAGACATTCGAAGACTCCCCGGCTCAATGACATCTTACTATCCCCGACATCCTTGAACTTCTCACCATATCCCGCATTGCGGATGTAGGGGAAACACCGAAAGAGATTATATACATCGTACCGGCACAACAGTTTGTGGATCGCGGCCACATAGATCCGTGACCATGAAGATCCTTCAAACTGACAAAGGTGTGCCACCCGAACACCCTCAGGAGGCTCTTCCCCAGCTTGAATAATAGCCGGACAGTGAAGAGCGAACCATACCATCAAGTAAGTATATGAAAATCTGATCCTGAGGTTCGGTCCATCGCGGGGTAAGATCGTCCCTTTCCCCTTCTTCATTGTCGGTGGTCTGCAAAAAACCTCCATCAGTGCACGAAGACCCCGTTGAATACAACACACCCTTGCTAGAAGAAGTCCTAGAGAACAACCATGTACCAGATGAATGACCAACAATAGGACAGTGGAGAGGACAACATCGCTAGAGGAAGATGGCACCACACATCTCTTTAGCCAGACTGATAAAAACTCAGCCAAAAGCACTTTTCGGAACATTGGTTGGCGGGCTTGATGATGAAAACTCCTGAGAATGTCGCCCTTCTCATAGATGTCATCGTCTTCCTCCAGAACAATGTCTTCTTAGGCATGCTCCTTCATCTTTTAGAAGATATCCTCGTCCGCAACCCCGCATTAAGCCTCTTCAGGGGTATTCTCTAGGTGAGGAACAGATAATCCCCCCAACTCTTCGAACAACTCGAGGCTCCCTTATGATTTCCATGCATGTTCGAGCAGATGTAAAAGTGGCACATCAACTCTCGATAGGTCTCAAACAGGGGCGGCTCTTGCTTCACCAAAAGTGCCAATTCCGCCTCACATGGGAAGTATTCTTCATAAGGGAGAGATCTCATTGGCAAAGTAGAGACTTCCCACATCTCATGCAAAGTCATGCCCAATTCGCCTACAAAGGTGAAGAAAGTCCCTATAGCAGGGCAGTACAATTCGAAGAAGGTGTAGAAGTTCGCTACGCTCATCTGCATACCATAACAGGTAGCCCTGACAACCTCGGAGTCCCAGCCTCTCCAAATCCTCCTCAAAATGGGCCAAGACATACAAAGTCAAGTCACTCCACCAGGCCTTGGGAGGATGAATCCAATATGGGGTTCTGAAGTCAGTTGTCGTTGACTCTGAAGAACTGATTTCCAAAGGTCTAAGCCATAACCGGATTTTTCCCCCACCGGGATGTCTTATAGGACATTCTCAGGGTGAAGACCCAGTATGCATCGAGGGGGACCTGCCCTTGTATAGCCAGGAGAAGCGGCTGTCAAAATACCCACGTGGACTGAGTCGGTGGTCCGGGTCACTTGCCATTTCATCTTCCGAGGCCTCGTTACACATTGGAAGAAGGATAGTAGGAAATGACGCTTGCTGGACGGGAGGTAGTACTTCTCGCCGTTCAAATTAAAGACCCACTACCCTTCCCCAGCCAGCAGCTGATGATCTGTGTCAGGCACTGCATCTCCAAACATGAAGTCGGGCTTTAGATAAATCTTCTGGTCGCAGTCCTCTAGAGGAGCAGTAGTCAAGATACTCCGCATTATGTGCTGATCTTCGGTGTGGATCAGGGCATCACGGCCAGGAGTACTCCACTAAATAGTGAAGCTTGTCCCTGGTATTGTAGACTGATGTTTTCCCTCAGTCCCCTGGCCGACCCGAAGAGGCTGTTCAAGGGTCCAGGAGTGTAGTGCACTGCAAAACAAAAAAAAAAAGAAAATATATTAGCCTAGAAGTTAAATAGGAAAGGAGAAAGCAAAAAATGCTATGGCATAGCTTCGCTTCTAAAGCGAAGCTAACCTAGCCTAACAGTAGCTTCGAATTGAAGCTTAACTTTGCACTGAAGTTTAACTTCGCACTCTGCAAAAACTCACAGTACAGAAGAAAACAAATCGCCAAAGGCATGGCCTCGCTTTCCAAGCGAAGCTAGCCAGGCATTAGCTTCACTCTGAAACTTAACTTCGCACTCTGCACAAAGGCAGAAGTGCAGCAAGTTAAGTGTTAGCTTCGCTCAGAAGCTTAGCTTCGCATTCTGTCACTTGACAGAATGCAAAAAGCCCAAAGGGCTAGCTTCACTGGAAAGGCACTTGTGCCTAAAATTATTCAAAGGACTTTAAAGTCCTCTTTCTAGCTTTGCTTAGAAGCTTAGCTTCACATTCTATCACTTGACAGAATGCAAAAAGCCCAAAGGGCTGCTTCGCAGCGAAGCATGAAAGAAAGAAACTGTTCAGTTTCTATTCGTGAAGTTAAAGGGGAATTAAATCCCCTAAAATTCAGAAAAAATCAAGAAATAAGGGAGATAAGATCCCTGAGATCACTAAGATCATGGTGAATTATGGAGATTCACCATGAAATAGCCAAAATACGGCTTCAAAAAGAGATGAAAATCTCTGAAAAAGGGAAGAATTCCATATCCACAATGGGGTGTCCGATCGCCGGAGGCGGAGATGATGGAGCTGTGGTGGAGGTCGCCGTCTCCTTCCCAGGATGCTGCTTGGGGGCCATTAGAGTGTGGAAGAAGCTCTGAAAGAGTTTTAAGAAGAAGATGAGGAAGAGAATTCTCTGAAAATAAAGCTTAAAGTCTCGAGAGAGCTGATGACTCTCAGAGAATAGCCAGGTTTGGCTTTTATTGGCGTTGCATGCGCCTGTAACTTCACGTCTTCGGCGCTGCGCATGCCTATAGCTTTACCTCCTAAAAAGGAGCGCAAGCTATCGTTTCAAATTTAAATTTGAAATGATGGTTCTAATTTCAAGAACAGCCCACAGCGAAGGCATCTAGCTTCACTTACATACGAACTTACACTTCGCCTGAAGCTCCGCTATGAGTTCACTGTTGACTTCGCGCGATGTTTGGTTAACTTCTCTTAAAACTGATGTTAACTCCGCTGAGAGCTTACCTTCGCTGAAAGCTAATGTTAACTCCGCTGAGAGCTTAGCTCCACTAAAAGCTCATGTTGTAGCCCTGTTGAAGAGCTCATCCCTAGCTTCGCCAAGAACTTATCCTTAGCTATGCGAAGAGTTTGTGTACACAATGCGTACAATATTTAAGTTCGGAATACAGATACCAGGTTTCAAATTCAAAGTATTTCAGAATATGCACCAATCCATTTCACATTCGTGAAAACTTTGAAGGGGGTCATGTTAACATTCTAAAAAGACAAAACTCACTTTAACCAGTCTGAACGATGTCTAAACTTATCGACATTTACAAAAGATAAGTCATAGACAAGCTGATGACCAGGGACAAGGTAGCAACTTAGGCTCTATTGATCCAGTAAAGCAGACAACAGGCCAAAGTTGTCTTTGAAGAGAAGCCAAAGTAAGTCTATGAAGCCAGGTCTAATCGAGGATCGCTAAAAGATTGAAGCCATAAGCTTTGCACGAAGCTTCCCATTTAGCCCCGCCAGAGGCTGATCCAAGAGCTTCACTCTAAAAGCTTTATCCCTAGCTTCGCGGGAAGATGAAGATGGTTCAGCTCCGCCATGGGCTGAGTCTTAACTTCGCACAAGGCTTTGAAGATAACTTCGCCTGAAGCCATGAGCTAAGTTTTTTCTTCGCATGAGGCTTTGAAGATAACTTCTCCAGAAACTATGAGCTAAGTCTTAACTTCGCATGAGGCTACAAAGATAACTTCGCTTGAAGCTATGAGCTAAGTCTCAGCTTCGCATAATTTAGCTCATAGCGAGCTTTACCAGGTCATCCAATTGACCGTTTCAAAATCCCACGTGGGGTTAGTGCGTGAACCCCACAAATTTAGTGGGATTAACGTCACTTTAAGTGGGCTGTTACACCCGCCCACTTCGTCCCACATTAAGTGGAGACAATTAAGCCACGACGGCGAGGAGGAGTTCACACGAACTCTCTAGCTTTGCCGAAAGCTCGCAAGTGGCTTCGCTGTAAGGTCATTTGTAGCCTCGCGTTAAATTAAAAACTGATTCAGCCTTGCTGAATTCAAGGGGGCGGCTACACCCCATTTTGGCTATAAATAGTCTCTTGCTGAGCCAAGGAGGGGCTAGCTGGCTAGAGAGAGGAGATTGGCTAAAAAAATTCAAGAAGAGAATCTTAGAGAGAGTGTTCTATTGTACTCCTGCTTCTAAATACTCAATTTTTAGAACCAAGTGAAGAGAAAATCCTATTAGGAGGCAGGGTGACCGTCTAATCGATTGCATCGTCAAAGGGATAAAGTGATCACGCGCTGATCAGATTCCTACCGGTATACTTCCCCAGCAATCTCAGAGGAAATCTACCTGTAATTTCTTTTTAATTACTCATAATTTCGCTCCTCAACGCTTCTTTTTATAAGTTTTCCCTAACCTAAATTTCAATAAAAAATAATCCAATAGAGTATTTAGGTGTTTGATCCAAAGATCTGTATCCGACTGGATCATTTCTTCATCTCTATCTTCCGGGTGACTTGTTGAGACCATGTTTACTGAAAGTTCTTTAAAAATGCTGCTGACACTGACATTTGACTCCCACGATGATGTGCCTGATGACTGATTATGGTATAATGACTCTTCAAACTCAGAGGCTGACGGGAACAGCTTTACCAACGGTCTGCCTCGGAGCCGACAGCTTAATGACTAATGGAGCAGGAGGAGTAGGCACCGCGGTTGACTCACCCTTTGCAATAATGGTGGGAGTGTAGCGATGAGGCTTCTTCACTACCCTCTTCCTGCGAGATCCACCCTGTCGCTTTCGTTTGAAGTGGACGTCGGGATCTTCCTCCACTTCTTCTACCTCTACATGTTCCATGGGGGCCGTGCCTACCGCACCAGGAGCATCTGGTGGAGCCTCAGCACCTGCGTCTCCCTTAAAGTTGGGACTTTCTGCGTCTGAAGCCTCATTATCAGCAGTAACTTCGAACTCCCCGAGGCCTGGCATGCGGATCCTTCTGCCTTCACCTCTCTCGGTGACTTTCCACTTCAATCGCCGAGAGATTAACTTCACGCCAAACGAGTTAATAGAAAACCCGATTGGTATGGAGTTCGAAGTTCTGTACCACTGACAGAACCCCAAAGTTGTCTGAAGATTCAGAGTCCTCAGCGGCATGCACAGTCGCGCCTCAGTACAGCCAGCGATGTAGGACCGCCAGGCACGAGCACCATCAATGAGGCTCCCCATAAAGGCCAGGTTGGTGTTCGGGTTACCTACGTACTGAAATCACCTAGAGGGGGGGTAAATAGGTGATATGGCTAATCTAGAGACTAAATGCGGAAGCTAAAAACTAATTTGCAACACACTTAATACAACCAACGAGTGTAGCTGAATTCCCCATGAAGGGCTCTGGACTAACTCCTCTTGATTCCCCTAGATAGGGTTGAGGTGCTATATGAAGCTCTTGTGGTTAAGTATAAGTGAGGCACACAAACAACCAAGCATATAAGATATAGGCAATATGAAATAATGCAAGGCACAACACAAGCAATGTATATGATATGGATGAAATGAATGATGCACAACACAAATAAAAGAGAGAGGGTTAAGCGACAATGGATCAAACGCAAACACAAAGATATGTTTCGAGGTTCGAGCCCCTAGCTCTACGTCCCCGCCTTCACCGAGAAGGATTTCCAATCCACTAACTTGTCCACCAAGGACTCCCACCGAGAAAACCTCCACCGAGGAGGATTTGTACAACTAGGAGTACCGAACTCCTCTCTCAAACACCGCCTCACAACCGAGGGGTAGACCCATAGCCAAACAACCACAATCACCTCTACCGAAGAGGGATACAAACCAAACTCCACCTCTCACTAGAGGGAGCAAACACAATCTCAACCTCTACCAAAGAGGGAGCAAACCAACAACCCAATCAACCTCTACCAAAGAGGGATACACCAAGAACAAGGGTTTACAACTTGGAGGCTTCAACGACCTCAAACACTTTCTTTTTTCACAAAACAATGATCCTAATAGAATAGGATAGAGGATAGCTCAAGTGTGGAAATCAAGGTGTTTTGGAAATCAAATAACAAAGAAAAACTACTTGGGAAACTTCTTGTAAATGATAGAAATGAGGATCCAAAACAATATCCCAAAAACCTAGTTTTCTTTGATTTTCCAAAACCCTTGAAAACAAAAGAAAGATGAGATCTTTAAAGCTTTAAAACACTTTGAAAACTTCTTTTAAACACTGGAGAAACTCAGAAAATTTTAGCTTGAAAAATCTTATCAAAAACCCAAAGAAGTGGGGCTTAAATAGCCCTCTCCAATAAACTAGTCGTTGGCTGATTTTTCAGCCAGCACGGCTGGCGGTCGACCGGCCGGTCGACCGCCAACGGTCGATTTTTCGACCGTTGGAGGGATCCGGTCGACCGCCCGGTCGACCACCCAAAAACAAAGAGCAAAGCTCTCTGGCCGGTCGACCGAGCCCTGTGCCTGGCCAACGTGCACAGGTCTGTGCACGTCGGTCGACCGACCGGTCGACCGATTCTGGAAACCGGTCGACCGGGCCGGTCGACCGCCAGAACCTGGCAGGCAACAATTTGGGTCAGAAAAACTTATTTAAAAATATTCTAATAAATCCCATAAATCTTCTAAAATTCCATAAAAATAGTTTTATCATTTTATGTTGAAATACAAACATGTGATAAAAATTCAAGACAAATATCAAACATATTGAATCATTTTTGTGTCTTAGAAATTTTATCAAAAACCAAAACCTGTATTTTATCAAACTTGGATTTTTCAATAGGAAATCTGATTTTTCCTAAAACTTATAGAAATACAAAAATATGATATCTGAACATTATTAGGCATGTTGCATATGGACATAGGTCCAATATACATGAAACAAATATATCATAGTTTTTGTCTTTAATTCCAAAAATATGTTTTGTTAAAAATACCAAAACATAAAAACACATGAATAGGCATATCAAAATAAGTTTGTCTAGGATATGAAGCATGCATGTATAAAATGAATCTACTATATATAAACCAATTAAACTTGTTTTGATCTACTATCCATGAAAACAAATATCGGTTAAACTAAAAAACCGAAAAACCAATATCCATAAAACGTATGTGTTGTGCACTTAAGCATATCACCTATTCTTATCTTTACAAATGGATCTAAAACACAAACTAAACTAGGATACCTAAGTCTTCTTGATGATCTTCCATCTTCAAGTCGACTCGATCCAAAACGTGATCCACGAGCGAGGCTATGTATGATCTTGATGCTCGGGCTCTGGAATCACCATGTGAAAGCTTCCAAACTCCTTTGTTGAAGCTATCACCAACTAATATCTTGGTAAATGATCTGAAATTAAAATCACAAGATTATTAGTAAACATAACTACATGAGTTAATCATCATCAAAACTAGAGTGGAAGGCCTCTAGGCCAACACGTACAGTTGGTCATACCCAAACTGACGAGCAAACCAACTCGGGATATAGGGTTCCAAGTAGCAGGTATCCCCGCTCCTTACACCAGATGGGATGGCCAGATGCTAACCAGTCATTCGAAAACTCCCCGGCTCAGCGACGTCTGCCCATCTCCTACATCCTTGAATTCTTTGTCGTAGCCTGCATCGCGAATGTAGGAAAAGTAGCGAAAAAGGCTATAAACATCATACCAGCACAGCAGCTTGCGAACCGCGGCCACATAAGTCAACAACCACGAACATCCCTCAAATCGATGGAGAAGCGCCATTCGGACACCTTCTGGAGACTCCTCACAGGCTTGGATAATGGAAGGGCAGTGAAGGGCGAACCATGCCATCAAATAAGTGTATGGCAAACCGATCCTGGCGTTTGGTCCGTCGCAAGGCAGGATAGTGCCTTTGCCCCTCTTCGTTACTGGTGGCCTACAGAAAGCCTCCGTCAATGCACGAAGGCCCCGTTGAATACAACACACCATCGCTGGGAGAAGTCCGAGGGAACGACCGTGGACCAGACAAACAGCCGGCAATAAGACAGTCGGAAGGATGACGTCGCTGGAGGGAGAGGGCACCACACACCTCTTCAACCAAACCGATAAAAAATCGGCTAAAAGTGCCTTCCGAGACATCGGTTGGTGAGCCTGGTGATGGAAACTCCAGAGAATATCACCTTTCTCATAGGGTCCTTCATCCTCTTCCAAAATCATATCCCCTTGGGAGTGTTCCTGCATCCTTCGGAAAATGTCCTCATCTGTAACCCCGTAGTGAGCTGCCTCAGGAGCATCTTCCAGGTTGGGGAACAAATAATTCCCCCAGCTCTTCGAACTGCATGAAGCTCCCTTATGGCTCCCATGCATACTCGAGCAAATGTAAAGGTGGCACATCAACTCCTGGTAAGTCTCAAATAAAGTGGGCTCCTGCTTTTCCAGAAGTGCCAATTCCGCCTCGCACGAGAAATATTCTTCATATGGGAGAGATCCCAAGGGCAAAGTAGATATTTCCCACATCTCGTGCAAAGTCATGCCCAATTCGCCCACAGGGGTGAAGAAAGTCCCTATAGCTGAACAGTATAACTCAAAGATGGCGTAGAAGTCCGCTACGCTCATCTGTAACAGGTCGCCTTGACGGCCTCATAGAGTCCCAGTCTCTCCAGATCCTCTTCAAAATGGGGTAAGATGTATAGGGTCAACTCCCTCCACCAGGCCTTGAGGGGTGAATCCACCCAAGGGTCCTGAAATCAGTGGCTGGATAATTACCACAAGCCTTGAAGAACTGATTGCCAAAAGTTTGAGCCACCGTGAGATTTTCTCCCACTGGGATGTCCGAAAGAATGTTCCCAGCTTGGAGACCCAATATGCAGCAAGGAGGACCCGCCCTTGTATAACCAAGAGACGAAGCTATCAATTTCCCCACGTGAATGGAGTCAGTAGTCCGAGTCACTTGCCACTGCATCTTCCGAGCTCTCGTCACGCATTGGAAGAAAGACAGTGGAAAATGATGCTTGATAGACGGGAGATAATGCTTCTCGTCATCCAGATTGAAAATCCACTACCCTTCTCCGGCTAGCAGCTGATGATCGGTATCTGGCGCTGCATCTCCGAACATAAAATCAGACTTCTGATAGATTTTTCAGTCAGAATCCTCAAGGGGAGCAGTAGTTAAGATGCTCCTCATAGTACGCTGATCTCCGGCGTATATAAGGGTATCCCGACCGGGAGCACTCCGCTCACTGAATAGTGAAGCCTGCCCTTAGAACTGCAGGCTAACATTGCCGTCCAGCCCCCTGGCTGTTCCAAAGAGACTGGTCAGAGGACCAGGAGTATAGTGCACTGCAAAAACAAGAAGAAACTATGATTAGTTCATTTGTTGAAAGAAAGCTAAAGCAAGAATATAATTTTTGCTAAGGCATAGCTTCGCTCTCCGAGCGAAGCTAGCCTAGCATTAGCTTCGCTCAGCTTCACAACTGCAGCTTAGCTCCACACTCTGCACGAGGGCAAAATGCAGAAAATATCCAAGTGTTAACTTCGTTCTGGAAGCTTCGCCTAGCATTCTATCGCCGAACAAAATGCGAAGAAGCCCTCAAGGGCTAACTTCACCATAAAGGCACTAGTGCCTAAAGTTATTCCAAGGACTTTAAAGTCCTCTTCCAGCTACGCTTCTAAGGCTGGCTTCGCATCCTATTATTCGATAGGATGTGAACCGCCTAAGGGTTAGCTTCACACAGAAGCTTGGAGAAGAAACCGTTCGGTTCCTAAATTTCTAGTTGAGAAATTAAGGGGGATTAAATCCCCTAAAATTTGGCAAAGAAAATTAACGGAGTTGAACTCCCTGAGATCACTGGATCACAATGAAGCATTCTAGATTCATCATGAAATAGCCAGAAATTGGCTTCGAAAAGAGATGAAAATCTCTGAGTAAAAGGGAAAAATCTCTACCCGCAATGGAGCGCTCAATGACCGGAGGAGGAGAAGGTCCCTCCGTCATAGAGGTCACTGCCTCTTTGCCTGCTCGTCTTTTGGGAGCCATGGAAGAACTGAAAAAGTTCTTAAAATATCAAACGAAGAAGAAGAAAAAGAGATTTGTTTTCTCTGAAAATTCGAAGAGAAGTAATTCTTTCTCTTTCAGTCCAATCGGGCTTTTATAGGCTTAAGACTGCCTAAATTCACCTCCTCAAAAGGAGCGCAGGTGGTCGTTTCAAATTAATTTGAAACGGCGCCTGAACGCCTTCCCGAGAAGCGTTGCTTCAGCCCTGCTAAGGGCTAACTCCGCTGTGAGTTCAGCGTTGATCTCGCGCAACGCTTGAGTAACTTCACTGAGAAACATGCCTTAGTTCCGCTAAGAGCACATCGCTAGCTTCGTGAAAATTTCGTGCTAGCTTCGCCAGAAACTTGTTCCTAACTTAGTTGGAAGTCTGTCTCCAGCTTCGCTGGAAGTTTAACTCCGCTAAAAGCTCTCATTTCCTCCTAAGGAAAAGACTTACTTAAGCTAGTCCATTCCAGGTGTTCTGGAATCAAAAAGGAGGGGAACAAAGTAGACAAGCGAAAAATAAATATTTTATTGATTCAAATGGGAAGGTACATTGACACTACATCAAGATGGTTTTTCATACAACCGAATCATTGCTCCAAAGGCATACAAGTTATCCTATCTACTTCCAAGGTAATAAGCCAAACCAACTGGACACGAAAGGCCTTCCTCCTGTACAAGGCCATAATCCTATGGCAGATTTTGCCATCAAGAAGTTGGATCTTCTTTGATGAAAATTGGCAAAGGAAGCTGAATCTTTCATAATCAAAATTGACAAAGGACTAGTTGCCCCCAGAAAGCTGGATCTTCTTTGATTAAAATTGGCAAAGGAAGGATCCGAGACCTTATAGGTGACGCCCGCTTTCCCGAAGTGGATCATCTCGGATAAGCGACTACCAGCCCCTTCCCGGAGTGGATCATCTCGGATAAACGACTGCCAGCCTCTTCTTAGAATGCGCATCAGCTGCTCCGGTATGTTCCTCCTGCTTATGATCAAAGCTTCAACTTGAAGATCAAGAGACAAGTTTTTGGTCTCTTTCATCAAGACGAAAGACTGGCGAGCATAGTTCACTACAATGCAAACAGGAAGCAAGTTAGCATTAAATCAAAAAGAGGGTGGAATGCTACGTCAAAATTGTTTGGGCGAAGCTATCCAGTTGTGCCTTCAAGATGGATTTCAGCTAAGCAGAGGATAGCCTGGCTTGAACAGTAATGACAGACTAGCTCAGCATAAGCCAAGTCTTAGCCCCGCCCAAGGCAGTTAGGCTGGGAAAGGCTCAAAAAGGACCAAGTCCTAACCTCGCCTATATGGCTAGGCCAGACTGGCCCAGTGGGACACAGTCTTGACCCCACCTATATAGCAAAACTGGCTCAACCTTAAAAGGACCAAGTCCTAAGCCTTGTTTATATGGCAAATTTAACAAGCAAACTTAATAGATCAAGATAGGAACTCTGCATGGAAAGATCTTTCTGAAACCCTTTTTTCTGAAAGTCAGCTAAATGCAGAAACTAAGGGAATTCAATCCCTGTAATAGCTGGTAAAGCTAAGAAAATTAAGGGAGATAAACTCCCTAAAGTCACTAGTTCATTGGTAAAGTCTCTGGATGACCGAGACTCACCAGCTCTTGGCCGGTTAGTGACCAGAGTGGGCGCCCCCACTATTTCAGTCGCCTTTCCTGGGCAACGAGGAGGTGTCATGAACAGACTTTTTAGAAAGAGAAAAGTATGTTTCTCTGAAAAGGACTTCAAGTATCCTATTTATAGGCCTCATGGCCTGACCATGCCGCTGACGCTTCAAGCTTAGGAGCGTAGGCGAAGTTAAATCATTTAAATGCTTAGCCTCGAGAAAGGGAATAATCTCCCTCGTTAAATACAAGAGAAGTTATTCTAACCTCAGAAAACGGAGCAATCCCTCTCGTAACTCGCCAAAAGTAGTTAGCATTGGGAAGTGAACGTTGTTCCAATCCCGATTTAAAACGAAGCTACTCTGGGAGGCTCGAACGCGAAGCTATCCAGACGCGAAGCTACCCAGAAGTACGAAGCTACACAGAAGCGGATGCAATTCCGTGGCGAACCTACTCCAGCTTGAAAATGGGGCTAAAGGCGAAGTTGAACTCAACCTCAAAGGCGATGTTCATACCCACACACCATCAAAGCAGTTCAAAGTATTTCAAAATCTGAACCATTCCATTTCAGATTCATGAAAACTTTGAAGGGGGTCTTGTTGACACTCTAAAAAAGACAAGGTTCCTAACTGGCCTGAACAATGTCTAACTTGTTGACATCTGCAAAAGACAAGTGGTAGACAAGCCGATGACCAGTTCTTCACCTACCTCAAAGGAACGAATCAGCAACTTGGACTCTACTGATCCAGTGAAGCAGACTGTAAGCCAAGATCGTCCTTAAAAGCTCATGAGAAGGCCCAAGCAGGTCCAGAGACACTAAGTTAGCTCAACACTTAGTCTCGCACGAACCCACGAGATAGATCTTAAAATCAAAAGTTGCTTAGCATCGCAGGAAGCTCCTTCATAGCCTCGCTGCAAGCTAACTTACAACTTCGCCTAGAAATGCTTAGTTAACTCCGCAGAGAGTTAGTTTCGCTCGAAGCTCCACGCAGCCGCGCGAAAGGGTAACTGGTAGCTTCGCCACAAAGTTCATCTAGCTTCGCTGAGAGCTCTCTTTTAGCTTCGCCAGAAGCTCCTCCCAGCTCCGCTATGAGCTCAACACAACAACTCTGTTGCGAGTCCTTTACAGTCATTTGACTAATCAAATCTCCGGATAAAATCAAATCTCCAGATGAGATCATGTTGATTGAAATCAAATTTGATAATTGTTTGCAATAATCTTTTGACTCTCCTAATCAGGTGAGAAGATCAGGGAAGTTCTTTCAGTTATTTGAAAAGAATCAAGGGAGTATCCCTCATTTAGCAAAGCGGATCAAAAGATCAGCGCTACTTGCTATTCCTAACTTCGCAAAAGCTGATTCTAGCCTCGCGGCGAGGCTACTCTCCAGATGTAAAACAGATTGACTCAATCTGTTTCCAGATTTTCAGAGCAATTGTACCCCTATTCCTCCTTATTAATAGCCTACCAGAGGCACACAGAGAAGGGGGATGGAAAAAAAGAGGAGAGACGGGCCAGAATAGAGAGGAGATTAGAGATCTACTCTCTCGCTTCCAAGAATTCAGAGAATTGCTTCTCTAATCCTACAAGGATAAATTCAGGGTGCTAATACCCTAAGATCTTCCTCCCTCCCAAGGAATTATCGGAACCAGGTGAGAAGGAATTCCCAAGCGGAGGCAGCTCGAGAAGCATCAAGAGGACTCTACCGATCCCCTGTTCTCTGATTCCCTGAACCAAGCGAGAAGGGAGTCCTATTAGGAGGCAGTTCGATCATCTGACCGATCGCGTCATCAAAGGAATAAAGTGATCGCACGCTGATCAGAATCCTACCGGCACACTTCCCAGAAATCTCAGAGGAGATCTACCTGTAATTTTTCTTTTCAATTACTTGTAATTTAGCTCCTCGACACTTTTTTGTAAGTTTTTCCTTTTACAAAATCAAATGGAAAACAGAAAGGAGTATAGAAGCTAATCTACAAGAGGCCGAGCGACAACTTCAGAAAATGATGGCCTCTCCAATTTCATAATATTTTCAAGAGTCTTACTCAGTTCCACCTCCTCATAATGAACAACCATCTGCCCTGAAAATGAGTAAGGAACTCTTGCGTGAGTTCGAGCCACAATCTCAAAATATATTAGACTCACAATCTTCACTATCTTTCCAAAATCAAGATTCTTATACTCCCTTTCTGGAACATCCACTTACAGAAAAATCAAGTCTAGAAAAAAGTATAGAAATCTTGCAGGAGTCTGCATTACAATTTCAAAAATCTTCTTCTCAGTCTATTGATAGGTTGGAAACACAATTGAGTAAATTGGTCAACATTTATAAGAATGAAGAAACTCTCTCTTCTCCACCTTTGACCAATTCAAATATCTCTAACTCTATCAATTTGGCCCATGACTCTTGTTGTTTTGGAAACCAAGATTCCTACACTCCTTTTTTAGAACAACCACTTGAAGATACATCACATCTAGAAAAAAGTATAGAAGTCTTGCAGGAGTCTGCGCTACAATTTCAAAAATCTTCTATCCAGTCTATCAATAGGTTGGAAACATAAATGAGCCAATTGGTTAGCATTTATTAGAATGAGGAAACTCTATCTTATCAACCTTTAACCAATTCAGCTATCCCTAACTCTATTGATCTGACCCAGGACTCTTGTTACTCTAGAAACCAAGATTCAATTTCAGCACACCCATCTGAACATGATCATACTTTAAATGTTGAAAATCCCATTGACATTTTGGCAAGTTGTCCTTTTCTTGAAATTGAACTTAAGCTAGAATATGATCCTGAACTTTAACTTAGTAATTCAATTTCACTTCCTGATTCAATATTGACCGAGGTATTTTTACCTGAATTCAGGCCTTTTCCCGAGTCAGTATTGGATCCAGTGCCATTGTGAAATTGAATCACCAATCTTTTATGATCATCATATTGAACTTGACCAATTCATACTTTTGAAAGTCCCATTGATAAATTGGCAAGTTCTCATTTTTATGGAATTGAACTCAATGAGGAATATGACTTTGATTATCAAATTTGTGATCCAATTCAAATTTCTAAATCAATATTGACTCCTGTTTTGTTACCCAATTTAAGCAACATTTTAGAGTCAGTTTTGATTCTCATACCTGCCATTCTTGAACTTGAATCACCAATCTTAGAAAGTCACATTCCATCATGGGAAAATGAATGTGGATTTGCATTTCAACTTCTTGATTTGGACCCATTTCCTGAACCAATCTCGACTCCTGAACCTTTACTTGACTTAAGTCTTTTTCCTGAGTCGGTATTAATTCCTGTACTTCCTGAGTCCAAATCAATCATTCCATTCTGGGACAAGGGTCTTGATAAATTTGACTCTGAAATTATTTTGAAAATTTGGAAACTAGATAGGGTAAAATTTTTAATAAAAATCATACATATATATATATATATATCATTCTAGTGGGTTGTATTATAAAGGTCTCTGGTGGGTTCGTCCGGATTCCACGCACATTGGATTGGGCCGCATTTCGTGGACCAATCAGACCACCACCGGAACCACCACCTTGAGGTGATTTTTCCTTCCCTCTTTATTTGTTTCATGCATACATACATCACGATGCATTGAGGACAATGCATGAGATTAGTGTGGGGAAGGGTTTACTAACGTAGAGTTTTTAGATTTTCTTTATTTTTCACTTCCTCTTAAGTTCTTCTTTTTGTATAGGAATTTTTTTCCCTTTCTTTAAAAACTCTTTGAAACAGGAGACAAAATTTTGATCTATTTTTAAGAAAATTAAGTTGATCTTAAAAATTAAGGAAAGCTTAATTATGACATCTTAAACCAAGTCAAAATAATAGATCTTGTTTAAAATTATAGGTTAAGTAAGATAAATTAGAGAGATAATTTTATCTTGAATTTTTTGCCTTAGATAGTGTGCACTTCATACTTACACATTTTTGGGATAGAAACTAAGACCTAAAATGCCATAAAGCAAAAACAAAATTAAAAGAAAAAATATGGTATAAATGAATAAAAAATCACATATTAAGCGGGATAATTATGCCTCAAGAAGCATGATTATTCACGCCTAACGGTGGTCAAAAGAAATAAATAATCCCCCTTAATTTTGTCGCCTTGTTTACTCGAGTCCTTAAACCCGAGGGATGTTTTCTCATCTGGTGCCCTAAAACCGTCCGGTCTGGGAGTCATTGGTTAAAGGCTCACTAGCAGGGTGAACTAAAAAGCCTAAGAAAACTAAGGGAAGAAATATATATATATATATATAAATAAATGGCTTGATGGTTAGAGTTGAAATCCTAGAAATTTTCACTATCACAAAGTGTATATTATCTAGGTTTTATGAAGGATAAAATATTCATTCCAATTTTGAATTCTTACCTTAATTGAAGACAAGATCTTGCATATAAGACTAAGCTTAAGGAAGAATAATTTTTGGTGGACTTATGACCTTGAATCGCTTATATTTTTGCAAAAATAATTCGTAAACTTGTCTCTTTTTCAAAATGTGTTTTCAAAATACTAACATTTGTCTTCTTTCTTTATGGATTTTGTGGGTGCAATCCACTGAGAACCCTTGATCGTACATATATTTTGTATTCTTTTCATTACACTCCTACATTTATCGTGTAATAAATCTGCCAATTTCCTTGTCTTAAATATCTATTTTGCAGAAGATAATAATGAAGAGAAAGAGGATTAAACCAAATAAATACCAATTAAAATCATATTTAACTGAATCTATTTGGTTAGCTGAGGATGATCCCAGATCTAATTAGAACAAATTAAGGATTGGGGTAAATGTTCAGCTAAAGATCAGAGCAAATCAGAAAGATAACACCAAATAAAAACTGATAAAATTCAGATTATAAATCCATTTTGGTTAGCTAAAGATCAACTGAGGATAATATCAAAAATAGAGAGATAAATGGATAGAGAGAAGATCAACGGATGAGATGAAGCAAGTTTGACTCAGATTCTGACTGGATACATTTTAGTATTTGAATCATAACTTTCGCTACCGAATCTCAAAGCTGATGATTCAAGATGATCCAGAAAGAAGACTTATAGGGCTACAACTCTTATGTTGATCACTATTTTTAATTCTATTATTTGATAAGTGATACTCAGCAATAAACACGCTAACAAACTGCAGATCAGAACTGAATATCCACATCAAATCAAGTTTGGAGATAAGGGGAGGATTCAAATTCAGAAATAGCCAGCTTTCCCTATCTTCATACTCCTCTAACCTCTGCATTTCTTCTATAAATACTTGCAATCTCAAAGGCAAAAGGACGACCATGTGATTGAGATTTAAAATAGAGTTCAGATTGTCTTAGTCTCAATGCGAATCCGCTGTAGCAAGGGCTCGAGCGGGTCGTGATCCTCAGGGAAGGATGCGATGCAAGCTTTTCGGCCGATTCCCTTGTATGCTTCAAGAGGAAAAAGATTAGATTTGTGATGAAAATATGAGATTAAAAACGTGGTTTTGCTGATCTTCTACCACAACCCTATTGCAAATTAAAGAGCTTGATCTTCATCTTAAGATTAATATAATTCACCCTAGGTTATTACCACAATATCAAGAAAGAAAATTAATACACAATTCTAACTAAGTTACATAGATCAAAAACCTAACTATGGTTCCTCCTAACATCTAGGTACAGCCTAATAGAAGACGAATCTCAACTTATGCTGTCCTAGTTCTTAAGTTGAAGTCATGAAAAGGTCCTTTTATCATATAACCTAGATTAAGAATTTTAAGTATTTTTTTAACCTTCTAGAATTAGTTGCCTTTAAACCTAGGGTTTCTAGTGATGTTCATTAATCGGATCAAGATTTAATTGCTTCTAGGGTTGCTTCAAGAATCTCAGCAAACCACTAGGAAGATTAGTTCTTCATCATCATTTTTTTTGCTTTTTCAATTATTTAATTTTTTTGGTTTTATCTAATGAGAAAGACTGCAAAAATAAAGAAAAAACGAAAACAAGAAGAGATCGAAGATTAAAACACGAGAGATTGCAAAAGAAATAAAATAATTGCAGAAATTTAACAGAGAACAAAAGAGTGACCTTTATTGATGGATCTCCGGTTACACAATTGTCTCCTTCTTCTCCACAAAGAACTTGAACTAAAAATTACAACTTTGAATAAAAATAGCTAAAGCAAACCCTAATCGTCTCTGCATGCCCCTCCCTGTTGCGACTGCTTGGATATTTATAGTGCAGAACGTAGAGGAGTCCCGGATAAGAACGCGCCAGAAATCAGTTGCCTTGCCTCATCCATAATGCCGCGGATCCGCGGCTTTTGCCGCGCCTCCGCGGCACTTTGGTGTCTTCTGGCCACGCGCTTCGGCGCGTGGCCTCTCCTGGTCCGTCCATGTGGGCTTCTGCTTTTATAAGTGTGATCCTGGCCTTTTAATCTAGATTTTCGAGATAACTTGATAATCAAGTTACTCTTAATCCAGATTTCTTCAAATCCTCTCTCCACGAAATTCCTCTTTATCTTGGCTTTTTATCCTTATCCCGCAGGTGTTTAGGGTTTGATAGAAGTCTATCCAACCCTAATTTCTGATATTTGCAACTTTTAGCCCTTGTATTTGCATTTTGAATCTTTGTATTTGCGCTTCTTCACCTGGGCTTCAAACATGGGCTTGGATCTGGGCTTTTGGGCTCTTTTAGCTTATTCTTTATTAAATTGATAATTTGAGGCCTGCATATATTAAATAAAGAAATATTAATAATTGTGCATTATAATATGAATAAATGTGCAAATGCGATGGTATATATGATGTCAATTATGCATTTTTCACTACCTATCACACCCCCACACTTATCTTTTTGCTCGTCCTCGAGTAAAAATCAAAAAGAAAGAGAAAAATCTAATCTAGCTAACTCACTTTCGTAGGAATCACGGTTGCACTTAGCATGTGCAACAAGCCGTTAAACCCTAGGTTACCCTAGAGGACGAGTGTTGTCTCGTGAGGGTTTTCAGCGGATTACACCCACAAAATCCATAAAAAGGAGAATATTTGAATTATATTTGAAGAGACTAAGTAGTCTATAAGTTTTAGGATTATCATTTTTATTCATTCTTCAAACCTGGTCTTTATAAAGTCAATTGTTGTCCATTTTAGGTAAGAATTAAAATTGAATTTCTAATATAGTCTTTTTCGTTACCAAAAATCATATGCATCCTTTTGTTTTTACTAGGAACTCCTTAACTTGGACTCTCATGCCTCTTTATTATGTTTATAACATCATCTAATTTTCTTTCGTGTAAGTATCAAGGCTTCTTGAGGCCCTCATACCTAACTAATTGACTTATTAGATGTGTTAATATATGTATATTTTTTTTTGGCATGTATAACTCATCTAATTTTCTTTCGTATAAGTATCAAGGCTTCTTGAGGCCCTAATACCTAACTAATTGATTATTAGATGTGTTAGTACATATAAGTAATTTTCCTTAGTTCCCTCGGACTTTCTAATCCACCCATGTAGCGAACTTAAAGTCGGTGACTCCCAAACCAGTCGGTCTTAGGGCACCAGGTGAGAAAACACCCCGCGGACTCAAATTCGAGTGAACTAGGCCACAAAACTAAGGTATTATTTTTTTATTTATTTATTTATTTATTTTTTTTTATTTTTTTATTTTTTTTTTTTGCATTCACCTTTAGGCGTGAATACTTATGCTTCTTGAGGCACATGTATCCAGCTTAATTAGTGATTTTTTTTTTTTTTTATATATACGAGGCACAAGGGTCTTTGTCTTAGAATCCTAGATATGCATTAGGTATGCAATATTCATTAAGGTAAAAATCAAGACTAATTATTTATTCAATTTCTCCTCCTATACCTAAAATTTAAACAATTTATTTATTTTGACCAAGTTTTTAGAAATCCTAATCATGATTTTCCTAATCCTTAAAACTAACTTAGATTTCTTTCAAAAAAATAAGTCAAAATACTGTCCTTTTTATAACATTTTTTTTTTAATTTTTTTTTTTTTTTTAATATATTACATACCCTTCCCCCACACTTTTTTTATGCATTGTCCCTAATGTATGAATGAAATGTATGGAATGCATGAATTGGCAGAAAGATATAATCACCGATACAGTGGGTCAAAAAGACCCATCGCCGCATTAGCTTCCGGCACAGACTCCAAAAAGATTTTAAGACGTTGACCATTTACCTTGAATGAATTGCCATTTTTGGGATCGTAGATCTCTATAGCTCCGTGTGGAAATACCGTCTTAACAATGAATGGTCCTGTCCATCTTGACTTCAATTTGCCGGGAAAGAGATGAAGTCTAGAGTTGTAAAGTAAAACTTTTTGTCCTTGGACAAAAGTTTTTCTCGTGATGAATTTATCGTGAAAAACCTTAACTCTATCCTTCGCAATCTTCGCATTCTCGTATGCATCATTCCTCAACTCCTCTAGTTCAGAAATTTGTAATCTCCGAAACTCACCGGCTCTATCTAAATCGAAATTTAGCTGCTTAATTGCCCATAGGGCCCGGTGCTCTAGCTCGACAGGAAGGTGGCAAGCCTTCCCAAAGACTAGTCTATAGGGAGACATTCCTAGAATCGTCTTGTAGGCAGTCCTATATGCCCATAGGGCATCCACCAGTTTGATGGACCAGTCCTTCCTATTCTGATTCACAGTCTTCTCCAAAATGAGCTTGACTTGTCTATTAGAAACTTCTACCTGCCCGCTAGTTTGAGGATGGTAGGGCGTAGACAACTTGTGAGTAATGGCATATTTTCGCATAAGAGCTTCAAAAGTTCTATTGCAAAAATGTGTGCCATTGTCGCTAATGATGGCTCGAGGGATTCCAAAGCGTGAGATGATATTATCTTTCAAGAATTTGACAACAACTTTGTTGTCATTTGTCTTGCAAGGGACAGCTTCTACCCACTTCGACACATAGTCTACGGCCAACAAGATGTATTGGTGCCCAAACGAATTAGGGAAGGGTCCCATAAAATCAATGCCCCATACGTCGAAAAGTTCTACTTCTAGAATGGGATTTAGGGGCATCATATTTCGTTTGGAAATTCTTCCTATCATTTGACATCTTGTGCAAGTCTTGCAATACTCAAATGCATCTCTAAACACAGTTGGCCAATAAAAGCCACTTTGCAGAATTTTCTCGGCAGTTTTGCGGGGACCAAAATGTCCACCGCAAGCGAACTCATGACAAAAAGCTAGCACGCTTCTAGTCTCCTCGTCGGGGACACATCTCCTAATGATTTGGTCGCTACAATATTTGAAAAGATAAGGATCTTCCCACATGTAATACCGAACTTGAGACAAGAATCGGTATCTATCCTGTTTGGACCAACTAGGTGGTGTTTGGTTTGTGACTAAGTAATTTACTATGTCAGCAAACCAAGGTTCCTTAGAGATGGCTAGAAGTTGCTCATCGGGAAAATTGTCATTGATGGGCAGCTCGACAGAAGGTGCGTTGGGCACACGAGAGAGATGGTCAGCTACGACATTTTCGACACCTTTTTTATCTCGAATTTCGAGATCAAATTCTTGAAGTAGAAGGATCCAACGAATGAGTCGGGCCTTCGCATCTTTCTTAAGCATAAGGTATCGCAGAGCAGAATGGTCAGTGAAGATCGTGGTCTTAGTCCCAAGTAGGTATGGACGGAATTTCTCCAAAGCGAACACTACTGCCAAGAATTCCTTCTCGGTGGTAGTATAGTTCATTTGGGCCTCATTAAGCGTCCTACTCGAATAGTAGATCACGTGCTGCTTATTGTCCTTACGCTGTCCTAAGACAGCACCTATCGCAAAATCAGAAGCGTCACACATGATCTCAAAAGGCTTGGACCAGTCCGGAGGTGAGATGATAGGGGCAGATATAAGTTCCACTTTCAATTTCTCCCAAGCACTATGGCACCTATCATCAAAGATGAAGGACACGTCCTTAGCTAGAAGGTTTGTAAGGGGTCTAGCAATTTTGCTAAAGTCCTTAATGAACCTACGATAAAATCCGGCGTGTCCTAAAAAGGATCGAATGTCCTTCACGCATCGAGGAAGTGGAAGTTTCGCAATGATTTCCACTTTGGCCTTGTCTACCTTAATCCCTTCCCTAGATATCTCATGACCTAGGACAATCCCTTGTTGCACCATGAAGTGACACTTTTCCCAATTGAGGGTCAAGTTCTTCTCGGTGCACCTACTCAGCACTAGCTCCAAATGATGGAGACACTGGTCAAATGAATTTCCATAGACTGAGAAGTCGTCCATGAAAATCTCTAGGAAACGCTCGACCATATCAGAAAACAAGCTTAACATACAACGTTGGAATGTGGCGGGGGCATTGCATAAGCCGAAAGGCATTCGACGGTAAGCAAATGTCCCAAATGGACACGTGAACGTTGTTTTCTCTTGATCCTCCGGGGCTATAGGGATTTGGTTATACCCTGAATACCCATCCAAAAAGCAGTAATACTCATGACCTGCTAATCTTTCCAACATTTGATCGATGAAAGGGAGGGGAAAATGATCTTTCCTAGTGGCTGCATTCAACTTACGGTAGTCTATGCATACTCTCACCTTGGTAGGCAATCGTGTTTGCACTAACTCATGTTTGTCGTTCTCTACCACTGTAAAGCTAGACTTCTTAGGGACCACGTGCATTGGGCTCACCCATTCGCTATCGGAAATGGAATAAATTATCCCATTATCTAACAGTTTTACTATCTCGGCTTGTACAGCCTCCTGCATAAGTGGGTTTAGTCTACGCTGTGGATCCCTTTTCGGTCTAGTCCCTTCCTCAAGATGAATACGATGCTGGACTATCGTAGGGCTCAGTCCCTTAATATCTGCCATAGTCCAACCAATGGCTTCCCTATGTCTCCTAAGGGCTGCCAGCAGGTCCTCCTCTTGCCTATTGGTCAAATTAGATGCAACTATGACCGGTAACGTCTCTTGTTCACCTAGGTAGGCGTACTTAAGATGTTTGGGCAAGGCTTTTAACTCCAAAGAAGGAGTTGGCTCAATGGGTGGCGGTGTGATGCTAGAATCTCCCATTTCTATCGAACTCAGATTTGATTCCCATTCGATCTCATCAAGACTGATATCACTTGTTTCTAACTCTTCCTCTTCCTCTGACTCAAATATGATCTCATCATTATGCTCACTCGTCATGTTCTCAATGGAGTTAACCTCAAAGGGTTGGTCGGTCACATCGTAGGGATGCTTACCTAGGTTGAAAACATTGACTTCCTTGGTCATATCCCAAAAGTCAGTCTCATGGAACCATTTCTACAATTTATAATTGCATTAGCGGTTGCTAGGAACGGTCTTCCTAAGATAACGGGAGTTTGGGACCTAGGATTAGACACAGGTTGTGTCTCTAAGACAATGAAATCGACCGGGTAAATGAATTCTCCAACCCGTATGAGAACGTCATTGATCTCTCCCTTTGGAACTTTGATAGAGCGGTCAGCCAACTGAATAGTAACTTGGGTCGGGTTGAGTTCACCTAATCCAAGTTGTTGATACACGGAGAAAGGGAGCAAATTGATGCTGGCTCCTAAATCGAGGAGTGCTCGATTGATTTCGGCTCGACCTATGGTGCAAGAAATGGTGGGGCAACCTGGGTCCTTATACTTGATAGGGATCTGGTTGGACAGTAGCTCACTAATGTTAGTGGCTAGAAAAACCTTCTTAGGCACATTAGTCTTTCTTTTCTTGGTGCACATGTCCTTAATGAATTTGGCATAACTAGGGACCTGTTGGATTGCATCAAGAAGTGGAATGTTGAGCCTAACTTGATTGAACACCTCTAATAATTTCTCCATGTGTGCATTGTTGTTGCTTCTAAGCCTATTTGGAAATGGAGCTATAGGCTGGTGCAACTGATCTGCTGACTTTTCAGCTTCAGTTTCCTTGGGACTGGATGGAGAAGGAGTGGAGCTAGATGGAATGGATGGCATGGATGGATCCAAGGGCATGGATACTTGATTATCAACTTGTTTCCCCGATCTGAGTGTATGGACCATATGACACTGATTTGGGTCTTGAGCCTCATTGGCTGGCCTAGGATTCCTAGGGTTAGGCAATGGTTGACTCGGTAGGGTACCCCTTTGTCTCTCTTGCTGGCTCAATTGGATCTCTATCCTACTTAGGGCTTGAGCCAGCGTGTCTTGGCTTTTAACTAGGGTGTCCATCTTCCTTTCCATGTTGGACATCCTTGTTTCCATTTGTGAATATTGGAAAGAAGGTGGCTGATTTTGACTGGGAAAACCTTGCTGATAGGGCGGATTTTGGAAATTGTTGGAGAATTTGGGCCTAATCTGCTCATTGTTACTTGGGCCCCATGAGAAATTGGGATGGTTTCTCCAACCGGGATTGTAGGTGGGTGCATAAGGATTGTTGGCGGGCCTTGTGAAGGCCGCACTCGTATGTTCGGGCAAGCTTTGATGCGCGATGAAAACAGGACATTCCTCGAACACATGGTTCATATCTTGACAATAAGTACAGCCCGCCGAAGATGTTGGGCTGACTTGGTTCACAGAGACTGGCTCTTTAGTTTCAAGAGCCTCTAGTCTACGCATAACAGCAGCTAACTTAGCATCGGTTGCTACGTTGGCCTCAATGGAATGGATACCTCCTTTAGAAGAAGTAGGGTCATTAGTCCTAGATTTTTCAGGAGTAGGGTCCCATTGGATGGATTTTTCAGCTAATTCCTCAAACAATGTCCATCCTTCATCTTCATTCTTTTGCAGAAATCCTCCTTGACACATGGATTCTAACAGTGTTTTAGTATAATAATCTAATCCATCATAGAGAACTTGGCAAAGTCGCCATTTCTCTATCCCATGGTGAGGACATTGGGCAAGGAGATCCTTAAAACGCTCGAAGTATTTCCAAAAAGGTTCATTGGCTGTTTGCTTAAACTGGAGGATATTCTTCCTAATCAGTGCAGTCTTGTGAACGGGATAAAATTTCTTTAAGAAGGCCTTAATGAAATTATCCCAAGAAGATATAGAACCGGCCTCTAGACTGTAGAGCCATTTCTTTGCTAAATCCTTCAAAGCAAAGGGGATAAACCTAAGTTTGATAGCATCGTCTCCTAACTTAGGCATATTCATCATTTGACATACTTCTTCAAATTCCCTTATGAAGAAGTATGCATCCTCAGATTCAAGTCCGTGAAATTTGGGAAGAGTGTTGATGTATTGTGGCTTGAGTTCATATGGGTCAACACTTTCGATAGTGAGCTGGATGCAAGAAGGAAGAGAGGTTCTAATAGGATAGAACCTATCTTGGAGTGACTGTTGTTGTGCCATGTGTGAGTCGGGCTTGAGCTCGGGTGGTGAACTAGTTCTAGTTAGCCTGGATGTGAGTGGGTCTCTCGACCAAGCGGTCATGCACAATCAGCAAACAAGTTCACCCAATCAATCAAAAAGAAAAAGAAAAACAAACAAAAATCCTATTCTAGGGTTATCCTTGACCTAGACGACTCCTAACTTTAGACTGTCCTTAGGAGGTCTATTGTCGACGTCAACCACGAGCTAATCGGCCAGTTCAGGGCAAGACCGGTGGGAGGTTTTCCGTCGGAGACGTTCCTTAATTAAATAACCACCGTTCTTCGGGCTTTCGGCCCTCAATCCCTTCGCTAGACACCGATTTAGCAAGGGTTAATTTCGAACAACTTTCCTTCTTCGGTCAATCTCCTATTGAGTCTGAGTTACCTTAGGGCCAACGTCTAGTCAAGTTTTAATTAGGGTTAGGGTTGTGAGTGTGACTGGTATGATTTGTGGGCCAAGGAAGGGTGATGAAATCCCCACCTTATCTTTGTTATGGGTTATGCCCTTAAAATGGATTAGTGTACGTGTAAAGCGGTAGAAAAGTAATCACTCAAGAAAGCGGTAAACAAACAAGAGTGCTTCCTAATCTATATGCTATGCAAACGTACCTTGTCGCCAGCACTCTTCAACAGAATAAAAGAATTAAAATAGACACGTGCCCTAAAATGCAAGAGTCTAAAAAAAAAAATTTTTTATTTTTTTTCAACAAATAGGTTAATGTTAATTATTAACAGTTGCAAAGTGATTACAGAGAGGAAATAACACAGCAGAAAATATTTTTTGCACTGCAGAGCAACCTGCAGAAAAATCCTTTAGTAGTGAGCTACAATTGCCGCGGATTCGCGGCTTTTGCCGTGGATTCGCGGCAAACTTGTAGGTCCAAGTGCTCTGCCTTCGAGGGCAGAGGCACTGGATAGCAATATGTGTCTTCTGCTGCTCTGTTTCTGCTTTCTGTTCTCTGTACCTGCAACAGAAAAGAAAGAATGATTAGAACAAAGAAATCGTGCCGTTCCTTCCCCGGCAACGGCGCCAAAAATTTGATTGAGATTTAAAATAGAGTTCAGATTGTCTTAGTCTCAATGCGAATCCGCTGTAGCAAGGGCTCGAGCGGGTCGTGATCCTCAGGGAAGGATGCGATGCAAGCTTTTCGGCCGATTCCCTTGTATGCTTCAAGTAAGAGGAAAAAGATTAGATTTGTGATGAAAATATGAGATTAAAAACGTGGTTTTGCTGATCTTCTACCACAACCCTATTGCAAATTAAAGAGCTTGATCTTCATCTTAAGATTAATATAATTCACCCTAGGTTATTACCACAATATCAAGAAAGAAAATTAATACACAATTCTAACTAAGTTACATAGATCAAAAACCTAACTATGGTTCCTCCTAACATCTAGGTACAGCCTAATAGAAGACGAATCTCAACTTATGCTGTCCTAGTTCTTAAGTTGAAGTCATGAAAAGGTCCTTTTATCATATAACCTAGATTAAGAATTTTAAGTATTTTTTTAACCTTCTAGAATTAGTTGCCTTTAAACCTAGGGTTTCTAGTGATGTTCATTAATCGGATCAAGATTTAATTGCTTCTAGGGTTGCTTCAAGAATCTCAGCAAACCACTAGGAAGATTAGTTCTTCATCATCATTTTTTTTTGCTTTTTCAATTATTTAATTTTTTTGGTTTTTATCTAATGAGAAAGACTGCAAAAATAAAGAAAAAACGAAAACAAGAAGAGATCGAAGATTAAAACACGAGAGATTGCAAAAGAAATAAAATAATTGCAGAAATTTAACAGAGAACAAAAGAGTGACCTTTATTGATGGATCTCCGGTTACACAATTGTCTCCTTCTTCTCCACAAAGAACTTGAACTAAAAATTACAACTTTGAATAAAAATAGCTAAAGCAAACCCTAATCGTCTCTGCATGCCCCTCCCTGTTGCGACTGCTTGGATATTTATAGTGCAGAACGTAGAGGAGTCCCGGATAAGAAAGCGCCAGAAATCAGTTGCCTTGCCTCATCCATAATGCCGCGGATCCGTGGCTTTTGCCGCGCCTCCGCGGCACTTTGGTGTCTTCTGGCCACGCGCTTCGGCGCGTGGCCTCTCCTGGTCCGTCCATGTGGGCTTCTGCTTTTATAAGTGTGATCCTGGCCTTTTAATCTAGATTTTCGAGATAACTTGATAATCAAGTTACTCTTAATCCAGATTTCTTCAAATCCTCTCTCCACGAAATTCCTCTTTATCTTGGCTTTTTATCCTTATCCCGCAGGTGTTTAGGGTTTGATAGAAGTCTATCCAACCCTAATTTCTGATATTTGCAACTTTTAGCCCTTGTATTTGCATTTTGAATCTTTGTATTTGCGCTTCTTCACCTGGGCTTCAAACATGGGCTTGGATCTGGGCTTTTGGGCTCTTTAGCTTTATTCTTTATTAAATTGATAATTTGAGGCCTGCATATATTAAATAAAGAAATATTAATAATTGTGCATTATAATATGAATAAATGTGCAAATGCGATGGTATATATGATGTCAATTATGCATTTTTCACTACCTATCACCATGCTGAGATAGAATTTAGTCCACGTTTTCATTCTTTTTAGTGTAGGTTTTTATTTTCTTTTCATGTAATTTTTCTTTCTTTGTAAGTATAGTTTAGACTGAGATTCATGTAAGTAAGAGAGAGAGGCTTATGTTGAGAATGACACCGATATACCTCCTCCTTTCTTCCATCATTTCTGCAAGCAATAAAAGATAATTTTTGTTTTATATTTGTCTTTACTTTTGTTTTCTTCTTCTTCTTTCTACTTTTCCTCTTTTTGTTATGATGAGCATTCAAGTGAATCTAGAAGCATCAGTATAGTCATGTTTGTGTGAGTGCAACCGATATTACATGATGATGATCTCCTCCTCAAGATTCCGTATCATTTCATTCTTCTTCGTCTTGATGATGTAATGCGAATGGGGACTGAGCTCAATCTTATGTTTTATGCGTTGAATGCCTCTGAAGTAAGGTTGAACATGAAAGGTTTCCAGGTAAGTCATCAACCAGAGGAGGTAAGTATTTCTTTAATCTTTTCTTTCTTTTCTTTTATTTCTTTAGTTTAGATCACCAACAACACCCAACTCTTTCATCACTCATTTCGATTTCTTTGTACATATCATTTCTAGTTTCTCCATCTTCTTAATCTACCATCTTCTTTCTAATTTAACTTTAACTCAAATTTTCCTTTTTTTCTTTTAAAGAACTAAAAGAAGAATTTTAACCATTAATTGTAGCTTAAAAGAGAACTTACTAAAAAGCTTCCATCGCTAGTCCCTCCTTGTGGATCACGACCCGCATAGCCACTTACTATTGCGGTAGAATTGAGCACTTACACATCTCTATTTTAAAGTTCTAAAATTCTGTATTTGTGTGTAGGTTCCAACTCAATCAAATTTTTGGCACCGTCGCCGGGGAGGGACGGTAAGTAATTCTCATTAAAGTTTACATTTTTGGTTAACCTTCTTATTAGTTTTTGGTGTACAGATTTAAGTCATCAACCAGAGGAGGTAAGTATTTCTTTAATCTTTTCTTTCTTTGCTTTTATTTCTTTAGTTTAGATCACCAACAACACCTAACTCTTTCATCACTCATTTCGATTTCTTTGTACATATCATTTCTAGTTTCTCCATCTTTTCATTCTACCACTTTCTCCCTAACTCACTTTAACCTAATTTTTCTCTTTTTCTTTACAAGAACTAAAAGAAGAATTTTAACCATCCTTTGTATCTTAAAAGAAAACTTACTAAAAAGTTTCCATTGCTAGTCCCTCCTTGTGGATCATGACCCGTGTTCGCGTTTCGAAGTTCATGAAAAACTCCATCGTTGTTGAATCACGTACAAGTTATAAAACCTAAACTTACTAGAATCCTTTTAACAAAGTGTGTAGTGGCAAGTATAGGATCGAATCCACAGAGACTTATTCTTCAAAACTTTAGTTATTAAAAATCTCACTTTTATCTTATTCTAGTTGAGAAATCCCTTGGATGAAGGTTAGAATTTTGATTTTTAAAAAAAATAAATAAATAAAGATCTTATAAAAGAAAACAAAAATACGAATAAAGTAAAAGAAAAATAAAAATATGAAGAAAACAAAAGAAGAAAGAAATGCTAACCTTTTTACGAAGATTTGAATAACCAAGATAAAAAAAAGAAATTAAGAGATTGGTACGAGGGGAAGAGGAAGATGAACCAGTGAACTTGTTTCTTGTCATCGCCTTGTTGTCTCCCTCATCCAAGCGATGCTGAAAACAAAAGAAGCTAATAAAAGAAAAGAGATGACTTTATGGAATCAAATATGAAAGAAAAGAATAGCATAAAAAATAAAGAGAAAATTAAAGAAAAACTTAGACTGAACGCCGCAAGATCGTGAAAAAAAATTCTGAATTTTATTCAATAAGCATCAAATACAAAACCCTTGACCTCTCCAATCTCGCATTACAACGCTCAAAACTCTCTTTTTCTAGCTTTTCAGCCCCCTGGTCTCCTCTCATCTCTCAATGAATACAGGTATTTATAAGAAAAATAATGATAAAGGAGAGTGTAGGGAGATAGGAAGAGTTGGCTATTTTTGAATTTCAATCTTCCCCTTATCTCCAAACTGGATTTATCCAGAATTCTATTCTGCAGCTTAATGGAGTGTTGATTACTGAATATTACTTAACAGATGATAGAATTTGAAACAGTGATCAACATAAGAGTTGTAGACCTTTAAATTTTCTTTCTGGATCATCTTGAATCATCAGATTTGATATTCGGTAGTGAAAGTTATGATTCAAATACTAAAATGTATCCGGTCAGAATCTGAGTCAAACTTGTTTCATCCCATCCGTTGATCTTCTCTGTATTTGATATTATCCTCGGTTGATCTTTAGCTAACCAAAATGGATTTATAAAAATCTGAATTTTATCGGTTTCCATTTGGTGTTATCTTTCTGATTTGCTCTGATCTTCAGCTCAATATTTCCCCCAATCCTTGATTTGTTCTAACTAGTTCTGGGATCATCCTCAGCTAACCAAATAGATCCAGTTAAATCTGATTTTAACTGGTATTTATTTGGTTTAATCCTCTTTCTCTTCATTATTATCTTCTGCAAAATATATATTTAAGACAAGAAAATTAGCAGATTTATTACATGATAAATGTAGGAGTGTAATGAAAAGAATGCAAAATATGTGTACCATCACACCCCTACACCTATCTTTTGCTCGTCCTCGAGCAAAACAAAAGTAACCTAAGATTTTTATTGGACCACTTTCGCAGGTCACGCGATTGCAGTTAGCATGTGCAACAAGCCTTTAAACCTCTAGGTTACCCCTAAAGGAGGAGTTGTAGTCTCCTAAGGGTTTTTAGTAGATTACACCCACAAAATCCTTAAAGAAAAGAAATAATTTGTTAGTATTTTTGAAAATACATTTTGAAAAGATGAGAAAATATTTGAAGTGTTTTTACAAGTATTAAGCAACTTGTAAGTTATAAGAGTATCGAATTATTCATCCCTAGACTTAGCCTCTATTCAAATATTTGTTATCAATTAAGGTTAGGAATAAAATTGTATTCTCATCTAGTCTATTATTTTACCCTAAGTCATATGCATCTTGTGACCGTGAATATTTGACTAAGAGTTCTTCAACTCTAACTCTTATGCCTTATTTGTATATATACTAGTGGTAATATTCCTTAGCTTTCTTAGGCTTTCTAATTTACCCATATAATGAGCCTTAGTCGGTGACTCCCAAGCCGGACGGTCTTAGGGCACCGGGTGAGAAAACACCCCAAGGACTTAGGACTCGAGCAAATATGGCCACAAAATTAAGGATTTATTTGGTGATATGAACCACTTTTAGGCGTGAATAATCATGCTTTATGAGGCACAAAAATCCAGCTTAATCAGAGGATTCTTATTATATATAATATATATTTTTTCTTCTTTTCTTTTCTTTTCTTTTCTTTTTTTTTTGAAGGCATAAGAATCTTTGTTTTTGAACCCTAAGTATGTAAGTATATAAAAGATGCATATATTATCAAGGTAAAAATCAAGACTAGATTACTTTTTCAATTTTTTCTTCCTATCCCTAGAAATTAAACGAATATTCTTATTTCAACCAAGTATAAGAAATCCTAATTATGGTTCTCTTATTCCTTAAAATTAACTTAATTTCTTGCAAAAATAAGTCAAAGTATTATTTTTCTTTTCAAAAAGTTTTTTTTTGTAACAAAGAAAAAAAATTTATATATTTTTTATTTTTTTAATCTTTTTTTATTATTATTATTATTTTCTTTTTTTTAGAAAACCTAAAAGAAAACCTATGTTAACCCTCCCCCACACTTATCTCATGCATTGTCCTCAATGTATGAATGAATGCATAACATGCTACAAATGTAAGAATGTGAAGGGTAGGTAGTACCTGATGAGGACGAGTGGATGTCATTCATCATTGTCTAGTTAAGAGAAAAAAAATACAAAAACTATAATACATAAATGGATCCCTAATATATATAGAGATCAATCCTGATAAACAGGATCTTCCAGAAGGATTTCCTCTACTTCAGGGCTCAGATACTCACGGTATGGTTTTAAACGATGGCCATTTACTTGAAAAGTGGTACCCTCCGTGGTATTGTGGACCTCAACTGCACCATGTGAGTGTACCTTATGAACAATGTATGGACCGGTCCAATGAGATTTCAGTTTTCCCAGAAAGAGATGTAGACGGGAATTGTACAGCACGACTTTTTGCCCTGGTTGAAATTCCTTCCGAGTTATGATCCTATCATGCATAATCTTCATACGATCCTTGTTCCGTTTTGAACAGTCATATGCATCATTCCTTATCTCTTCAAGCTCATCTAGTTGAAGTTTCCTAGACTCTCCTGCCTTGTCTAGATCAAAATTTAGGCGTTTGATTGCCCAGTATGCTTTATGTTCTAACTCGACAGGAAGATGGCAAGCCTTGCCATAAACTAACCTATGTGGAGACATTCCAATAGGAGTTTTGAATGCAGTTCTATATGCCCATAAGGCATCAGTCAGGCGAAGAGACCAATCTTTTCTAGTGGTGTTCACAGTTTTCTCTAGAATGGTCTTGATGGCTCGATTGGAAACTTCTACTTGGCCACTAGTCTATAGGTGGTAAGGGGTGGCTACATTATGATTGATGTAATATTTTCTCATTAAGGCTTCAAATGTACGATTGCAGAAATGTTTTCCACCATCGCTGATGATTGTACGAGGAAAGCCAAAACAAGAGAATACATTCTCTTTCAAGAAGTTTACCACAACTTTGTGGTCACTGGTTTTACATGCTACCGCCTCTATCCATTTAGAGACGTAGTCAACTGCTATAAGGATATATTGGTACATGGGATATAGGAAAGGGACCCATGAAGTCAATGCCCCAAACATCGAAGATTTCGACAACTAAGATCGGGTTTAACGGCATTTCATTCCGGCGCACAATCTTCCCTAATCATTGACAACGATCACATTATTGACAATAGACATGAGCATCACGAAATAGAGTGGGCCAGTAAAAATCACATTGTAAAATTTTTGCAGCAGTTTTCTTCCCACTAAAATGACCTCCACGGGCTTGGTCATGGCAAAATGAAAGGATGCTCCTAAATTCTGAGTCAGGAATGCAACATCGAATGATCTGATCGGGACAGTACTTGAACAAGTATGGTTCATCCCAGAAGAACCATTTGATCTTAGCTAAGAAACGTAATCGTTCTTGCTTGGTCCATGAATCGGGCACCTATTCCGTGACAAGATAATTCACAATGTCAGCATACCACGGAACAATTGAAGAGGAGACGGACATTAACTGCTCATCAGGAAATGTCTCAAGGACAGGTAGTGAGTTGGACACAGATTCGACCACAATCCTAGACAAATGATCTGCTACAACATTCTCAGCTCCCTTTTTATCATGAATTTGTAAGTCGAATTCCTGTAGGAGTAAGATCCAACGGATTAAATGGGCTTTAGCATCTTTTTTCGTGAGAAGGTACTTTAAAGCTGCATGATCGGTGTAGATTAGGACCTTAGAGCCTATAAGGTATGGACGGAATTTATCAAGAGCGAAAACGACTGCCAACAACTCTTTTTCAGTGGTGGAATAATTCAGTTGGGCATCGTTAAGAGTCTTACTGGCATAGCAAATGACATGAGGAAGTTTATCCACTCGTTGGCCTAGGACAACACCTATAGCATAGTCGGAAGCGTCACACATCACCTCAAATGGGAGATTCCAATCAAGTGGTTGGATGATGGGTGCCGTGGTTAACTCGGTCTTTAGCCTTTCAAAGGCTTCCAAACAAGAAGGGGTGAACTCAAAAGGAACATCCTTGCTAGAAGATCACAAAGAGGTTTGGAGATTTTGGAAAAAATTTTGATAAAGCGGCGGTAAAATCCAGCATAGCCTAGGAAAGATCGCACCTCCCGAACAGTTCTAGGAGGTGGTAATTTGGTGATTAGCTCTACCTTAGCTTTATCAACCTCTATACCTCTATCAGAAACAATGTGTCCTAAGACAATCTCAGATTTCACCATGAAATAGCATTTTTCCTAATTAAGAACTAGGTTCTTCTCCTTGCATCTTATCAATACCAATGATAGATGATATAAACCCTCATCAAAAGTAGACCCAAAGACAGAGAAGTCATCCATGAAAACCTCTAGAAATCGCTCAACCATATCTGAAAAGATGCTCAACATATACCGCTGAAAAGTAGCCGGTGCATTGCATAGCCCAGAGAGCATGCGACGATATGCAAATGTGCCAAACGGACATGTGAATGTCGTTTTCTCTTGGTCCTCACGAGCAATGTGGATTTAGTTATATCCTGAATAACCATCGAGGAAGGAATAGTATGCGTGACCAGCGATACGTTCTAACATTTGATCGATGAAAGGTAGAGGAAAATGATCTTTCCTAGTCATGGAGTTGAGTTTTCTATAGTCTATGCACACTCGCCAACCAGTTTGAACACAAGTTGGAACCAACTCATTGTTCTCATTAGTAACAACTGTGACTCCGGACTTTTTGGGTATAACTTGTATCGGACTAACCCACTGACTATCAGAGATAGGATAAATGATACTCGCATCTAATAATTTTATTATCTCCGCTCTCACCACCTCTTTCAAAACAGGGTTTAAACGCCTCTGTGGTTCTCTCGAGGTCATGGCATTCTCTTCAAGATGAATTTGGTTGATTACCATAGAGGGGCTAATTCCCTTGATGTCTGCTATGGTCCATCCTATGGCTTCCTTATGTTCCTCAAGAACATCTAGCAACTTTTCTTCTTGGTCCTTATCTAAATGAGATGATATGATTATAGGCAAGGTTTCTGACTTACCTAGGAAGGCATACTTCAATGTGTCATGTAAAGGTTTGAGCTCCAACTTGGGAGGCTCAACGATTGATGGAACAGGAACAGATGTTGATAGTGGTGAGAGTTCTACCTTAGGTCTCCATAGATTGGTGTCCATGATGGGGACAGAATCTAACAATGCGTTCACCTCTTCTATAGACTCCTCAATATCAAAATTCATTCCAAAATGGACCAAGCATTTCTCCAAGGGGTCTTCATAGCAAGACTCCTCAAAGGTGTGATTGACCGATACATCAATCATGTTGATCTCCTCATGATCATCCATTACATGTGGTTGGGAACTAGTATGGAAAACGTTTAGCTCAACTGTCATATTCCCAAATGACAAGGTCATGACTCCATTCCTACATCTAATAACAGCATCAGCAGTAGCAAGGAATGGTCTCCCTAAAATCACAGGGGAGTGATTGCTTGGATCTCTAACTGGTTCAGTGTCTAAGACCACAAAGTCAGCAGGAAAATAGAATTCGTCGACCTTCAAAATAACATCCTCAATAATTCCCTTGGGGGCCTTAACTGACCTATCTGCTAGAAGCAATATATGGTTAGTGGGTTGTAACTCCCCTAAACCTAATTGTTTGTATACAGAATAGGGTAAAAGATTTACACTTGCCCCTAATCTAGTAGACACCGATCCATAACCTGATCTCCTATCGTAATAGAAATAGTTGGACTCCCTGGATCCTCATATTTGGGTGCAATGGGTTGTTGGATGAGACATGATGCTTGTGTAGCAAATGCAGCTTCACGAGGCATAGAACTTTTCCTCTTGACCGTGGTTAGGTCTTTTAGAAATTTAGCATATGAAGGTATCTGATTAATGGCATCCAAGAATAGAATATTGATTTGGACGTTTTTGAAAACTTTCAAAATTCCCTCACTGTGATTTTTCTTCCTAGTTGGTTGAAGACGTTGAGGAAATGGGGCTTTGGGCACAAAAGATTTATCTTGATTGTCAACAATAACTTGATCATCTTTCTTTGTTGACTCCTTTGGTTCCTTTTTTTCTTTTTCTTTTACAATATTAGGATTGTTTGGTGGATCTTGGACTTGGTTGTCCACTCTCTTGCCTGACCGTAAAGTGTGGATGGATTGGACTTGATGGTTTGAATCAGAACTAATTTCAAACTGGCTTGTTGGAGTATTTTGAGGAGCAGGTTGTCCTCTCGGGTTGGGTACAGTTTGACTAGGGAAATGTCCTTTCTCTCTCTCCCTAACAGTTGCAGCTAACTGTTCTATCTGAACCTCGAGCCTGGCTATCGTCTGGTCCTGATTGTGACACATTTGGGCTTGAGTTTGATTAGTTATCAGTTGGTTCTGCATGAATTGTTGGAGAGTGTCCTCTAAAGATGGTTTTCTTTGATTGGGAGGGACATATGGAGGAACAAATGGTGTTGTATTGAATTAATTTCCCTTGTGAAATTGATTATTAGAAGACGGTCCTTGAAATGATGATGATCCACCATATCCTTGTCCTTGAGGAGACTTCCATGAAAGGTTGGGATGATTCCGCCATCCCGGATTGTATGTTTCACTAAATGGGTTGTTGTTGGGATTGGGCTTGCGAAATGTATTGAGTACATTTGCTTGCTCCGCTTTGATAATTGACAACCCGGGGCATTGTTCAACCAAGTGGTCTTGGCTGTCACAAAGGACACAAATGGGAGACACCACTGGCTTGGATGGTTTGGGGGCTGAAGATTATGCTCCCTTCCTCAATTCTAATGCTTCAGTACTACTGATGTCAATTTGGCATCACTCTCAAAAGTAGGGTTGACTTTATGTATACCACCCTTGTTAGTGGCAGTTGAGGTGGTAAGTTGCTTATTATCAACACTAACAGGTTCCCATTCTAGAGTATTTTCTGCTACCTCTTCAAAGAATTACCATGCATCATCTGCCGTTTTGCTCGTGAATGTTCCATTGCAAAGGGATTCAATCATGGTCTTATTCGAGTAGTCTAACCCTTCGTAAAGAATTTGAATCAAACGGATCTTTTCGAATCCGTGATGGGGACACTCAAGTAAAAGATCCTTGAATCTTTCAAAATAAGTGAAGAACGTCTCCCCTAGTAGTTGATGGAAGGTGTTGAGGGCTTGACGTATGGTAGCAGTTTTCTGCTTAGAATAGAACTTCCTATAGAAGGCTTCGGCTAATCCTACCCAAGTAGAAATTGAAACCCGTTGGAGAGAAAGAAGCCAAGATTTGGCTCTTTCTTTTAGAGAAAATGGGAATAACCTAAGTTTTAGGGATTCTTCTATCATTTGATGATACTTTATGGTCCCACAAATATCCTCAAATTCCCTAACGTGTTGATATGGGTTCTCATTTGCCAATCCCCAAAAGACTGGAAGCATCTGTATCATCCCGGATTTAATCTCGAAATTTGTCGTAAGGGCTGGCAAGGTGATACAGGAAGGTTGGGTGGACCTATTAGGATACATGTAATCCTTTAAGGTCATTTGTTTGGTTTCATTAGTGTCACCCATTGTTGCAGTAGGGTCAGAAACAATAATGGATTCTATTCGACCCTTAATACGAACCCACTTTTGCATGAACCAAGGTACTGCCCTGATGAAGGATTTTCTAAATCCTAGATAAGATTACACATAAGACTACTCAACCAATCAATTGCAATCAAGTATTTTTTTTATCTTGAATTTAATTTAAAGGTAATCAGTTTTTTTTTCACTAATCTTAAGAGAATAGAATTCTCCCTAGTTAGACAGCTCCTAACTGGGTTGGAAGGATAGTGGGTTTACCGGATAAACCCGTCAAACAAGCGATTCGGCTCTCCCCCCAGGCCGGGCACTTACTAAATTCAGCCACCCTTTCTTAGACAGGAAAGTTTCTCGGTCCTTCTTCCAGGCCAGGCACCGCCACAATAGCTAAGTCACCCTTTCTAGATAAGAAAACCCTCTTTCGCGAGCTTGAAAGTGTTCACCGGAGTCTTCCCAAAATAGTTCCACTTAAATGAGTGATAAGACTTGAAAGGGGTAGTGTGAAGTATAGCACAAGTATTATGTAAAAGAGAAAGGTTTAGAATCAACCTCGGTGCTTGTTTACTCCACAAATGTATGTAAGATATTCAATATACCCTTTCTTATCTCCGCTATAGCACAAGGCTATACCGAGTCGAACCACAAGGAGAGCTAGTGTAGAAACGTTACGATACACGTGAGAAAATCAAACTAGACTTCTTCTATGTTTAAAAGAATAAAGAATTAAAAGAAAAACAAAGAAAAGAATTGGTGGATATGTTCATGGTGGAAATTGGGAGAAAATCAAGATTGAGGTTGGATTGTGATTAACAACTAAAAAGAAATCAAAATCAAGAAAACTTGGAATGCAAGAAATCCATGACTAGCTAACCTTGCTACCTTGCTAAACTCACTAAACTCCGTGATAGTGATGCGTGCCTCATGTTAATTCATTGGCATGGATATGTCTTGCATGTGATCTAATTACTTTCTCACTATGATGATGGGGATTCATTCTTGGACTTGTCTTGTAGCCTCCATAGATGGTCATCGGCCTACAAGATAGACTTTCACTAATAGAATCACAAGAGATACACTCAAGGGATGCTTATGTAGAACATACAACATTCAAGATCCGACATAAAGAAGTGTACATCTAATTAGCATATTGGTGCTTCCATCTCCATGTTCCATCAAGGCACTAGTTCAAAGACTAGGCTCTACATGAGGCACACATGAATCATATGAAGAGTTACAACAAGATTCTTGCCAAGAAATGAAAAGAAACCCATCGGAGAAGAGAAGAACATACAAATTGCAAGATTAAGTAAAGCAATCACCCATGAGTTAGTAGTAGCAAGAGTAGTGGTTAGCTAGTACATGGAACAAGAAATTAGCTACTAGCCATTACAAAAACAAAACAAAGCATGATTAAATTGCTAGAAATTAACAAAGCAAGTAACAAAGCAAAATAAAAGCAAGTGAAGAAGACAAACTAGAATCAAGCTCAAGTAGATATGTAGAGAATGGATCAATCCTTGTATAGCTCCAAGTTGTCACTCCTTGTTGATACAAGCTCTCTCTCTCATACAAATCTCTCTTGCAATGAAATCTAGGGAGAAGAAGATCATAGAGAGCTAAAAACCCTAAACAAAAACTATCAAAATACAAAACCTAGAACTAAACCCTCTCTCTTCTCTGATCAGTCCCAGCTCGCAGGTCTTCATGGGGTATTTATAGGAGAAATGGGAAGCTTCCAGAGAGATGTTTGTTGCCACAAAATCCGGGGCCCAACGGCCCCAAGATTGCCGCGGATTGCCGCGGGATTGCCGCGCTTTTGTAACCGTTGGATCGGATCTTTCTGGTGGAGATCAGTTACGAGGTGGTTATCCACGTGGACCACTTGGATTCTGAGTTTGTTGCGCGGATCTCTCTAGATCTGGATTTGATTTGGCTTTATCTTTAATCTTTTAATTAATCACCTTAATTAGTGGTAATTAAGTGATTATTTGAATATCTCTCCATTAATTGTGTACCTGCAAATAAGTAGAGAAGAGGATTAAAAATCACTTATTTATTTGTATTATGCATGGGAGTTATGATGTAAAATATGCAATATTGAGTACTAATCACACCCCCACACTTATTCGTTTGCTCGTCCGAGCAAAAACAAAGAAAAGAAAATAAAATCCTAACTAACAATTTATTACACCACTTTCGCAGGTGACGCGATTGCACTGAGCATGTGCAACAAGCCGTTAAACCTCTAGGTTACCCTAGAGGAGGAGTGTTGTCTCCTGAGGGTTTTCAGCGGATTACACCCACAAAATCCATAAAGAAAGAAGACAAATGTTAGTATTTTAAAAAACGCATTTTGAACAAGAGACAAGTTTACGAACTATTTTTGCAAAAATATAAGTGATCCTAGGTCATAAGTCCACCTATAATCATTCTTCCTTAAACTTAGTATTCATGCAAGATCTTGTTTTTAATTAAGGTAAGAATTCAAAATTGGATTGAATATTTTATCCTTCATAAAACCTAGATAATATGCACACCGTGCTCTGTGAAAATTTCTGGGATTTCAACTCCAACCATCAAGCCATTTATTTATATATATTCTTTTTTTCTTTTTTTCTTCCCTTAGTTTTATTAGGCTTTCTAATTCACCCATGTAGCGAGCCTATAACCGATGACTCCCAGACCAGATGGTCTTAGGGCACCAGATGAGGAAACATCCCTCGGGTTTAAGGACTCGAGTGAAAAAGGCCACAAAACTAAGAGGGATTATTCTTAATCACCGTTAGGCGTGAATAATCATGCTTCTTGAGGCACAATTACCCAGCTTAATAGGTGAGATCACTGTTAGGCGTGAGTCATCATGCTTCTTGAGGCACAATTTCCCAGCTTAATAGGTGATCTTTTATTTATATATATATTTTTTTTCTCTTTTTTTTTCTTTTTCTTTTTTTTTTTTTTATATATATATATATGGCATTTTTGGTCTTTGTTTCCATCCCAAGAAATGTGTAAGTGTAAAGTGCATATTATCTAAGGCAAAAAATGCAAGATAAAAATATCTCCTCAATTTTACTTACTTAGCCTATAATTTTCAAACAAGATCTATTACTTCAACTATGTTTAAGATGTCATAATTAAGGCTTTCTTAATTTCTAAGATACATCTTAATTTTCTTAAAAATAGATCAAAACTTTGTTTCTTATTTCAAAAAGTTTTTATTTTTTTATTTTTTATTTTTTTTTATTAAAAGAAAAATCTAAAAGAAAATAGAAAATCTATAAAGAAAGGTAAAATCTAAAAGAAAATAAAAACCTAAAAAGAAAATGAAAATCCTAAAAAATTGAAAATCCTATGATCCTATGTTAGTAAACCCTCCCCCACACTTATTTCATGCATTGTCCCCAATGCATCGTGATATATGTATGCATGAAACAAAATGGAAGGGAAAGGAATTATTTACAAGGAATATACAAGTGTAACTCTCACCTGGGCTTTTGGTCGCTTCCCTCTGGCCCGTTTCCCATCGTTCCAATGTGTTCTCTTTCTTGAACTCCATTGGGAAACGGTCTGAATTATTCTTACCCTAGGTGATTCCAGTTTCAATTTGTTGTTATTTTTATTCATACTCTTTCCACCACATCGTTCAAAGTCCTTATCACCACTCTTACTCAGAATCTCATCACTTCCAATGTTTAGAAATTTTAACTCCTCTCCATATAATTCTTCAAAGCTCAAGTCAACATCCGGCAGTGGACAATTAGCTAACTTACCCCGAGTTGACTCATCTAAGCACATAATCTCATCAGCAAACAAGTCTTCAAATGATATATCAATTGGAGGTTCAAATACAGTCTCAGTTGGCTCATTGAAAGTGAAAGCATCCAAATCAACTTTCCCCATTTGAAAGGGTACTCGGATAAGAGAATCACAAGATTGTGACTCATCTTTTGGATCTTCACCTTCCTCCTCACAATTGTTACTAATGAAATTAACCTCAAATGTTTGATCTTTTGTTTTGTGAGGCTGTGTGTGGAAGACATTGTGTTCATGTGTCATGTTACCAAAAGTCAACCTCATAGATCCATTCCGGCAATTAATGATTGCATTTGCAGTAGCCAGGAATGGTCGACCCAGAATGACAGGAATTTGTGCCCTTTGATTGGAATTTGATACTGGTTTTGTTTCAAGGACAACAAAGTCAACAGGATAAAAGAATTCTCCAACTTTGACAAGGACATCTTGAATTACCCCCTTGGGTTTAGTAACAGAGCGGTCAGCCAATTGAATGGTCATTTGGGTCGGGAGGAGATCACCTACCCCAATTGTTGGTACACAGAGAAAGGTAGGAGATTAATGCTGGCCCCCAAATCAAGAAGTGCCCTATTTATGGTAGTCTGTCCTATGATGCATGAAATGGTGGGGCTCCCTGGGTCTTTGTACTTAACAGGAATTGGACCAGTGAGCAACTCATTAATGGATGATGCAAGGAAGACTTTTTTAGGGACTTGGGTCTTCCTCTTCTTGGTGCACATTTCCTTCAAAAATTTGGCATATGATGGCACTTGTTGAATGGCATCAAGAAGAGGGACATTGACTTGGACCTTTTTGAATGTTTCTTTTATTTTCTCCATGTGAGCATTTGACTTGTTATTTAAAAGCCTATTTGGATATGGAACTATAGGCTTGTATGTATGCTCATCTACCTTTTCTTCACCCTTGGCCTTGGAAGTGGATGGCTCTGAACTAGAGGATGGTTTGTCAAAAGTTGGTGACATTGGGACATGAGGAGTTTGCTTTGGTACTGGATGAGATTGTGGACTAGAAACCTTATTGTCAACTTGTTTACCAGATCTCAGGGTATGAATGGCATGACAGTGACTGGGTCCTAAATTTTCAACTTTGGGATTTAGCAATGGCTGGCTTAAGAACAGTCCTTTTTGATTCTCAGCCAATTGCTTGATCTGGACCTTCATTTCATTCAACTCCTGTTGCTGGTTCTTGTTAAGGTTTCTATCATTTGTTTCAACTCAGATATTTCAGAATTATTTTGGGGTGGATGTTGAGGATATGGAGATTGGAATTGTGATTGGTCATATGGTGGTGGCATATGATAAGACTGATAAGACTGTGGTGGACTTTGAGATGGATGAATATACAGTGAATTCTGATCGAAACTGGATGGATGAAACTGAGCATTGTACAGATGTGGAAGTGGTGGCATATGATGCTCAGTACCAGACTGACTCCATGGAAAATTTGGATGGTTCTGCCATCCTGAATTGTAAGTATTGGAGTATGGGGGTCTGGTAAATGCTGCATTCATGTTCTCCTGATATGAGTGGAGCTGAGATAATGGACACTCCTCCAAGACATGGCTAAGGTCATGACAGTTGGTGCAACCTGGTTTAATCAGAGGCAATGGGTTGACCTGGTTGACCATAGAATTCCCTTTTGACTCAAGCAGTTCTATCCTCTTCATTAATTGTGTGATCTTGGTTTCTGCAGCTAGAGAGGATTCTTTGGAATGTGTACCAGTTCTGGAAGTGGTGGAAGTGGATTTGTCAGGACAAGACTCCCACTGAATGGTTTTTTCAGCTAGGGTTTCAAAGAGATCCCACCCCTGATGTTCATCTTTTTTCAAAAATTCCCCCTGGCACATGGATTCTAAAAGGGTTTTCGTTTGGTAATCTAATCCATCATAGATAATCTGGCATAGACGCCATTTCTCTATGCCGTGATGGGGACATAGGGCAAGGAGGTCTTTGAAACGCTCAAGATACTTCCAGAAAGGTTCATTTTGTTCTTGCTTGAATTGCATTATGTTTTTTCTCATGAGGGCTGTTTTGTGGATAGAATAGAATTTCCTAAGAAAGACCTTAACAAAATCATCCCATGAAGATATGGAACTGACAGGAAGACTATAAAGCCATTTCTTAGCTAAATCTTTAAGTGCAAACGGTATGAACCGTAACCTAACAGCATCCTCAGAAAGTTGGGAAATTCTCATCATTTGGCATACCTCTTCAAACTCACGAATAAAGAGGTACGCGTCCTCAGACTCAAGACCATGGAATCGGGGAAGTGTACTAATGAATTGTGGTTTCAGCTCAAAATGATTTCCATTAGGCTCAGGGAGAAGAATGCATGAAGGAATGGAGGTGCGAATCGGATAGAATCGATCTTGAAGTGAGACGTTGTTGGTCATGATGTGAAGTGGTTGTGTATGTGCAAGTGTAGAATTAGGATCACAAAACCACTGTCGTATATACAATCACAAACAACGTACACCGATCACACCAGCGAAAAAGAAAAAATAACAAACAACAAAAGAAAAAAATCAATCCAAGCTTGTCTAGGGTTTCTGGTCCTAGGTGACTCCTAAATAGACTGTCCACAGGAGGTTTGGTGTGGACTCTGACTATAAGCAAATCAGCCAGGGAAGGGTAAAGTCGTTGGGAGGTTTTCCGTCCGAAAACGTTCCTTAATTAAGTAACCAACAACCTTCGGGCTTTCGGCCCTCAACCCCTTTCCTAGACACCAATTTTACAGAAGTCAATTTCCAACACTTTTCCCCCTTAGGATAATCTCCTAAGTGAGTCCGGATGTCCTAGGGCCAACGTCTATCAAATTTTATTTACAAGCTTGGGATTGTGAGTACGTGGGGAAAATGATTTCCGGGCTAAGGAAAGGGTAATGACCTCCCCCACCTTATGTTATTTACAGGAATTGCCCTTAGAATTAATTGTGCAAGTGTACGATATAGAAACAAACAAGGTTCACTCCAAGTAAGAAAAATCAAACAAAGAGTGAGTCTTAGTCTATATGCAATGAATCACGTACCTTGTCCCACGCACTCTTCAACAGTAAATTTAAAGTAATTGAAAGACACGTGCCTATAATGCAAGATGTCTAACAATTTTTTAGCAATTATCAACCAATTTCTTACTGTTGAATTAATTAACAGGAATACAGTGAAGTATACAGGAAATGAAGTATATAAGCAGCAGTATCTTGCAGAGCAGAAGCCCCTGCAAAAATTTGGTAAGTAGTGACTCTAAAGTGCCGCGTTCCCACGGCAATTCTTGTGGATCCACGGCACAATAGAGGGATCCTGGGCTCTGCTTTCTTGAGCAGAGGCCCAGGTCCACTTATATGATTCTGCTGTGCAAATATTTCTGAATCTTCAACCTGTACCTGCAACAGAGAAGATATATCGTTTAGTTTCTCACTTTTAAAAATACCGTCGCTCTCCCCGGCAACGGCGCCAAAAATTGATAAGACTTGAAAGGGGTAGTGTGAAGTATAGCACAAGTATTATGTAAAAGAGAAAGGTTTAGAATCAACCTCGGTGCTTGTTTACTCCACAAATGTATGTAAGATATTCAATATACCCTTTCTTATCTCCGCTATAGCACAAGGCTATACCGAGTCGAACCACAAGGAGAGCTAGTGTAGAAACGTTACGATACACGTGAGAAAATCAAACTAGACTTCTTCTATGTTTAAAAGAATAAAGAATTAAAAGAAAAACAAAGAAAAGAATTGGTGGATATGTTCATGGTGGAAATTGGGAGAAAATCAAGATTGAGGTTGGATTGTGATTAACAACTAAAAAGAAATCAAAATCAAGAAAACTTGGAATGCAAGAAATCCATGACTAGCTAACCTTGCTACCTTGCTAAACTCACTAAACTCCGTGATAGTGATGCGTGCCTCATGTTAATTCATTGGCATGGATATGTCTTGCATGTGATCTAATTACTTTCTCACTATGATGATGGGGATTCATTCTTGGACTTGTCTTGTAGCCTCCATAGATGGTCATCGGCCTACAAGATAGACTTTCACTAATAGAATCACAAGAGATACACTCAAGGGATGCTTATGTAGAACATACAACATTCAAGATCCGACATAAAGAAGTGTACATCTAATTAGCATATTGGTGCTTCCATCTCCATGTTCCATCAAGGCACTAGTTCAAAGACTAGGCTCTACATGAGGCACACATGAATCATATGAAGAGTTACAACAAGATTCTTGCCAAGAAATGAAAAGAAACCCATCGGAGAAGAGAAGAACATACAAATTGCAAGATTAAGTAAAGCAATCACCCATGAGTTAGTAGTAGCAAGAGTAGTGGTTAGCTAGTACATGGAACAAGAAATTAGCTACTAGCCATTACAAAAACAAAACAAAGCATGATTAAATTGCTAGAAATTAACAAAGCAAGTAACAAAGCAAAATAAAAGCAAGTGAAGAAGACAAACTAGAATCAAGCTCAAGTAGATATGTAGAGAATGGATCAATCCTTGTATAGCTCCAAGTTGTCACTCCTTGTTGATACAAGCTCTCTCTCTCATACAAATCTCTCTTGCAATGAAATCTAGGGAGAAGAAGATCATAGAGAGCTAAAAACCCTAAACAAAAACTATCAAAATACAAAACCTAGAACTAAACCCTCTCTCTTCTCTGATCAGTCCCAGCTCGCAGGTCTTCATGGGGTATTTATAGGAGAAATGGGAAGCTTCCAGAGAGATGTTTGTTGCCACAAAATCCGGGGCCCAACGGCCCCAAGATTGCCGCGGATTGCCGCGGGATTGCCGCGCTTTTGTAACCGTTGGATCGGATCTTTCTGGTGGAGATCAGTTACGAGGTGGTTATCCACGTGGACCACTTGGATTCTGAGTTTGTTGCGCGGATCTCTCTAGATCTGGATTTGATTTGGCTTTATCTTTAATCTTTTAATTAATCACCTTAATTAGTGGTAATTAAGTGATTATTTGAATATCTCTCCATTAATTGTGTACCTGCAAATAAGTAGAGAAGAGGATTAAAAATCACTTATTTATTTGTATTATGCATGGGAGTTATGATGTAAAATATGCAATATTGAGTACTAATCAATGAGCTCGAAATCCTAGTGGCTGAGTTTTAATTGATTTTAAATTAGTTCAAGCTTGGGGAAAAAAACTTATATGCGGTTGTGATTTTTGAGCCAAGGAACGGGTGATGAAATCCCAAGCTTATGTGAGGGGGGACAGCTCTTAAGATCTTTTTATGCAAGTATGCACTAATGCAGCACAAAATTCAATCAATAAGCACCTCCAAAACCCCACTGATATAGATTCGTGGGTAGAGTTAGAAAATACTAACCTTTCCGGCGACTCTGAAGCAAGCAAGTTTTTATTTATTTTTATTTTAGCAAAGCAATATGTCATAAGCAAGCAAGCTTCTTCATGTTGTGCAAGTCTTCTTTTGTTCATGCAATATCCCTGCAAAAGAAAATTTGAAATTAAATCTTAAGGATGAAAAGAAAAATAATAAAAAAAGAATTTTGAATTTTTTTAAGATTTAATTTTCTGAATTATTTTAATTTTTGATAATTTTTTTAATTTTTTTATTTTTTTATATTAACTAGAAAAAGATTAGATGTTGATTTTCAAAACCAAAAATTTTCACAAGTCCCCGGCAACGGCGCCAAAAATTGTTCGCGTTTCGAAGTTCATGAAAAACTCCATCGTTGTTGAATCACGTACAAATTATAAAACCTAAACTTGTTAGAATCTTTTTAACAAAGTGTGTAGTGGCAAGTATAGGATCGAATCCACAGAGACTTGTTCTTGAAACTTTAGTTATTAAAAATCTCACTTTTATCTTATTCTAATTGAGAAATCCTTGGATGAAGGTTAGAATTTTGATTTTTAAAAAAAAATAAATAAATAAAGATCTTGCAGAAGAAAGCAAAAAATACGAATAAAGTAAAAGAAAAATAAAAATATGAAGAAAACAAAAGAAGAAAGAAATGCTAACCTTTTTGCAAAGATTTGAATAACCAAGATAAAAAAAACAAATTAAGAGATTGATACGAGGGGAAGAGAAAGATGAACCAGTGAACTTGTTTCTTATCGTCGCCTTGTTGTCTCCCTCCTCCAAGCGATGTTGAAAACAAAAGAAGCTAATAAAAGAAAAGAGATGACTTCATGAAATCAAATATGAAAGAAAAGAATAGCATAAAAAATAACGAGAAAATTAAAGAAAAACTTAGACTGAACACCGCAAGATCGTGAAAAAGAATTCTGAATTTTATTCAATAAGCATCAAATACAAAACCCTTGACCTCTCCAATCTCGCATTATAACACTCAAAACTCTCTTTTTCTGGCTTTTCAGCCCTCTGGTCTCCGCTCATCTCTTAATGAATACAGGTATTTATAAGAAAAATAATGATAAGGGAGAGTATAGGGAGATAGGAAGAGTTGACTAGTTTTGAATTTCAATCTTCCCCTTATCTCCAAACTGGATTTATCCAGAATTCTGTTCTGCAGCTTGATGGAGTGTTGATTGCTGAATATTGCTTAACAGATGATATAATTTAAAACAGTGATCAACATAAGAGTTGTAGACCATGAAATCTTCTTTCTGGATTATCTTGAATCATCAGATTTGAGATTCGGTAGTGAAAGTTATGATTCAAATACTAAAATGTATCCAGTCAGAATCTGAGTCAAACTTGCTTCATCCCATCCGTTGATCTTCTCTGTATTTGATATTATCCTCGATTGATCTTTAGCTAACCAAAATAGATTTATAGAAATCTGAATTTTACCGGATTCTATTTGGTGTTATCTTTCTGATTTGCTCTGATCTTCAGCTGAATATTTCCCCCAATCCTTGATTTGTTCTAACTAGATCTGAGATCATCCTCAGCTAACCAAATAGATCCAGTTAAATCTAATTTTAACTAGTATTTATCTGGTTTAATCCTCTTTCTCTTCATTATTATCTTCTGCAAAATAGATATTTAAGACAAGAAAATTAACAGATTTATTACACGATAAATGTAGGAGTTTAATGAAAAGAATGCAAAATATGTGTACGATTAACCCGCATAGCCACTTGCTATAGCGGTAGAATTGAGCACCTTGCACTATTATTTTAAAAGTTCTGAAATTCTATATTTTTGTGCAGGTAAAACCTCAATCAAATTTTTGGCGCCGTTGCCAGGGAGGGACGGTAAGTAATTCTCATTAAAGTTTACATTTTTTGTTAACCTTCTTCTTAGTTTTTGATGTACAGATTTAACAACAAGGAACTTTTGCTGTAGTGGACATATAAGTAGCCTTGGACTCTGCTCAAGAAAGCAGAGCCAAGAAGCCCTCAGATTTGCTACATTCCTGTGGCAATTTGAGTGAACTACTAACCTGTATTTTCTATTGGTTAGCTGAATTGCAAAGTTTAATATTTGTAGCTATTAATTTCCTTGTTTGTCTCACTGTACTTCCTTTCTAACCTCAACAGTAAAATGATGTTTGTCAAATGCTAAAAATGGTTTAGACTTTGCATTAAGGCACGTGTCTAATTCGTTTACATATTACATTACTGTTGAAGAGTGCTGGAGTAAAAGGTACGTTTGCATGGCATATAGTTTAGGAAACATTCTTGAGTGATTATTTCCTTATTGAATGTTACTTTTCTTTATCCTGCACACTTTGCACAATCAATCTTAAGGGCTTGTCCTATAAACAAGATAAGGTGGGGAAGTCATTACCCTCCCTTAGCCCACAAACAATCTCCTCACTCACTAACCCAAGCCTAACTAAAATGAGTAGATGTTGGCCCTAGGGACATCTCGGACTCAATTAGGAGATTATCCGAAGGGAGAATGTGTTAGAATTTGACTCCTGCCAAATCAGTGTCTAAGGAAAGGGATTGAGGGGCGAAACCCCGAAGGCTGGTGGTTTGGCTTAATTAGGCCCGTCGCTTTTGTTCGGATACCTCTCACCAATCTTGCCCTGACCTGGCTGATTAGCTTGTGGTCAAGGTTTGCATTATACCTCCCTTGGACAGTCTAACCAGTTAGGAGTCGTCTAGGTCAAAGGTCTACCCTAACTTAGTTTAGAAATTTTTTTCTTTATTTTCTTATTTCTTTGTGTTTTATTGTGTGATATGGCTTATAATAATAATTTTTTCAATTTTAATGGTAATCCATATTACACCTCTTTTTCGGATATTACCAATTCGGCATATCATAACTTTAACCAACCTAGTGTGCCGGATTGGTTTTATCCAAACCAATATAACCCATGCCCCCAATCTTATAACCATAGTTTCCAGAATAATTTCAACACTTCACAGAGTCAATGGGGATTCACCCCCCCCCCCGAATCCAATTTTCAACCAACTTGTCCTTCTTATCCACCTTGTCCACAATATTTTCAAGATTCATACTCAGTTCCACCAGTCCAAAATAGAAAACCATCAATTTTGGAAATGAGTATACGTGAGTCCAAACAACAATCACAAAATCTGATGGACTCACAATTTCACCACAAATTTCAAAGCAACACTTCATCTTTTCAAGTCCAATCGCAACAAAACGATGAACCAATCAACTATGAAAAGATGCTTGAAGCCATGACTCAGGCTCAAAACGCTCGTAATCATGATATAGATATGATGGTCCAAACTTTACGTTCTCACCGTTTGACCATTTCTGATGTCCCTAACCATTCTGTTAGAGCCGAAGAGTCATGTTGTTTTGGAAAATAAGGTTCCATTTCAGCACAATCATTTGAACTTGCCCAAACTCTAAATTTTGAAAATGACATTGACAGTTTGGCAAGTTATTCCTTTCCTGAAATTGAACTTGAGAATGAATATATCCTAAATCTCAACTTAGTGATTCAATTCTACTTCCTGATTCAATAATAACTCTGGTGTTTTCACCTGATTTCAATCTTTTTCCCGAGTCAACATTGGATCATGTGCCAATTCATCATGAAATTGAATCACCCATCTTTGATGATCATCATATTAAACTTAACCAATTTCATACTTTTGAAAGTCCCATTGACAAATTGGCAAGTTCTCATTTTTATGAAATTGAACTCAATGAGAAATGTGACCTAGATTCTCAATTTTGTGATCCAGTTCAAATTTTCGAATCAATATTGACTCCTGGTTTGTTACCCGACTTGAGTAATATTTTAGAGTCAGTTTTGATTCCCACACCTGTCATTCTTGAACTTGAATCACCAATATTAAGTCACATTCCATTGTGAAAAAATGAATGTGGACTTGAGTTTCAACTTCTTGATTTGGACCCACTTCCTGAACCAATCTCGACTCCTGAACCCTTACTTGACTTAAGTCACTTTCCTGAGTCGGTATTAGTTCCTGTACTGCCTAAGTTCAAGTCAATCATTCTATCTTTTCACACTCCATTTTGGGTCAATGCGGTTGACAAAATTGACTCCGAAATTAATTATGGAATTTGAAAATTAGATGGGGTTAAATTTTTAATAAAAATCATTCATATATATATCATTTTAGTGGGTTATCTAAGAGAGATTTCTGGTGGGTTCCTCCGAACTCTACGAAAAGTCGATTGGGTTGCATTTCGTGGACAATCAGACCACCACCGGAACCACCACCTTAAGGTAGTATTTTCCTTCCCTTTCTTCTTTTACATGCATCTATGCATTAATTCATACGTTGAGGACAATGCATGAAATAGGTGTGGGGGAGGGTTTCTAACATAATTTAGGTTTTTCTTTTTATTAAAAAATATTATTAACATTTTCTTTACTTTTAAAAACTTTTTGAAAACAGAAACAATATTGTGACATATTTTTGTAAGAAATTAAGTCAATTTTAAGGAATAGAAAAATCGAAATTAGGATTTCTTATATTTGGTCAAAATAAGACTATTTGTTTGATTTTTAGGGGTAGGAAGATAATTTGTCAAAGTAATTTAGTCTTAATCTTTACCTTGATGAAATATGCACACTTCATACACTTACACACTTAGGGTTCAAAAACAAAGATTCTTATGCCTTAAAACACACACACACACATATATATATAAGATAAACAAATCTAATTATTGATTAGCTAGGTGCTTTGGCCTAAGCAAGCCTTAGTATTTATGCGAAAGATGATTAGATAAGTTTGAGAAAAAATATATATATAAATCCTCTGATTAAGCTAGGTATTTGTGCATAATAAAACATAAGTATTCACGCCTAAAAGTGGTTCACATAATAAAATCCTTAGTTTTGTGGCCTTGTTTGCTCGAGTCCTTAAATTCTTGGGGTGTTTTCTCACCCGGTGCCCTAAGACTGTTTGGTTTGGGAGTCATCGATTAAAGGCTCGTTACATGAGCAGATTAGAAAGCCTAATAGAACTAAGGAATAATACCACCAAAAAATATATATATATAAATAAATAAGGCATAAGAATTAGAGTTAAAGAACCCTTAGTCAAAATTTTCACGGTCACAAGGTGCATATGACTTAGGGTAAAGTAATAGACTAGATGAGAAGTACAATTTGACTCCTTACTTTGATTGATAACAAATTTTTGAATAGAGACTAAGTTTAGGAATGAAAAATTCGATTTTCCTATAACTTATAGATTACTTAAAACTTACAATAATATTTCAAATATTTTTCTTTCAAAATGTGTTTTCAAAATACTAACATTTTTTCTTTATTTATGGATTTTGTGGGTGCAATCCACTGAAAACCCTCACGAGACAAAACTCGTCCTCTAAGGGAAACCTAGAGGTTTAACGGCTTATTGCACATGCTCAGTGCAATCGCGTAACCTACGAAAGTGGTCTAATAATCTTTGGTTTAGTTTTGTTGATTTGCTCGAGGACGAGCAAAAGATAGGTGTGGGGGTGTGATCGTACATATATTTTGTATTCTTTTCATTACACTCCCACATTTATCGTGTAATAAATCTGCCAATTTCCTTGTCTTAAATATCTATTTTGCAGAAGATAATAATGAAGAGAAAGATGATTAAACCAAATAAATACCAGTTAAAATCAGATTTAACTGGATCTATTTGGTTAGTTGAGGATGATCCCAGATTTAATTAGAACAAATCAAGGATTGGGGCAAATGTTCAGCTGAAGATCAGAGCAAATCAGAAAAATAACACCAAATGAAAACCGGTAAAATTCAGATTTCTATAAATCCATTTTGGTTAGCTAAAGATCAACTGAGAATAATATCAAATACAGAGAGATAAATGGATAGAGAGAAGATCAACAGATGAGATGAAGCAAGTTTGACTCAGATTCTGACTGGATATATTTATTATTGGAATCATAACTTTCGCTACCGAATCTCAAATCTAATAATTCAAGATGATCCAGAAAGCAGACTTACAGGGCTACAACTCTTATGTTGATCACTATTTCTACTTCTATCATTTTATAAGTGATATTCAGCAATCAATACGCCAACAAACTGCAGATCAGAACTGAATATCCACATCAAATCAAGTTTGGAGATAAGGGAGGATCCAAATTCAGAAATAGCTAGCTTTTCCTATCTTCATACTCCTCTAACATCTGCATTTCTTCTATAAATACCTACAATCTCAAAGGCAAAAGGACGACCATGCTGAGATAGAATTTAGTCCACGTTTTCATTCTTTTTAGTGTAGGTTTTTATTTTCTTTTCATGTAATTTTTCTTTCTTTGAAAGTATAGTTTAGACTGAGATTCATGTAAGTAAGAGAGAGAGGCTTATGTTGAGAGTGACACCGATGTACCTCCTCCTTTCTTCCATCGTTTCTGCAAGCAATAAAAGGTTTTTTTTTTTTATGTTTGTCTTTACTTTTGTTTTCTTCTTCTTCTTTCTACTTTTCGTCTTTTGGTTATGATGAGCATTCAAGTGAATCTAGAAGCATCAGTATAGTCATGTTTGTGTGAGTGCCAACGATATTACATGATGATGATCTCCTCCTCAAGATTCCGTATCATTTCATTCTTGTTCGTCTTGATGATGTAATGCGAATGGGGACTGAGCTCGATCTTATGTTTTATGCGTTGAACGCCTCTGAAGTAAGGTAGAACATGCAAGGTTTCTAGGTAAGTCATCAATCAGAGGAGGTTAGTATTTCTTTAATCTTTTCTTTCTTTTCTTTTATTTCTTTAGTTTAGATCACCAATACCAACAACACCCAACTCTTTCATCACTCATTTCGATTTCTTTGTACATATCATTTCTAGTTTCTCCATCTTCTTAATCTACTATCTTCTTCCTAATTTAATTTTAACTCAAATTTTCCTTTTTTCTTTTAAAGAACTAAAAGAAGAATTTAACTATTAATTGTAGCTTAAAAGAGAACTTATTAAAAAGCTTCCATCGCTAGTCCCTCCTTGTGAATCACGACCCGCATAGCCACTTGCTATTGCGGTAGAATTGAGCACTTACACATCTCTATTTTAAAGTTCTAAAATTTTGTATTTGTGTGCAGGTTCCAACTCAATCAACCCTCAGGAGACAAAACTCCTCCTCTAGGGGTAACCTAGAGGTTTAATGGCTTGTTGCACACGCTCAGTGCAATCGCGTCACCTGCGAAAGTGGTATAATAACATGTGTAGTATAGTTTTTCTTTTCTTGTTTTGCTCGGGACGAGCAAAAGATAAGTGTGGGGGTGTGATTAGTCTACAATTCTGCATTATTATATCGCATTCCTTACCGATTTATGAATAAAATGTCAGTCTAAATCATGTTTTGGTCTCTCTTGTAGATAAATCAAGAGTTTAAGGCAAAGGAGTAATAAGAGCATAATTAAACCCATTTTGGGTAATTAATTCCGGATTTCTTGGAGGCTAAGCAAGGGAACTTCTAGAAGATGCATTGAATCTAGACCTTTGCGCACATCAGACGAATATCCGGCCAAAAATACCAAAAATAGAATATACCAAGAGAGTCCTAAAAGTGACGGGGACGCGCTCGCCAAAACCAGGGACTTATGTCCCTGGTATTGTCGCGGAAACACAGCACGACAAGATGGTGAAGCCACACGTCGATCTTTGACGCGTGGCCCCGTTTCATCTTCTGGAACCTCCTTCTGCCTATAAATAGGGCAGGGTTTGCCCGAAACGCAAGCAGTTTTGGATTTTAGGTTAGGGTTTCTATCTTTAGTGTAGTGTAGTGTAGGTGTTCTTCCTTTCTTTTCTTTTATACTTTTATTTCGTTTTTAGATCTTGCAGTAGGGCTAAGAGATTCAGAGAGAGATAAAAAGGGATTGATGTAATAGATGGTGACAATCTATGTAAAGGTGCCTCCTTTCTTTTCCATTGTAATCTTTCCCATCTTCTACATGATGCTTGGCTAAGTTCTTTTTCTCATAGCAATCTAACTACTAACCACTAACCATCTAACCACTTACTTGATAATCCACATGAATCTAGTAGCTTCTACAAGGCCTTGTTCTTACAAGAGCTATTGATGGCTCATGATGATGGATTCTAACATTCTAACATTTCTAACACCTAACTCACTAACTTGCTAACTTGCAAATGCTAACTTTATTTCATGCTCACCTCTAACCGGTTTTGAGATTTAATAGTAGCTTACAACTTGTTATATGGTATCGATGTGTTATTTGAATGTAGAAGAACAATCTTATGGGCCATACTTTGTATCGTCTCTTGAAGCCAAGGATTAGTGATGGCCGAGAATCCATGTGAGGCAACTATCACTAAGAGGTTAGCATGGTTAGTGGATAAATTAGTAGTTAGTAGCCATGAGTTTTATTTTACTTTATTTTGTAAATTATTTTCAAAATTCTTTTATCATTTTTCTATCATTGTTTTCACCAACTTCTTAGTTCACCTTTGTTTCATCTTCTTTTCTATTTTGTTTTTCAAATCACTTCTCTTTCGTTTTCACATCGCTGTTTTATCACTCTCCTCCTCCATCACTTCTGAATTTCTTTTCTTTATCTTTTTCTAATTCTTTTAACAAAGAAGAACTTGTTAACATAACCGACGTGAATAAAATTGTTAATGCTTTTATTGCCTCCCGTCCCTATGGATTTGACCCGTTGAGCCAATGCTATAACGGAAGTATCGAGGGAATATTAGTCACGCTTCTTTTTCACTGATTTTATAAAACACACATTTTCGAGTGCTTGTTCCGCCCCGATCAATAAAATAATGCAGAAATTAGATACATATTCGTATGAAATGTTAAGATAAAATGCTTGAATTAAAATAAGACCAATAGACAAACACTCACATGAAATGACGTAGTTTTTGAACTGAATCGTCGTATGGTCTTCACTGCACGAACCAGCACGGATCTCCGGATCATTTCATGGGTCCGGATTGCACGAAAGCATCCGAAATCACTGCAACAAGCATCCAAACACACATAGACACACGTACACACAGTCAAGCATACATACATACATATATGTACTTAAATACATTACATATACATATATACACTCGTATATATACACTCAAGCACTCACTTGCACACAATTTAACTCACGCACACAGCACACAACAACACACACATTCACACAAACGCTCACTCAAAATTACAATTATACCCAAGACACACATTATATAATACAAAAATATACAAACATAATCATAATAATAAACATGTAAATGAAGCACAAAGAGGGAGACCAATAAAAAAACTTGAAGTTGAGAGAGTGGGGGAAGCTCACGGCAAGGTGAGGCTCCCATCGAAGGTGGGCTCCGACGGAGAGAGGACGATGACCTTGCGTTGGCTCAGCCAAAGGAAAGGGCAGCCAAGGGAACTCGATAAAGTAGAAAACCAAGAGGGAGGAACCGAGCATGGGGATATTGGCGTGGTTGGCGGCCTGTGCTGCCGCCGCTGTGGGTGACCATGGGAAGAGGAGGCTCAGGTGCTGGTGTGGTAAGGGGGTTCGGCCTTGACTGTTGGAGGGGGTTTCACGGGGAAGCGATAGAGGCCATGGTGCTCGGGCTCCGGGTTGAGAGAAAAGAAGGGTTATGGTTTAGGTTAAGGAATAAGATGGATTAGAGGATACTTATATCGGGTAAGCTATTGGGTAGGTGGGTTTGGGGGTTGAGATTAGATAGGATAATTAGTTAGGATTTGGGATTTAGTTAGGATTTGATTTTAATTGATAGGACTATGGGGTTGGGTTTGGATTTAATAGGCAGGATTTGGATTATATATTAGTTAGGATTAAGATATCTATTAGTTAGGATTTGGATTAGTTAAGATTAGGATGGATTTGTTGTTAGGATTTAGGATTAGTTATTTAAGATAGGATTTAGTTATTAGGATTAGATATGATTTTGATAGATAGTTTAGAATTTGGTTAGTTTAGGATTTAGATTAAATAGATAAGATTCTGGGTTGGAAATTAATAGATATGATTAAAACTTGGGTTGCAGGTTTGGGTTTAATGGATGCAGGCTTATTGGATATGGGTTTAAATAAAGGGTAATGGGAGTGGGTTTGGGGGTTAAGATAATTTTGTTAGTTAGGATTTGATTTAATAGTTAGGATTAGATTTTGGGGAGTTGGGTTGTTAAAATTAGAATTTATTAGTTATGATTAGGATTTTGATTTTAGGATTTGGATAATGAGATAAGATTAAAATTAGATATTGGGTAATAGATTTTGGTTTGATTTTGGCTCAAATAAAAGAAAAATAAAAGGAATGGAAATGGGCTCATGACTTGGGTCAAGGAAACATAAAAGAAAGATATGAAATAGATATGGGCTAATGGTAAAAGGTAAAGCATATGAAAATGGGTACTTGGATTTAGATTGGGCTTAGGATAAAGAATATGAAAATGAAAGAAAAAGGAAGAGAAAAATAGAGGGGCAAGAAGTGAGCTTGTCTAAGAATAATACACAAAATAAATATCAATAATATTAATAATAAGAATAATAACAATAATACACAAAGATACTTAAAAATAATAATAATTACCAATAGTAATAACCATAATAATAATACATAACAACAATAGTAATTAACACAAAATACATGCAATAAAAAAAATACTATTATTCATTATTAAATCTTGTATTTCAAAATATAGTGGTATTACACAAATACAATATCAAGCATATACTAGATGAGAAATGAATGAGAGCATGCAAGATATTAAACGAACCCAAGCAAGTATATCAATTAAGCACAAGTTATATCAAGTATATAAAGATGAGCACAATAAGAACATGCAAGATATAAAACACAAGTGAGAGAGAGAAAGAGATAAGCAATCGCAAATATGGGAGATTTATTTCGAGGTTCGAGCACACTTGCTTTATGTCTCCGCCTTCAACACTATGAAGGATTTTCACTAAAACAATCCTGCAAGATCCTCGATGCCGCAACGCCTACAACAAGCTCCCTCAAGAACTATTGGACCCGCAAGTCCCTCACTTGTTCCCGCAAGAACAACACACGCCAGCAACTAGCATGCCAAGGCCGCACCTCTACAATGAGCTCCCTCAAGAACTCTACACAATGCGAACCCACAAGTTCACCGAGGCCTCAACCTCTGCAACACCTCAAATATAAACTTGGAACACTTGATGATCTCCTTCTCTTGATCACCGAAAATACTTACAATAAATAATCCCTAGAGGATAAATATAGCAATGGAAAGCTCAAGTTTGTGTGAGAAAAACAAGATAAATCTGTGGAGGAAAAACTCAAGAGAACACTTTTGAAAACTCAAGTAAAACACTCTTTAAAAACTCTCATTTTGATATGGAAGTTTAGCTAACAAATATATAGAGAAAAACTCTAAGAGAGGTAGGAAAAACTGGCTCTAAAGCTTCTCCAAAATCTTGTACAAAACTGACCAAGAGAACCCCATTTATAGGATTCAGAAAACTAGCTGTTGGGCACAATTTTCTGGCCAAATTGACTTGTACGTCGACTGGCCAACGGTCATATTTCAGATCGTTGGGGTTACCGGTCAACCGCCCGATCGACCGCACCCAGGTCTTGACCTATCGGTCGACCGCTCGATCGACCGAGATAAGAACCGAGAGCTGGTCTCTCCAGTCGGTCAACTGCTTGGTCGACTGGGGCCAGATCCAGAGAGCAAGCTCTCTGGATCGGTCGACCGTCCGGTTGACCGGCCCTCAAGCTAGGGTTTGTGCACGTTTTGTGCATGGCGGTCGACCGCTTGGTCGACTGACCCGTGGTTCGGTCGACCGGTCGGTCGACCGCCAGAAGCCCAAAGTTAGGGTTATAAGGTATGAAAACTTTGACTTGTAAGACCTTAAAATTTTATTTAAATCACATAAAAATGCATAAAAATGAGTTCTTATCAATATTTTGAAATTCAAATATGTGTGATGAAAAATCAACATATATTATAAACAAGTTGAATTATTTTTGAGGCATAGAAGTTTAAGCTTAAACCAAAAACCGTATTTTTCAAAATCAATCTTCAAATTGAAAAACGTTTTTTCTAAAACTTATTCAAATACAAAAACAAGATATTTAAACACTTTTGAAGAATAGTGTGTATGGATATGATCCAATACACATATAAGATGAAATATTCTTGTTTTTGACAATAAGCTCTAAACAAAGTTTTGATAAATACAAAACTTAAAACCATGAATTAGAAATATCAAATAAGTTTTTCTAAACATTTGAACCATCAATGTGTATGGATGAAATCCAATACACATATAAACCTTATAAACTTGTTTTTGATGAAATCTATTCATGAAACACAAAAGATGTATCCTTTGAAGCTCAAAATTAAAATCAAAACTAAAACTAATTTTTTCAAAAACGAAACTTAATCATGAAAGATAAAAAATATTTTGTGCGTGTGTGTATGAGCATAAGCAATTCACAACTAAAAAATCTTTTACATTTCAACTAAAATAAAAATTGTAACACTTACAAACACTTGACCAAGCCTTAAAAATCTTCTCTTAAAATCTTCTTCTTTATCTTGACTTGGTCAAACCTTGATCCATGAGCTAGACTCTTCTTTGAGTACTTGATGCGATCTTGAAGCGCGAGCTCTTGAATCAACACATATTAGCTTCAAAACTTGACTTCAAATCTTTCATTGAAGCTAAACACCGACTAAGATCTTGATAAAATATCTGAAACTAAATTAGCATAAGATCATTAGTACTATAACTACATTAGTTAATCATCATTAAAACTAGAGTGATGGGTCTTTGGGCCAACAATCTCCCCCTTTTTTATGATGACAAAACTCTTAGAGTTATATATGCATGGATTAAAGATAAGCTTCATAGAAGCTGCCCCTTAACTCATGCATAGCAATAACAATAAGGATATTCAATGAAGCATATTAACAAAACAAATATATATGCGTAAACAACAAATATTAGACATGCATATATAAACTCTTTAAACTCTTCTCTCCCTTTTTGTCAACTCATTAATAAAGGGGTGAAGATAAACAAACATAAAAGATGTATATGGGATATACATTCATGAAGAGGAGAGACGTTAAGTTAACTCCCCCTGCATACATGCATTACATGGAGAAGGGATGACTAGACCCTAACCCACATAAGCATAATATACAATATATAGATAGAGATGTTAAGCTCCCCTACACACGTGTATCACATAAAGAAGAGAGATCAAGCTCCTCAATATGTAAAATACACTGAACATGACTCTATATATAGAGAAGATCTTAAGCTCCCGTTGTATATAGACAATACATATCAAACAGAATTTTAAAACAAATTTTGAAATTAATTGTAGTTAACAAAATAAATTTTGATACCATTTGTAATTGGCAAAACAAATGTTAATATACCACTTGTAGGTAAATATAAATATTATATATAAACATCAACATGAAATCATTTTAAGTTTTAAAGAACTTTTCTCCCTTTTTGATTTAATGCATAAGTTTGTATATGACAACAATTGAAAAACCAATTGTCATTAAGAATATGAATCAAGCATAGCTTAAAACAATTTGTTCTATATGTATGAATATTTTTAATTTAGCACAAGCAAATATATATATGTATGTATGAAAATTGAAATACCACTTGAAATATGATGGATACATATATAGAAAATAAGTATGAGTATACCAAAATGAAATAATATTGAAATCATATATAACTCATAACAATCCACTCTTTCATGCACGTGTTAAAGAGATGTTTTCATTAAAGAGCATACAAGGCATGGTCACCCAAACAACTGAAAGAACACCTAGAGGGGGGGTGAATAGGTGTTTGTGCTAATCTAAAACTAAATGCAAAACTAAGTGCGCTAAATGCGGAAGCTAATGCAAATTTTGCAAGCACACTTAGTACAATCAACAAGTGTAGCCGAATTCCCCGTGAAGGGCTCTGGACTAACTCCTCTTGATTCCCCTTGAATGGGTTGAGGTGCTATATGAAGCTCTTATTGATTAAGTACAAGTGAGGCACACACAAACAACCAAGCATATACAAGATATAACAATGTGAATTATGCAAGGCACAACACAAGCAAATAGATATGATATGACAATATGAATTATGCTCAACACAAGCAATATATGATATGAATGAGGTATGATGCTTTGCACAAATAAATGAGAGAGAGAGTTGAGAGATATTGGATCAAACGCAAACACACGGATATGTTTCGAGGTTCGAGCCCCTAGCTCTACATCCCCGCCTACACCACCGTGTAGGATTTCCAATCCACTATACCGTCCACCGAGGACTCCCACCGAGGGAACCTTCACCGAAAAGGATTTGTACAACAATGGAGTACCTAACTCCTCTCTCAAACAAACACCTCCTCACACAAGAGGGGTAGGCCCTTAGCCAAACAACCACAACAACCAACACCTCTACCGAAGAGGGTTTACAACCAAATTCCACCTCTCACAAGAGGGAGCAAACCACAAGCCTCAACCTCTACCAAAGAGGGAGCAAACTCCAACCCAATACAACTACCTCAACATCTACCAAAGAGGGAGCAACCAAGAAATCAAGGGTTTACAACAAGTGGTATATCTCAACCACAAACCTCTTTCCTTTTTCCACAAATACAAGATCCTAATAGAATAGGATAGAAGATAGCTCAAGTATGGAAAACTAGGTGTTTGGAAAACAAGCAACAAAGAAAAAACACTTGGGAAAATTCTTGCAAAAGATATAAAATGAAACCAAGACAAATCTCCCAAAATCCTCTTTTCTTTGATTTTTTCAAAAACCTAAAACAATAAAGATTGAAAGATTAAAGCCCCAAATACTTTTGAAAACTCTTTAAAAACACTTAAGAAGGTCTGGACTTTTTGCACTTGAAAAACATCTCCAAAAACTATGAAGAGATGGGGTATATATAGCCCCAATACAAAACTAGCCGTTAGAGCTGAGCTGGCAGCTCTGACAGGCAACGGTCGACCGGCCCGGTCGACCGCCAACGGTCAGAAATATGACCGTTGGGCAACTGCGGTCGACCGGCCCGGTCGACCCAAATAAACAGAGAGCACTGTAAGTGCCCCGGTCGACCCCAGCGGTCGACCGTCCCAGTGCCTTCAAACGTGCACAGATTTGTGCACGTCGGTCGACCGGCCCGGTCGACCGACTTCACCCAAGTCGACTAGGTCAGTTTGACTAGTCGACTGATCGAAGCCTGGAACAGAAATCTGGGTCAGAAAAACAGTTTAAAAATATTTTGAAAATTCTTTTAAGTCTTCTAAAAATCACCAAAAATAGTTTTATCATTTTATATGGAAGCACAAACTTGTGATAAAATTTTCAAGACATATATCAATCATATCAATTCATTTTGAGTCTTGCAAATTTTATCAAAAACCAACACTTGTATTTTTATCAAACTTGATTTTTCAATACATGAATAGGAATATCAAAATAAGTTTGTCTAGCAAGTTAAAGCATGTATGTATAACTAGAATACATCTACTATACATATAAAACATGTAAACTTGTTTTGATCTACTATTCATGAAAACCAAATCCAAAACATAAAAAAAAAACGTGTGTGTTTGTGCACTTGAGCATATCAACTATACTAAGCTTTACAAATGGATCTAAACACACTAACTAAACTATGGATACCTAAGTCTTCTTGATGATCTTCATCTTCAAGTAGACTTGCTCCAAAACTCCATCCATGGGCTAGGCAATGTATGATCTTGAAGCTTTGGCCCTGAAATCATCATGAAAAGCTTCTAAACACCTTGTTGAAACTAATCACCAACTAATATCTTGGTTAATGATCTGAAACTTAAACAACACAAGATTATTAGTAAACATAACTACATGAGTTAATCATCATCAAAACTAGAGTGGAAGGCCTTTGGGCCAACAATATCCCCCTTTTTGATGATGACAAAACTCATGGAGTTATATATGCATGGATTAAAGTTAAGCTTCAAAGAAGCTCCCCCTTAACTCATGCATAGACATAAATAATAAGATATGGAAATGAAGCACATGAATATGTATGCAAGTATGGAGATAAAACATGCAACAAGCATAAATCAAAATCTTTTTCTCCTATTTGCAATACAAAAACATATATGCATAAATAACAAGGAAGACAAATACTTCTCCCCCTTAAGCAATGAAAACATGCATAAACTCAAATACTTCTCCCCCTTTTTGTCAATCATCAACAAAGGGTTCAAAGTAAAATCAAATCAAACAAATTTTTCTCCCCCTTTTTGTCAAACAAAAAGATCAAGAAGGGGTTAAACAATCCAAACAATAAAATGAGGGGTAAAAATCTTTCTCCCTTTTTAAGTCAATCAAAACAATAAAATAATGTTCTCCCCCTTTTGTCTAAAACAAAAACAAGGTCAATAAGGGGTGACTATAAACAACATGATATCAATAGATAAATATGTCAATGAAACATCTTGATATCAATTGAAAATAAACAAAGATCAATAGATGTTATATGCTATATACATTCATGAAGAGGAAGACGCTAAGTTAGCTTCCCTACACATATGCATTACATGAAAGAGGGCTGTTAAGCCCTAATTCACTTAACACACATTATGTAATGCATAAGAGGAGATGTGAAGCTCCCCCTACACACGTGTACCACATAAAGAAGAGATGTTAAACTCTTCAATACACAATACACTCAACATGAATCTATATATAGAAGAGATGTTAAGCTCTCCTTGCATATAGTCAATATAAATCAAAACTTTTGTATTTTTCTTAAAAACAAAATTTTTAGATACCAATTTTAAGCAAAAACACATGAAACATCTTGATATCAATTGAAATTAAACATAATAAATTTTGAATGTCTAAACAAAATTTTGATACCAATTGTAAATAATTTTCATATTAAACATATGATACCAATATGAAATTTTCAATCATAAAGTAAGGGAGTGGGAAACAAATACCAATTGAAGAATCACCAATTGAAAGACAAAATTAAATTTTCTCCCCCTTTATGAAATACCAACTAAAAGGATGCATGGGCTTGATACCAATTTAAAAGTAACCAATTGAAACAAAATTGAAGCTCAAGCACTAGCATAAACAAGATTTTGTGAAAAATTTATATCTTAAGCACAAATAAAACAAGTATATGTGTATGAAATAGAAATGAGTACCAATCACCAATAGATGATACCAATTGAAAATATACATACACAATAAACATATGAGTATACACAAAGATCAAAATGATACCAATTGAAAGAGTTCAATGATACCAATTGACATAACAATAAAAGCATGGTATAACTCATATAATCTACCACCCAATCATGGTTCAAGTTTAAAATGATTTTCATAGTAAAGCATACATGAGCATGATCTCTCATCCAACCGCCCTTTAAGCGTAGGGGTTTTCAAAAATAGATTTGAAAATAGAGTACGTTTGAAAAACTCTACCATAATGAAGAATACCGTAACTAGTTAAATGGAAAAAACTTTTAAACTAGTATGAAATCCTTCAAGCAAGGAATAAAAACAAATATATATCATGAAAATATGAAATTCACAAGATAGTCAACACTCATAATCAATTAAGCATAAATATGACTCATGAAAACAAAACATGAGCAAGCAATAAAAGTGAGTGTACAAATAAAGTGTGAATATCATAATCATGAAAATTTTTCATTAAGCTCAATTATTCCTTAAACATTGAAAACACGAAAATCATCAAAACTTATTTAACCTTCATGGCATATGTATGTCTAATACAAACTAAAGTATACATACATATCCAAAACACAACGAGTCCACAAAGTGTATATGCATGAAGGCACGTGGCTCTAGGATAAGCATGTATATCTAATAGTTTGGACAAGATAGACATATACATGAAGTTAAACTAAAACACATGGAAACATGAAAAATTAAATTTTCACCAAAGCAAATTTCATTTCAAGGTATATGTATGAATTGTCAACACAATAAGTATACATACATATCCCTAAACACAATTGAGTCCATATATAGATTTGCATGAAAGGCAAATGACTCAAGGGGTAAACATGTATATCTTAAAGTTTGGCAATACAAACATATACATGAAGTGAAAACTCATAAAACAAATCCAAAATGGGAATACAAGTTTAAAATGTATGAATCATCAAAACTAGACAATACTAGCACATCTAATGGGTTCAAATAAGCAATCAAGCCCAAACATATATAGATTTATTTGTGGCCCACTATATGTACAAGTATATACCTAGTTTTAATAAAACTAACATTTAAACAAGTAATCTTATCATGAAGCATCAAAACAAAAATCATCATGATAAAACTAAAACATGATTATTATGTAAATTCACATGTATTAGATTCATGATGTACATTATAGCTTAAACAAAAGTGAGAACACTAAGTATGGGTTCATGCAAGCATGTGTGTCTCAAATACTATACATGTATGTCAAGGATCTAATAAATATGATATTTACACACTAATCTATAGACAATGAAAACATGTTATAAAACATCAATATGAAAGCATGTAAACAATAATAAGGAGTTAAGAATTGTTACCAAAACCTAGAAGGCAACTCTCCTTGTCTCCAAAACATGGTGGTCATCTCCACCAAATGTTCCCTTGAAAGTGATGCATCCAATTGATTTCCTTTTAAGTCCGGAACGCATCCACTCCAAGGTGTCATCACTCTCACGTCATGTGAGAGCCCACACCTACATCAAAAATAATAGGAGGGGTGGTCTTTGGTACCCATATCTTATTGGGTCCATGGGGGTTAGTACCTTCTCTAACCCAAACAAATTTCTTTGCTAAATTCTCAACATGTAAACGATCATAGCAAAATTTAGCAAGATGGCCTTTTCGGCCACAATGTGTACATGTGTACACATGAGCATACATGTGTTGATGGTGTCCGTATGGAGCATGTGTATGCCGTGGAGGGTGTGCATGCATAAAAGATGGAACTTGTTTCTTTCGAACCAAGGTTTCTAACCGTGTATGGTTCATGGCACATTGGCTCATAGTGGAGCCCAAACAATCAATTTTCTTCTTCAACATGTTTATATCATTTTTAATCATCGAAGAAGTGGAGCATGCAAGGGGTGATCTAGGTGAAACTACCCTAGCATGGCAAACATGTTCATCAATCTTATTTTTCAAAACAACATTTTTCTTTAAACACACATCTAAATCATTTGAAATGGAAATAATTTTATTTTTCAAATCAACATTCTCTTTTAAAATAAAATCAATTTTTGAAGACAAGTTTTCATTTTTCTTCAAAAATGTTTCACAATCATTTTTAGATTTTAAAAATTTATTTTCTTTTAATGCAAGTTCTAATTGAGATCTTAATGCATCTCTTTCATTATAGACCTCAACCTTCTCTTGCAAAACACAATCAAGTCTAGAATGCAAACTCTTATTTTCTTGTTCAATTCCTAGACTTTTCTTTTTCAAAATTTTATATTTTTCTATTAATTTTTCACACACAATAGATAGTTCTTCATTCAAAGTATGGGGATCAACAAAATCATTTGAAGAACTAGCACAATCATCATTATCTAAGTGGGGTTCCGAATGTACCTCAAGGGAGTCATTCCCTTGGACCATGAAGCATTGTGACTCGGACTCTCCACTAGATTCCTCTTCTTGAATTTGCACTTGAAGCTCGGAGGTGGTGGTTGTTGTCAACAAATTCCACACTGCAAAGGCGGAATCAATGTTAGAAACACGTAAAAGATAATCTTTAGATAGTGTGCTTCTAATGGCCTCTAGGGCTTGTGCATTGGCCCCTATATGATTGCTATCACTAAGGAAGGATTCCTTGGTAATGGCAAGATAAACTTTATGACCTAGGGTTTGTAAATAAACGGTCATCCTAATCTTCCAAACATGAATGTTGGAAGGGTCAAACATAGGTGGGGTCATGAAAGCCATGGTAAACTATATCTGTGCAAAACAAGCAAATGCAAACAATAGATTAGCAAGCAAATGGATCTCACTCCTAGGATGTTAAGCCTAAGTATCAGGAGCACTAGCTCTGATACCAATTGAAAGAACACCTAGAGGGGGGGTGAATAGGTGTTTGTGCTAATCTAAAACTAAATGCAAAACTAAGTGCGCTAAATGCGGAAGCTAATGCAAATTTTGCAAACACACTTAGTACAATCAACAAGTGTAGCCGAATTCCCCGTGAAGGGCTCTGGACTAACTCCTCTTGATTCCCCTTGAATGGGTTGAGGTGCTATGTGAAGCTCTTGTTGATTAGGTACAAGTGAGGCACACACAAACAACCAAGCATATACAAGATATAGCAATGTGAATTATGCAAGGTACAACACATGCAAATAGATATGATATGACAATATGAATTATGCTCAACACAAGCAATATATGATATGAATGAGGTATGATGCTTTGCACAAATAAATGAGAGAGAGAGTTGAGAGATATTGGATCAAACGCAAACACACGGATATGTTTCGAGGTTCGAGCCCCTAGCTCTACATCCCCGCCTACACCACCGTGTAGGATTTCCAATCCACTATACCGTCCACCGAGGACTCCCACCGAGGGAACCTTCACCGAGAAGGATTTGTACAACAATGGAGTACCTAACTCCTCTCTCAAACAAACACCTCCTCACACAAGAGGGGTAGGCCCTTAGCCAAACAACCACAACAACCAACACCTCTACCGAAGAGGGTTTACAACCAAACTCCACCTCTCACAAGAGGGAGCAAACCACAAGCCTCAACCTCTACCAAAGAGGGAGCAAACTCCAACCCAATACAACTACCTCAACCTCTACCAAAGAGGGAGCAACCAAGAAATCAAGGGTTTACAACAAGTGGTATATCTCAACCACAAACCTCTTTCCTTTTTCCACAAATACAAGATCCTAATAGAATAGGATAGAAGATAGCTCAAGTGTGGAAAACTAGGTATTTGGAAAACAAGCAACAAAGAAAAAACACTTGGGAAAATTCTTGCAAAAGATATAGAATGAAAACCAAGACAAATCTCCCAAAATCCTCTTTTCATTGATTTTTTCAAAAACCTAAAACAATAAAGATTGAAAGATTAAAGCCCCAAATACTTTTGAAAACTCTTTAAAAACACTTAAGAAGGTCTGGACTTTTTGCACTTAAAAAACATCTCCAAAAACTATGAAGACATGGGGTATATATAGCCCCAATACAAAACTAGCCGTTAGAGCTGAGCTGGCAGCTCTGACAGGCAACGGTCGACCGGCCCGGTCGACCGCCAACGGTCAGAAATATGACCGTTGGGCAACTGCGGTCGACCGGCCCGGTTGACCCAAACAAACAGAGAGCATTGTAAGTGCCCCGGTCGACCCGAGCGGTCGACCGTCCCAGTGCCTTCAAACGTGCACAGATTTGTGCACGTCGGTCGACTGGCCCGGTCGACCGACTTCACCCAAGTCGACTAGGTCAGTTTGACTAGTCGACTGATCGAAGCTTGGAACAGAAATCTGGGTCAAAAAAATAGTTTAAAAATATTTTGAAAATTCTTTTAAGACTTCTAAAAAATCACCAAAAATAGTTTTATCATTTTATATGGAAACACAAACTAGTGATAAAAATTTTAAGACATATATCAATCATATCAATTCATTTTTGAGTCTTGCAAATTTTATCAAAAACCAACACTTGTATTTTTATCAAACTTGATTTTTCAATACATGAATAGGAATATCAAAACAAGTTTGTCTAGCAAGTTAAAGCATGTATGTATAACTAGAATACATCTACTATACATATAAAACATGTAAACTTGTTTTGATCTACTATTCATGAAAACCAAATCCAAAACATAAAAAAAACGTGTGTGTTTGTGCACTTGAGCATATCAACTATACTAAGCTTTACAAATGGATCTAAACACACTAACTAAACTATGGATACCTAAGTCTTCTTGATGATCTTCATCTTCAAGTAGACTTGCTCCAAAACTCCATCCATGGGCTAGGCAATGTATAATCTTGAAGCTTTGGCCCTGGAATCATCATGAAAAGCTTCTAAACACCTTGTTGAAGCTAATCACCAACTAATATCTTGGTTAATGATTTGAAACTTAAACAACACAAGATTATTAGTAAACATAACTACATGAGTTAATCATCATCAAAACTAGAGTGGAAGGCCTTTGGGCCAACAACAACCGCCCTTAAAGGGTAGAAGTTTTCAAAAATAAGGTTTTGAAAATAATTGTAGATTGAAAACAATACCAAATGAAGAATAAATAACTAGTTAAAATAGTTTTTGAAAAATCAGTTAAACATCCTTCAAAATGTGAAACCAAATCATGTATCTCATGAAACATGCTAAATACACAAGAAGTAATACTCAAAATCCATAAAGCTCATAGATGTACATGAAAACAAAATCATAAGTAAACATAAAAATGTGAATGTACAAAAATCATGTAAATGACATATTCATGAAAATAAATAATAAAACTCAAAATAAAAACTCATGAAATTTTTTCTCAAAAACATAAATATATCATATAATCATGTAAGAATCATCAAAAATAGAGCATACAATGTACAATCAAACATATAATTGAGTACTTAAAAGAAATAGAGCATGTAAAGCATGTAACTCAAAAATTATACATGTATAACATAAGTTTTAACAAAATTTACATATCAACATGATATAGACATATAAAACATGAATCAATTAAAGAAATAGGTATGTAAATTGATTGAACTTTTACCTACACACAAAATATAAATATTAGATCTGAGAATTAAAGGTGTGCAAGTGTTCAATACTATCCGCTGTAGCAAGGCTATGCGGGTCGTGATCCTCAGGGAGGGACTAGCGATGGAAGCGTTTGTAAGTTTTACCCTAAAAATTATTATTTTTAAGCTAAGTTAAGAAGAAGGCGGTATTTTACAATGAGTCGGCAAATAAAGAATTGGTAGAAGAGTTGTGATTTAATCTACAAAAAGAAAAGAAAAGAAAATAAAATAAAATAAAATAAATACTAACCTTGGTTGAGGAACAATATGAAATCTTAACACTTTCTACCTTGCTTTGGAGGCATGAACGCATAAAGCATAGGATTGATCTCAGTCCCCTGTTCGCATTAGATCATCAAGCCTTGGCAAGCATGAATTGATACGTACCTTGAGGAGGAGAACATCTCCATGAAATATCGTTGGCTCTCGCTAAGACTGGTTATATTCGTGCTTCAGAAATCACTTGCATGCTCATATACAATCAACATAGATCAAAGAGAAATAAAGTAGAAAAGAAAAAGGAAACAAAAAGAAAAGTAAAGCAATGACATAAAAACAAAAGAAAAGATTACCTTTATTAATCAGTACAATGGCAGAGAAGAGGAAGGTACATCAGTGTCACGCTCAACATAAGCCTCTCTTTCTCTTGAAAATAAAAAGAAAAACCTAATTACAAAAGAAGAAAACCTAGAAGAAACCCTAATTTTGGCCCTGTACTGCGCTGGACGACGTTCTGTGTTGCACTGCAGGGGGTATTTATAGGCGCAGAAGGAGTCAGAGTCCCAGTACAACACCTCCACGAAATCTGGTAGTCAGATAAGACCAAATTGCCGCAGAAACGCGGCTTGGGCCGCGTTTCCGCGGCACTACAGTGGCTGCTGGCCACGCGCTTTGGCGCGTGGCTTCTCCTGGTCCGTCCATCTGGGCGTTTTCTTCTGGAAGTTCGATCCTGGCTCTTTATCGTGGGATATGGATATAACTTGGGAATTAAGTTATCTAGATTTAGAATTCTCCCAATCTCTTTTGAACGAATTTCCTTATCTCTGCATCTTATTTTTGGCTTTTATCCTCATCTGCAAGAGTTTAGGGTTGGGTAGAAGTCTATCCTTCCCTCATCTTTGATATTTGCAACTTTAGCCCTTGTATATTTGCACTTTGACAATTGATATTTGCACTTTTGCACTTGGGCTTCAAATGTGGGCTTTTGGGCTTCTTTTAGGCTTTATTTATTATTAAAATAAGAACTCAAGGCCTGCACACAATAAATCACAAAATATTAATAAATGTGCAGAATTATATGAATAAATATGAAAATGTGATGGTAAATATAATGATAAAAATGCACTTTTCACTACCAATCACACCCCCACACTTATCTTTTTGCTCGTCCTCGAGTAAAAATCAAAGAAAAAGAAAAAGAAAAATAATCTAACTTAACTCACTTTCGTAGGAATCACGGTTGCACTTAGCACGTGCAACGAGCCGTTAAACCTCTAGGTTACCCTAGAGGACGAGTGTTGTCTCGTGAGGGTTTTCAGCGGATTGCACCCACAAAATCCATAAAAAGGTAAATATTTGAATTACTTTTGAAAAGACTAAGTAATCTATAAGTTTTTAGGATCATCATTTTTATTCATTCTTAAACTTATTCTTGATAAAGTAAATTGTTTTCATTTTAAAGTAAGGATCAAAATTGAATTTTGTGTATAGTCTTTTTCGTTACCAAAAATCATATGCATCCTTATGAATTTTTACTAGGAATTCCTTAACTTGGACTTTCATGCCTCTTTATTTTTTTTCTTCCTTTTTTTTTTTAATATGTATAACTCATCTAATTTTCTTTTGTGTAAGCATCAAGGCTTCTTGAGGCCCTCATACCTAACTAATTGATTATTAGATGTGTTAATACATATATTATATTTCTTAGTCTTCTTAGGCTTTCTAATCCACCCATGTAGCGAACTTAAAGTCGGTGGCTCCCAAACCGGTCGGCTTTAGGGCACCAGGTGAGAAAACACCCCGCGAACTCAAATTCGAGTGAACTAGGCCACAAAACTAATGGCTTTATTTTATTTATTACTCACCTTTAGGCGTGAATACTTATGCTTCTTGAGGCACATGTATCCAGCTTAATTGGTGAAATTTTTTTTTTTTTTTAGACATTTTTTTTATGAGGCACAAGGGTCTTTGTCTTAGAATCCTAGATATGCATTAAGTATGCAAATTTCATTAAGGTAAAAATCAAGACTAACTACTTATTCAATTTCTCCTCCTATACCTAAAATTTAAACAATTTATTTATTTTGACCAAGTTTTTAGAAATCCTAATCATGATTTTCCTAATTCTTAAGACTAACTTAGATTTCTTTCAAAAAAATAAGTCAAAATATTTCCTTTTTATAAGTTTTTATTTTTTTTAGAATTTTTTTTATTAGCAAATTTTGTTAGTTTCTAACTATGTTAGTATGTTAGTAAAGCCCACCCCCACACTTATCTCATGCATTGTCCTCAATGTATGAAATGAATGCATATATGCATGAAAAAGAACAAGGGAAGGCGGAAGTTACCTTAAGGTGGTGGTTCCGGAGGTGGTCTAATTGGGCCAAGCGTTGCTACCCAATCAAGATAACATATAATTTGGTGGAACCCACCAGAAATTTTCCTTACATAACCCACTAAAATATATGTATAATCATTTTTTAGAATTTCCACCCCATCAAATTTCCAAATTTCATAATAAATTTCAGAGTTAATTGTGTCAACCTCCTTGTCCCAAAATGGAGTATGAAAAGATGGAATTATTGACTTGGACATTATAGGTGCGGGAACGAATACCGACTCAGGAAAGAAACTTAAATCAAGTAATAGTTCAGGAGTCGGGCTAAGTTCAGGAAGTGGGTCCAAATCAATAAGTTGAAGCTCAAGTCCACAATCATCTTCCCACAATGGCATGTGACTCAATGTTGGTGATTCAAGTTCAGGAATGATAGGTGTGGGAATCAAAACTGACTCTAAAATATTACCTAAGTCGGGTAACAAAACAGGAGTCAATAATGATTCAGGAATTTGAACTTGATCATAGATTTGAGAATCTAGGTCACATATCTCATTGGGTTCAATGTAATAAAAAGAACTTGCCAATATATCCATAGGATTTTCAAGATTGTAAAATTGGTCAAGTTCGATATGATCATCTAAAATGGGTGATTCAATTTCATGATGAATTGGAACAGGATCCAATGTTGACTCAGGAAAAGTGAATTCAAGTTGAGACACTGGAGTCATTATTGAATCAGGAAATAAAATTGAATCATCGAGTGGATGATCATGATCATATTCATGCTCAAGTTCTATTTCAGGAAAGGAGAAACTTGCCATATTATCAAGAATTGGAGTTTCGGCAAGTTCAAATGATGGCACTGAAATAGAATCTTGTTGTCCAAAGCAACTTGGTTCGTCGGCTCTACGAGAGTGGTCAATGATATTGGAAATGGTCGAACTGTGAGAATGTAAAGATTGAACCATCAGATCTATGTCACGATCACGGGCTAATCTAGCCTGAGTCATGGCTGCAAGCATCCTTTCATAGTCGATAGGTGCATCATGCTGTGATTGGACTTGAAAAGATGAAGTGTAATCGTGATGAAGTTGTGAGTCAGTGGACTCACGCATTATCATGTCTGCGATTGATGGTAATTTTTGCTTGGACTCATGCATACTTATCATTTCCCCGATAGATGGTATTTTATTCTGAATGGAGGGATCTAAGTATGAATCATTGAAAGAATGTGGACTAGATGGATATGAAGGACAATTTGGTTGAGAATTAGACTCGGGGGACTCGAAACCCCATGAACTCTGTGACGAGTTGAAATTATTATGGAAATTATAGTCATAAGATGGAGGGTGTGGGCTATATTCATTCGGATAAGACCATTCCGGCACACTAGATTGGTCAAAGTTATGATATGCCGGGTTGGTAATATCCGAATAATAGTTAGGTGTGTAATATGGATTAAAATTGGAATTATTATTATATGCCATATCACACCAACACAAACAAAAAAAAGAAAACAAACAAATAAACAAACAAAAAAGAAAAATTCTAACCTAAGTTAGGATAGACCTATGACCTAGACGACTCCTAACTGGTTAGACTGTCCACGGGAGGTAGGGTGCAGACTTTGACCACAAGTTAATTAGCCAGGTCAGGGCAAGAGTGGTGGGAGGTTTTCCGTCAAAGACGTTCCTTAATTAAATAACCACCAATCTTCGGGCTTTCGGCCCTCAATCCCTTTCCTAGACACTGATTTGACAAGAGTCAACTTCCAGCACTGTTACCCCTTAGGATAATCTCCTATTGAGTCCGAGATGTTCCTAGGGCCAACGTCTACTAATTTTAAGTTAGGCTTGGTTAGTGAGTGCTTGGGATATGATTTTTGGGCTAAGGAAGGGTGATGAAATCCCCACCTTATCTTGTTAATGGGTTATGCCCTTAAGATGAATTAGTGCAAGTGTACAAGATAAGTAGATAAGATTCACTCAAAGCAGAAAATCAACCAAGAGATGAGTCCTATTCTACATGCAATGCGTACGTACCTTGCTCCAGCACTCTTCAACAGTAAAAATAAATGAATTGAAAAGACACGTGCCTAATATGCAAACGTCTAATCATTTTTATCTTTAACAACAAATAGTTTACTGTTGAATTAATTAGCAGTAAGCAGGGTTATCACAGAACAAATTTTAACAGAGCAGTAGACAATATTTGCAATTTGCAGCAACCTGCAAAAATTTCAGTAAGTAGTCCTCTGCTACTGCCGCGGATCCGCGGCTATTGCCGCGTCTCTGCGGCTAAGTAGAAGGCTCTGCTGCTCTGCCTTCGAGGGCAGAGGCACAGAGTTGCTATATGTCCACTTCTGCTGCTGTTTTTCTGTTCTCCAAACCTGCAAACAGAAAAGAATTAAAAGAATTAGTTAATAATTAATTTTTTATTAGAGAAAAACTTACCGTCCCTCCCCGGCAACGGCGCCAAAATTTTGATTGAGATTTTACCTGCACGCAAAAATAGAATGTTAGATTTAGAAGTAGATTGTGCAAGGTTCTCAATGCGAATCCGCTGTAGTAAGGCTATGCGGGTCGTGATCCTCAGGGAGGGACTAGCGATGGAAGCGTTTGTAAGTTTTACCCTAAAAATTATTTATTTTTAAGCTAAGTTAAGAAGAAGGCGGTATTTTACAATGAGTCGGCAAATAAAGAATTGGTAGCAGAGTTGTGATTTAATCTACAAAAAGAAAAGAAAAGAAAAGAAAAGAAAATAAAAGAAATACTAACCTTAGTTGAGGAACAATATGAAATCTTAACACTTTCTACCTTACTTTGGAGGCATGAACGCATAAAGCATAGGATTGATCTCAGTCCCCTGTTCGCATTAGATCATCAAGCCTTGGCAAGCATGAATTGATACGTACCTTGAGGAGGAGAACATCTCCATGAAATATCGTTGGCTCTCGCTAAGACTGGTTATATTCGTGCTTCAGAAATCACTTGCATGCTCATATACAATCAACATAGATCAAAGAGAAATAAAGTAGAAAAGAAAAAGAAAACAAAAAGAAAAGTAAAGCAATGACATAAAAATAAAAGAAAAGATTACCTTTATTAATCAGTACAATGGCAGAGAAGAGGAAGGTACATCAGTGTCACGCTCAACATAAGCCTCTCTTTCTCTTGAAAATAAAAAGAAAAACCTAATTACAAAAGAAGAAAACCTAGAAGAAACCCTAATTTTGGCCCTGTACTGCGCTGGACGACGTTCTGTGTTGCACTGCAGGGGGTATTTATAGGCGCAGAAGGAGTCAAAGTCCCAGTACAACACCTCCACGAAATCTGGTAGTCAGATAAGACCAAATTGCCGCAGAAACGCGGCTTGGGCCGCGTTTCCGCGGCACTACAGTGGCTGCTGGTCACGCGCTTTGGCGCGTGGCTTCTCCTGGTCCGTCCATCTGGGCGTTTGCTTCTGGAAGTTCGATCCTGGCTCTTCATCGTGGGATATGGATATAACTTGGGAATTAAGTTATCTAGATTTAGAATTCTCCCAATCTCTTTTGAACGAATTTCCTTATCTCTGCATCTTATCTTTGGCTTTTATCCTCATCTGCAAGAGTTTAGGGTTGGGTAGAAGTCTATCCTTCCCTCATCTTTGATATTTGCAACTTTAGCCCTTGTATATTTGCACTTTGACAATTGATATTTGCACTTTTGCACTTGGGCTTCAAATGTGGGCTTTTGGGCTTCTTTTAGGCTTTATTTTTATTAAAATAAGAACTCAAGGCCTGCACACAATAAATCACAAAATATTAATAAATGTGCAGAATTATATGAATAAATATGAAAATGTGATGGTAAATATAATGATAAAAATGCACTTTTCACTACCAATCACACCCCCACACTTATCTTTTTGCTCGTCCTCGAGTAAAAATCAAAGAAAAAGAAAAAGAAAAATTAATCTAACCTAACTCACTTTCATAGGAATCACGGTTGCACTTTGCACGTGCAACAAGCCATTAAACCTCTAGGTTACCCTAGAGGACGAGTGTTGTCTCGTGAGGGTTTTCAGCGGATTGCACCCACAAAATCCATAAAAAGGTAAATATTTGAATTACTTTTGAAAAGACTAAGTAATCTATAAGTTTTTAGGATCATCATTTTTATTCATTCTTAAACTTAGTCTTGATAAAGTAAATTGTTTTCATTTTAAAGTAAGGATCAAAATTGAATTTTGTGTATAGTCTTTTTCGTTACCAAAAATCATATGCATCCTTATGAATTTTTACTAGGAATTCCTTAACTTGGACTTTCATGCCTCTTTATTTTTTGTCTTCCTTTTTTTTTTAATATGTATAACTCATCTAATTTTCTTTTGTGTAAGCATCAAGGCTTCTTGAGGCCCTCATACCTAACTAATTGATTATTAGATGTGTTAATACATATATTATATTTCTTAGTCTTCTTAGGCTTTCTAATCCACCCATGTAGCGAACTTAAAGTCGGTGGCTCCCAAACCGGTCGGCTTTAGGGCACCAGGTGAGAAAACACCCCGCGGACTCAAATTCGAGTGAACTAGGCCACAAAACTAAGGGCTTTATTTTATTTATTACTCACCTTTAGGCGTGAATACTTATGCTTCTTGAGGCACATGTATCCAGCTTAATTGGTGAAATTTTTTTTTTTAGACATTTTTTTTTATGAGGCACAAGGGTCTTTGTCTTAGAATCCTAGATATGCATTAAGTATGCAAATTTCATTAAGGTAAAAATCAAGACTAATTACTTATTCAATTTCTCCTCCTATACCTAAAATTTAAACAATTTATTTATTTTGATCAAGTTTTTAGAAATCCTAATCATGATTTTCCTAATTCTTAAGACTAACTTAGATTTCTTTCAAAAAAATAAGTCAAAATATTTCCTTTTTATAAGTTTTTTTTTTAGAATTTTTTATTAGCAAATTTTGTTAGTTTCTAACTATGTTAGTATGTTAGTAAAGCCCACCCCCACACTTATCTCATGCATTGTCCTCAATGTATGAAATGAATGCATATATGCATGAAAAAGAACAAGAGAAGGCGGAAGTTACCTTAAGGTGGTCGTTCCGGAGGTGGTCTAATTGGGCCAAGCGTTGCTACCCAATCAAGATAACATATAATTTGGTGGAACCCACCAGAAATTTTCCTTACATAACCCACTAAAATATATGTATAATCATTTTTTAGAATTTCCACCCCATCAAATTTCCAAATTTCATAATAAATTTCAGAGTTAATTGTGTCAAACTCCTTGTCCCAAAATGGAGTATGAAAAGATGGAATTATTGACTTGGACATTATAGGTGCGGGAACGAATACCGACTCAGGAAAGAAACTTAAATCAAGTAATGGTTCAGGAGTCGGGCTAAGTTCAGGAAGTGGGTCCAAATCAATAAGTTGAAGATCAAGTCCACAATCATCTTCCCACAATGGCATGTGACTCAATGTTGGTGATTCAAGTTCAGGAATGATAGGTGTGGGAATCAAAACTGACTCTAAAATATTACCTAAGTCGGGTAACAAAACAGGAGTCAATAATGATTCAGGAATTTGAACTTGATCATAGATTTGAGAATCTAGGTCACATATCTCATTGGGTTCAATGTAATAAAAAGAACTTGCCAATTTATCCATAGGATTTTCAAGATTGTAAAATTGGTCAAGTTCGATATGATCATCTAAAATGGGTGATTCAATTTCATGATGAATTGGAACAGGATCCAATGTTGACTCAGGAAAAGTGAATTCAAGTTGAGACACTGGAGTCATTATTGAATCAGGAAATAAAATTGAATCATCGAGTGGAAGATCATGATCATATTCGTGCTCAAGTTCTATTTCAGGAAAGGAGAAACTTGCCATATTATCAAGAATTGGAGTTTCGGCAAGTTCAAATGATGGCACTGAAATAGAATCTTGTTGTCCAAAGCAACTTGGTTCGTCGGCTCTACGAGAGTGGTCAATGATATTGGAAATGGCCGAACTGTGAGAACGTAAAGATTGAACCATCAGATCTATGTCACCATCACGGGCTAATCTAGCCTGAGTCATGGCTGCAAGCATCCTTTCATAGTCGATAGGTGCATCATGCTGTGATTGGACTTGAAAAGATGAAGTGTAATCGTGATGAAGTTGTGAGTCGGTGGACTCACGCATTATCATGTCTGCGATTGATGGTAATTTTTGCTTGGACTCATACATACTTATCATTTCCCGATAGATGGTATTCTATTCTGAATGGAGGGATCTAAGTATGAATCATTGAAAGAATGTGGACTAGATGGATATGAAGGACAATTTGGTTGAGAATTAGACTCGGGGGACTCGAAACCCATGAACTCTGTGACGAGTTGAAGTTATTATGGAAATTATAGTCATAAGATGGAGGGTGTGGGCTATATTCATTCGGATAAGACCATTCCGGCACACTAGATTGGTCAAAGTTATGATATGCCGGGTTGGTAATATCCGAATAATAGTTAGGTGTGTAATATGAATTAAAATTGGAATTATTATTATATGCCATATCACACCAACACAAACAAAAAAAAGAAAACAAACAAATAAACAAACAAAAAGAAAAATTCTAACCTAAGTTAGGGTAGACCTATGACCTAGACGACTCCTAACTGGTTAGACTGTCCACGGGAGGTAGGGTGCAGACTTTGACCACAAGTTAATCAGCCAGGTCAGGGCAAGAGTGGTGGGAGGTTTTCCGTCAAAGACGTTCCTTAATTAAATAACCAGCAATCTTCGGGCTTTCGACCCTCAATCCCTTTCCTAGACACTGATTTGAAAAGAGTCAACTTCCAGCACTGTTCCCCCTTAGGATAATCTCCTATTGAGTCCGAGATGTCCCTAGGGCCAACGTCTACTAATTTTAAGTTAGGCTTGGGTTAGTGAGTGCTTGGGATATGATTTTTAGGATAAGGAAGGGTGATGAAATCCCCACCTTATCTTGTTAATGGGTTATGCCCTTAAGATGAATTAGTGCAAGTGTACAAGATAAGTATATAAGATTCACTCAAAGCAGAAAATCAACCAAGAGATGAGTCCTATTCTACATGCAATGCGTACGTACCTTGCTCCAGCACTCTTCAACAGTAAAAATAAATGAATTGAAAAGACACGTGCCTAATATGCAAACGTCTAATCAATTTTTATCTTTAACAACAAATAGTTTACTGTTGAATTAATTAGCAGTAAGCAGGGTTATCACAGAACAAATTTTAACAGAGCAGTAGACAATATTTGCAATTTGCAGCAACCTGCAAAAATTTCAGTAAGTAGTCCTCTGCTACTGCCGCGGATCCGCGGCTATTGCCGCGTTTCTGCGGCTAAGTAGCAGGCTCTGCTGCTCTGCCTTCGAGGGCAGAGGCACAGAGTTGCTATATGTCCACTTCTGCTGCTGTTTTTCTGTTCTCCAAACCTGCAAACAGAAAAGAATTAAAAGAATTAGTTAATAATTAATTTTTTTATTAGAGAAAAACTTACCGTCCCTCCCCGGCAACGGCGCCAAAATTTTGATTGAGATTTTACCTGCACGCAAAAATAGAATTGAAATACACCTAGAGGGGGGGTGAATAGGTGTAAATGCTAATCTAATGATCTTTTTAAACTTTTAATTAAATATGAGTGATGCAACGATCTCTCAAAACACGACTAAGAGCCGAATACCCCTTTCGAGGTTCTGAACTCCTTCCTCCCAATTCCCCTTGAATGGGTTAGAGGTGCGCAATGCAACCGTGTTGTATGAGATATGATCGAACAAGTAAAGAATGAATTGCTATGATGAAACACACACACAAGCAATCCAAGCAATCAAGGATATAGCAATACAATGCACACAATTAAGCCAAGCAAGTATAGATGAATTGCAATAGAAATATATGCAAGGCAATATGAAACAATGCTCAAAACACAAGCAAGTATATATGATGATATGAATGGATGATGCTTGCACAAATGTAAAAAGAGTAGAGTTGAGAGAAATTGGATCAAACGCAAAGACCAAGATGTGTTTCGAGGTTCGAGCCCCTAGCTCTACATCCCCGCCTACACCACCGTGTAGGATTTCCCAATCCACTATAGGAGTACCAAACTCCTCTCTCAACCGTACAAAGCCACCGAGGCTATACAACCACAATCCACCTCTACCGAAGAGGGATACGGCCCGTAGCCAAATACAACAACCACCTCTACCTAAGAGGCTCACAAACCAATCACAATACCACTCCGATCACCTCTACCGAAGAGGGATTCACAAAAGCAAGGAGGGTTTACAACAAGTGGTTCCACAACCACAAACTTCTCTTTTCTTTCTTTTTTTCTCTTTTCTTTTTCCACACAAAACAAAGATCCTAATAACTTAGGATAGAAGATATAGCTCAAGTGGAAACTAAGTGTTTTGGAAACAAGCAACAAAGAAAAATACTTGGGAAAATTCTTGCCAAAAGATATAGAATGAAAATCAACACAAATATCCCAAATCCTATTTTCTTTGATTTTCCAAAACCCTTAAAAAAACACAAAGAATAAATCTTGTTAGCACTTAAAACTCTTTTAAAAAACTTCCTTTTAGCTTCAGAGAATGTAAGAAAAACAGCCCAAAAATCTTAATCAAAAACTCCAAATATTGGGGTTTATATAGCCCCTAGAGAAATATAGCCGTTAGGCTGATGTGGCAATTCTGACAGCCACCGGTCGACCGGCCCGGTCGACCGCCAACGGTCAGAAAAGTGACCGTTGGGCACTACCGGTCGACCGGCCCGGTCGACCGAAATTTCCAGTGAGCAGAACTCTCACTTCGGTCGACCGACCCGGTCGACCGGATCTGTGCCTAACAGACGTGCACGTCTGTGCACGTCGGTCGACCGGGTCGGTCGACCGGCCCCTTGGTGCGGTCGACCGACACGGTCGACCGACCAGCCTGTCAGCACAAATCAAGGTCAGAATTTTTGGAAAAAATATTTTATAAAAATCTTTTATCTTTTCTGAAAATTCCATAAAAATTGTTTTGTCATTTTATATTGAAACATAAACCTGTGATAGAAATTTCAAGACAATATATCAACATATCAATTCATTTAGAGTCTTGCAAATTTTATCAAAAACAAAACCTGTATTTTGTCAAACTTGATTTTTCCAAAACATGAATAGGGATATCAAAATAAGTTTGTTTACCAAGTTAAAGCATGTATGTATAAATAGAAAACATCTACTATACATATACCATATGTAAACTTGTTTTGATCAACTATTCATAAAAACCAAAAACCAAATCATAAATCGTGTGTGTTTTGTGCACTTGAGCATATCCACTAAACTAAGCTTTACAAATGGATCTAAAACACTATCTAAACTAGGATACCTAAGTCTTGCTTGTAGATCTTCTATCTTCAAGTAGACTAGCTCCCAAACCGTGATCTTCCAAGTGCAAAGGTATAATCTTGAAGCTTTGGCACCGGAATCATCATGATAAGCTTCTAAACATCTTGTTGAAGCTAATCACCAACTAATATCCTGTTAATGATCTGAAACTTAGAAACACAAGAATATTAGTAAACATAACTACATGAGTGTTGATCATCATCAAAACTAGAGTGGAAGCCATTGGGCCAACAAGAATGTTATATTTAGAAGTAGATTGTGCAAGGTTCTCAATGCGAATCCGCTGTAGCAAGGCTATGCGGGTCGTTATCCTCAGGGAGGGACTAGCGATGGAAGCGTTTGTAAGTTTTACCCTAAAAATTATTTATTTTTAAGCTAAGTTAAGAAGAAGGCGGTATTTTACAATGAGTCGGCAAATAAAGAATTGGTAGAAGAGTTGTGATTTAATCTACAAAAAGAAAAGAAAAGAAAATAAAATAAAATAAAAGAAATACTAACCTTGGTTGAGGAACAATATGAAATCTTAACACTTTCTACCTTGCTTGGAGGCATGAACGCATAAAGCATAGGATTGATCTCAGTCCCCTGTTCGCATTAGATCATCAAGCCTTGGCAAGCATGAATTGATACGTACCTTGAGGAGGAGAACATCTCCATGAAATATCGTTGGCTCTCGCTAAGACTGGTTATATTCGTGCTTCAGAAATCACTTGCATGCTCATATACAATCAACATAGATCAAAGAGAAATAAAGTAGAAAAGAAAAAGAAAACAAAAAGAAAAGTAAAGCAATGACATAAAAACAAAAGAAAAGATTACCTTTATTAATCAGTACAATGGCAGAGAAGAGGAAGGTACATCAGTGTCACGCTCAACATAAGCCTCTCTTTCTCTTGAAAATAAAAGAAAAACCTAATTACAAAAGAAGAAAACCTAGAAGAAACCCTAATTTGGCCCTGTACTGCGCTGGACGACGTTCTGTGTTGCACTGCAGGGGGTATTTATAGGCGCAGAAGGAGTCAGAGTCCCAGTACAACACCTCCACGAAATCTGGTAGTCAGATAAGACAAAATTGCCGCAGAAACGCGGCTTGGGCCGCGTTTTCGCGGCACTACAGTGGCTGCTGGCCACGCGCTTTGGCGCGTGGCTTCTCCTGGTCCGTCCATCTGGGCGTTTGCTTCTGGAAGTTCGTCCTGGCTCTTTATCGTGGGATATGGATATAACTTGGGAATCAAGTTATCTAGATTTAGAATTCTCCCAATCTCTTTTGAACGAATTTCCTTATCTCTGCATCTTATCTTTGGCTTTTATCCTCATCTGCAAGAGTTTAGGGTTGGGTAGAAGTCTATCCTTCCCTCATCTTTGATATTTGCAACTTTAGCCCTTGTATATTTGCACTTTGACAATTGATATTTGCACTTTTGCACTTGGGCTTCAAATGTGGGCTTTTGGGCTTCTTTTAGGCTTTATTTATTATTAAAATAAGAACTCAAGGCCTGCACACAATAAATCACAAAATATTAATAAATGTGCAGAATTATATGAATAAATATGAAAATGTGATGGTAAATATAATGATAAAAATGCACTTTTCACTACCAATCATAAATCCATTGAAAAGTTTTTCAAAAATACATGCATATCATAACAACCTATCAACTCTTCGTTAAGTATAAAATAATACATGATAGAGTCTAGGTTACTACACAAGCATATAAGCAATAAAAATATTTTTAAAAGAGGAGGATGAAAACGCAATGTAGCCAATTCATTTCTCCAAAATGAGGTGTTCCTCCCACCATGCTTCCTTGATAGTGATCCATCACATGGGTATGTCCTTCAAACTCTAAATGCATCCACCACCAAGGCACCAATCCTCTCATGTTTTGTGAGAGCCCACACTTACATCAAACATAAGAGGTGAAGATTTTGGTATCCATATCTTTTTGGGTCTATGAGAGTTAGAAGAAATAGGAACCCAAACATTCCTATTTGCAAAATTTAAATATTAATTCTGTCAAAACAAAATTTTACAAGATGGCATTTGCGCACAATATTTACATGTGTGTGGTGTGAGTGTGATCATGGTGTGCATGTGTATGCCTTGGGGTCTGTGCATGAATGTGTGGAACTTGTTTCTTGCGAAATATAGATTCCAATTTAAAGTGGTTAAATGCACATTGGCTCAAAGTAGAGCCCAAACAATCAATTCTATTTTTTAAAACATAAATCTCATTTTTATCAAAAGAAGATGCAACATTATTAGCATGAGAAACATGGCAAGAGTGAGATTCAAAATTAATTTTCTTTTTAGAAAGATTTTCTTTTCTTTTTCTTTTAAAATAATTTTCTTTTTCAAAGAGTTATTTTCATTTAAAATAATTTCCTTTTCTTTTTTCACCAAAATAATTTTCTTTTTACAACATTCATTTTATTTTGAAACACATTCAAATTTATTTTTAAAAGAATCCTTTTCTTTTAACAAAGAAGTGTTTTCCTTCTTCAACTTATCATTTTCAATTTTTAATAAATCATATTTTTCAAGAAGTTTTTGACAAAAAGATGCAAGCTCATCATAAGGCATGTTAATATCTTCTTCTAGCTCGGATTCGAAATTTATTTCAAGGGGTTCATCCCCTTGGACCATATAGCACATGTTGAAAGCATCACCTCCTTCATCTGAGTCACTCCCCATATAATATTGTTTTTGTTCACCAAAGGAGTCAAGAGTGTTTCAAAGTACAATAGCCGAATCAATATTAAAAACCTAAATAAGTAATCATCATTTAGGGTAGACTTTAAAGCATGGATGACTTTTGTGTTAGTGTTAAGATGCTTGCCATTAACAAAATAAGAATTTTTAATAGTGGCAAGATAGACATGAATACCTAAGGCCTTAAAAGATACATAGACATCTTAATTTTTCAATTTTGGAAGTCAAGAATGTCAAACATGTGAGGTGTTATGAAATCCATGTGTGTGTATAAACAAATATTATGATTAGCTAAAATGAGGATCTTAACTCAAGGTTATTAGACCCAAATCAAGAGCACCAAGCTCTGATACCAATTGTAGGTCACCTAGAGGAGGGTAAATAGGTGACTAGTTAATCTAATGTACAAACAATGCGAAATTAAAACTAACTATACAAACTAAAACAACACAACGTATAACCAACGAGTGTAGCCGAATTTCCCGTAAAGGACTCTAAACTATCTCCTCAAGATTGCTTTAGATTAAGAGTTGAGGTGTCATATGACTCTCTTGGTTGAATACAAGTGTGAGCATACAAATATAATATCAAGCATGTACTAGACGAGCAATGAATGAGAGCATGCAAGATATTAAACAAACCCAAGTAAGTATTTGAATTAAGCACAAGTTATATCAAGTATATAAAGATGAACACAATAAGAACATGCAAAATATAAAACACAAGTGAGAGAGAGAGAGAGAGACGAGCAATCGCAAACACGGAAGATTTGTTTCGAGGTTCGAGCACACTTGCTCTATGTTCCCGCCTTCAAAACTATGAAGGATTTCCACTAAAATGATCCTGCAAGATCACTCGGTGCCGCAACACCTACAACGAACTCCCTCAAGAAGTCTTAGATCCGTAAGTTCCTTACTTGTTCTTGCAAGAACAACAGACGCAAGCACACTAGCTTGCCGAGGCCCTCTACAATGACCTCCCTCAAGAATTCTACACAACGCAAACCCACAAGTTTGCCGAGACCTCAACCTCTACAACACCTCAAATACAAATTTGGAACACTCGGAGATCTCCTTCTCTTGATAACCAAAAACACTCTCACAACAAATGATCCCTAGAGGATAAATATAGCAGTGGAAAGCTCAAGTTTGTGTGAGAAAAATAAGATAGATTTGTGGAGATAAAACTCAAGAAAACGCTTTTGAAAACTCAAGTAAAATACTCTTTACAAACTCTCCTTTTGATATGGAAGTTTAGTCAAAAATATGTGGAGAAAAATTCTAAGAGGGGTAGAAAAAATTGGCTCTAAAACTTCTCCAAAATCTTATATAAAATTGGCCAAGAGAATCCCAAGGGTTCAGAAAACTAGTCGTTGGGCTCAGTTTTCTGGCCAAATTGACTTGTCAATCGACAAGCCGATCGACTGGCCAACGGTCATATTTCAGACCGTTGGATTGCCGGTCAACCGCACCTAGGTCTTGACCAATCGGTCGACCGCTCGGACGACCGAGGCAAGAACCAGAGAGCTGGTCCTCTGGTCAGTCGATCGCTCGGTCGACCATCCGATCGACCGGCCCTCAAGCAAGGGCTTGTGCACGTTTTGTGCATGTCGATCGATCTCGACCGACCCCTGGTTCGGTCAACCAGTCGACCGACCCCAGAAGCCTAAAGTCAGGGTTATAAGGTATGAAAACTTTGATTTGTAAACCCTAAAATTTTATTTAAATCAGATAAAAATCCATAAAAATGAGTTCTTATCAGTACTTTGAAATCCAAATATGTATGATCAAAAATCAACATATATTACAAACATATTGGACTATTTTTGAGGCATAGGAGTTTAAGCTTAAACCAAAAACTGTATTTTTCAAAATCAATCTTCAAATTGAAAAACGATTTTTCTAAAACTTGTTTAAATACCAAAATAAGATATTTAAATAATTTTGAAGTATAGTGTGTGTGGATATGATCCAGTACACATATAAGATGAAATATTCTTATTTTTGACAATAAGTTCTAAACAAAGTTTTGATAAATACAAAACTTAAAACCATGAACTAGAAACATCAAAATAAATTTTTCTAAACATTTGAACCATCAATGTGTATGGATGAAATCCAATACACATATAAACCTTATAAACTTGTTTTTGATGAAATCTATTCATGAAACACAAAAGATGTATCCTTTGAAGCTCAAAAATTAAAATCAAAACTAAAACTAAATTTTTCAAAAACGAAACTTAATCATGAAAGATATGAAATATTTTGTGCGTGTGTGTATGAGCTTAAGCAATCCACAACTAATCTATCCTTTACATTTTATCTAAAACAAAAATTGTAACACTTACGAACACTTGACCAAGTCTTAAAAATCTTCTCTTGAAAATCTGTTACTTCATCTTGACTTGGTCAAACCTTGATCCATGAGCTAGATTCTTCTTTGAGTACTTGATGCGATCTTAAAGCGCAAGCTCTTGAATCAACACATGTTAACTTCAAAACTTGACTTCGAATCTTTCGTTGATGCTAAACACCGACTAAGATCTTGATAAAATTTCTGAAACTAAATGATCATAAGATCATTAGTACTATAACTACATTAGTTAATCATCATCAAAACTAGAGTGATGGGCCTTTGGGCCAACAATCTCCCCTTTTTTATGATGAAAAAACTCTTAGAGTTATATATATGCATGGATTAAAGATAAGCTTCATAGAAGCTGCCCCTTAACTCATGCATAGCAATAACAATAAGGATATTCAATGAAGCATATTAACAAAACTAACATATATGCATAAACAACAAATATTAGACACATATATAAACTCTTTAAATTCTTCTCTCCTTTTTTGCCAACTCATCAATAAAGGGGTGAAGATAAACAAACATGAAAGATGTATATGCGATATACATTCATAAAGAGGAGAGACGTTAAGTTAACTCCCCCTGCATACATACATTACATGGAGAAGGTTTTGAAAATAATTGTAGATTGAAAACAGTACCAAATGAAGAATAAAAAACTAGTTAAAATAGTTTTTTAAAAATTAGTTAAAGATCCTTCAAAACGTGAAACCAAATCATGTATCTCATGAAACATGTTAAATACACAAGAAGTAACACTCAAAATCTATAAAGCTCATAGATGCACGTGAAAACAAAATCATGAGTAAACATAAAAATGTGAATGCACAAGAATCATGTAAATGACATATATGTGAAAATAAACAATAAAGCTCAAAATAAAAACTCATGAAATTTTTTTCTTAAAAACATAAATATATCATATAATCATGCAAGAATCATCAAAACTAGAGCATACAATGTACAATCAAATATATAATTGAGTACTTAAAAGAAATAGAGCATGTAAAGCATGTAACTCAAAAATTATACATGTATAACATAAGTTTTAACAAAATTTGCATATCAACATGATATAGACATATAAAACATGAATCAATCAAATAAATAGGCATATAAATCTATTGAAAAAATTTCAAAAATACATGCATATCATAACAACCTATCAACTCTTCTTTAAGCGTAAAATAATACATGATAGAGTCTAGGTTACTACACAAGCATATAAGCAATAAAAATATTTTTAAAAGAGGAGGATGAAAAGGCAATGTAGCCAATTCATTTCTCCAAAACGAGGTGATCCTCCCACCATGCTTCCTTGATGGTGATCCATCACATGGATATGTCCTTCAAACTCCAAATGCATCCACCACCAAGGCATCAATCCTCTCATGCTTTGTGAGAGTCCACACTTACATCAAAAATAAGAGGTGAAGATTTTGGTACCCATATCTTTTTGGGTTTATGAGAGTTAAAAGCAATAGGAACCCAAACATTCTTATTTGCAAAATTTAAATATTAATTCTGTCAAAACAAAATTTTACAAGATGGCATTTGCGGTCACAATATTTACAAGTGTGTAGTTTAAGTGTGATCATGGTGTGCATGTATATGCCATGAGGTATGTGCATGAATGTGTAAAACTTATTTCTTGTGAAATATAGATTCCAATTTAGAGTGGTTAAATGCACATTGGCTCAAAGTGGAGCCCAAACAATCAATTCTATTTTTTAAAACATAAAACTCATTTTTATCAAAAGAAGATGCAACATTTTTAGTGTCACGCCCCGCTTCCCAAAATACGCAGAAACAGAGTCGCGACGAAGGTCGGCGACGTATGTACGCGAGAAAAATACCCACACACATACGCTAAGCCTAAAGTAACCTGAACAAGCTACAAAATCTACCGATAAATCAATATCACTGCAATATGACATATAGATATCTAACACAATGATAGCAGATAAATAAAGGAAAGAAATGACAAGTGGATGTGATAAAGATAGAATCAGGAAATAACATGAATAAAAGAGTAAGAATACTTATAATCAAGAAAAGAGAGACTCCAGCTCCTCGTAACGCGTACGATCACACGAACACCTGAATAATATAAGAAGGTGTCCAAAAATCCCTGGACATACGAATCCAGGGTCGTCAGAAGCGACCTAATGAGTGTGTGTGTATAAAGGAAAAAGTGTTCGTGCATAACAACGCAAGCAATAACAACAGGATAACTGAAATGAAACATAAAAGAATAATCAATGTCAAGAACAAATATATGAACGATATATAACTGGTATCCTGACCACTAATGTCAAGATGTGTAACCTAGCATATGTCACTAGTCTGGTATACAATATGGTCATGTGCACAATCATACGTCGATCATAATTATATATACGTACAGTTGGGTGATCACGGTCAGTCACAATACATTAACAGTTTATCATTATTAATTATGTCAGCGAACACCAATTGTCACATGTAAAAGACACATCCCATACTACGTCTACTACACATGCCAATCGAGGTCCTCAGTTATTAAAACTGATCGGTTGGAGATATTGTCTATGTTTTAGGTGGGTACCGTGCATACCCAGGACCACGGCCCAGACCCCTGGCGCTGAACCAGGACCTACCGCAAGATAGTCAGGAACATGTATAACAGGAACAAGAATAGGACGGGGTGCCAGTCACCCCACGGGAACCCTGCAGTGGAACCCTCTTTCGGCTGCGCAACCTATATCCCAGGTCCACCCAAAATACAGACGCTGTCTCCTCCATCAATTTCCCCAATCCCAGTGTAAGTTGTTTAATATCATGTTATTAGTTTATCAAGATTATTTAATGTGCATGTTACTTAGATCACTGGGATAACTCAGTAGTAGTCACGGTAGCAATATCAACATGTGTAATCAGGATACCGGTATAACTGGAATATATAATATCAATGAACAGGATACTGGTATAACAGGAATATGTAACAAGTATTACATGAAAGTGTTGTTACCGTGTAACAATATTTTCTCAGCAATTAATGGTAACATGGACATGATAGTTATTAGGTAGATACCAAGTATAATCAGTCAAGTTTCTCAGGTAAATCAAGATATTCAGGATGAGTAATGACCTACTGTCATGAATAAAATAATCCTGGCAATGTATATAATCAACTCATATTCTCAAAGTCATCGATATATCCATCCTCTAAGTCACCAATAAAACAGATCGATTAGTAGCTGCCATAAAACTCCGAACATGTAATATAGTCACCGATATCAATGAAATCATTCATAATAACTCTATCTCCATAATTGAAATGGTCAAGAACCAATCATGAAGTAATATATATATCCTCGAGATCAAAATCAGACTTATCCAACCATAATCAAGATCATAACTAAAGAATATAACGTCCTCGATCAACATAACATCTTAATCATCTCTACATCTAATATCCAACATTGATAAGATATCAGTACTCAATCAAATCACCAGGGTAATTCCAAAAGTCTTTATTTCATCAATCCAAAACCAAGATCATAATTAAAGAGTGCCACATCCTCGATCAATATGAAATCTAAATCCTCCATAGTCACCAATAATTTGTCCGACAGATACTATACATAAAATATGAATCTCTAGTCCTCAATCATCAATCAATCAGCCTCAAGATCAATATACCTATATTCTAAGATTTATCACATCTAGGTCAGTTATTAGATCAAGTCCCATCAACGTTATATCAATACTAGGTCTAAGCCAACAATAGCGATATACCAACACATGAAATGATGCCAATAAATGCTCATATTAATGAAATACATAGGGTGTACAATCACTGATGTCATACAAAATGGTACGGGTAATCATACTGGTTAAATATATCATATAATAACATGAAATGATACGAATAGATACATGAACACTACTGACAACAGTAAATAAGGAAAAGACGTGAGAACAAACACTCACAACATAATTAAATAAAATTTAAACAAAGAAGGAAAATAATCACTAATAAAATTAAATAAAGAAAGGAAACACTCACAATAAAATTAAATAAAATTACACAAGAAAAGAAACACTCACTTGAGCTAGATCCCGAGTCCAAAACACTGAAATCATAAGGCCCGATAAATCTACATATTCATTCCAATAGAAATTGTTAGATTTTAAAATGGATGTTTTACTTAGGAGTTATAATGAGTTTTAATCTTGATTAGCTAGTTCGGGGGTTAGGAATATGGTTCTCTGAGTCTAATGAATTTAATATGTTTAATTTAAACTAATTTCTAATTTTTGTTAGATTTTTAATAGGCTTTAACTCCTTAAAATACTTAAGGAGTCTGAATTTACCAATAAGGAAGATAGCTTTAAAGTGGGTGATTAGATTTAATTTATGTTAGTATTTATCTAAAATTTTATCTTAGAAAGTAGAAGTGTTGTAGAATTTTATTTATATTTTTCTCTATTTTTTTGATATTTTAAATAAATTATTTAATATGCAAATCTTTCCTTTCTTTCTTCTTTTCTTTTCCCTTTTTTTCCTTTGGGCTCCCTATGCAGCCCAGCCCGGCCAGACCCGGGCTAGGCCGGGTCTGGTCCGGCCTATTAATTCTTTTTTTTTAAAGGGTGTGTGGTAGCACAGAGCCAGGCCCCGTACTGCACGGCCCAGCAGGCCCGGCCAGGGCCTGCCCATGCCAGGCAGGCCCGACCAGACGTGGCCTGGGCTCGGCTAGGCCATGCCCAGGCCAGGCCGGCCCAGGCAAGGCCAGGCTGCTCTCAGCCTGGCCGAGAGCAGCAGCCACTATTTGTTTTTTTTATTTATTTTTTTTGAAATTCTTTGTTTTTAAAATTTGGAAAAAAATTATATAAATTAAAATTATGAGTTAGAATATCTCTACATGTATTTTAGTTGAATTTTAGATTGGGTTTTGATTATAAAAAATTTCATGGATGGCCCTTGTATAGACATGATATTGTTTAGACTATTCTTATCATATTAATTATAGAAAACGGGTTTATTTTCTTGGATTTAATTTGCTTAAATCAAGACTTTGTGGAGTATTAAAATAATGATTACACAAAAATTATATTAGGTAAATTTTTAGGAACCATTAAATATATTACGGTGAGTTTTGTCATAAACGTATAGATAAGTTGAGTAGCAGATTGCTGAAATTAATAAATTATTCTTGTCGTTCCAATTTAATTTAATTTTTTTTAAAGAAAAATTGAAATTAAATTCACAAGTTAGATCTACTTACTTGAGTTGTTCCTCCTGAGTGTCTCTCTTATTTGGCTTTAGTTTCACATTGGATAGGACATGAGAGGTTGAGTGGTATACACACACAATAGCCCCTCTTGTACCTATTGTTATAAGTGTTGGGCCATGGCCACTTACCCACACGCGCACGCACATGCTGAACTCGGGTCGGGTTTGCCAGGAGCCCCACGACCTGCGGACACGAATGCAGTGCGATTTCAAGGGCTCATGAACCTGGAAAATTTTTGTTTTGATTTTATCCATTTTAAAATTTTATTTAAACTTCTGTTTTGATATTTTCAAGATTTTCTGTCTGGTTTGACTCATTCTTCGGATCTGCTCGCGAGTATCGCAAACTACATGATCGTGTGCGGATTTGGAGCGGGGGCAGTTGCGACTGCTGGACTCCGAGAATCTATAAATACTACTTCTCGCAGTTCATTCAGTTACTTGCAAAAGCAGCTGCAACATTCTGTCTCCCTCCTCCATATTTCTTTATTACAAAATTTTGGTTCAACTTTTGGTGATTTCTCGAGGATTTCTTTTACTTTCGGGCGACGAATCTCCTTCTGAGTAAAGGCTTAGCTCATCGTCCTGAGCTGAGTGCTGTGAACTACCGGAGAGTTTTTACCACTAGAAGAGGAGGTCTTTTCAAAGTCTGGACGAGAGACCGACCTTCTTTCTTCTAAGGCGGTGCTTCTGTACGGCTACATCACCCCAGGCCAACATTTTAATTTTTTTAATTCTTCATATTAGTTGCATGCTTAGAGCAAATATTTAATTTGATTAAAAATTTTACGTTTTAATTTGTTGCATAATTTAAAATTTAAAAATACTGTTATACATCTTACAGGTTCTTCTATTGTTTTTTATAATGATCCATGGTTATTCAATTGACCTTTCCTTGCTTTCCCTTTGACCATTTGATGGAAGAAGAAATATCTTATAGCATATGCCAAGAAATCTTGTATTCTGTACTTGCCCCAGGTTCAGTTTTTTTTTTTTTTTTTTTTTGACATATGCTATCAGATATTCTTGGCTCTTGTATTATCTCAATGTATAAAAAAATAAGACGTTAAAATTTAACCTTCATCTATTACACCTTTTGGACAATTTGGAAGCAAAGGAATATCACATTGACTACCGAAGCACTGATTTAACTTCATTCGAGAGAGTACATGCAAGCACACAAATGAGGGAAACAGGTTACTTGCAGCTTGCAGGTCATAAAAGCTCTCACTTGCACCATCTGTAGGAACATTACAGTACTTATGTCCATAAAGATGTACAAAATTCGAAACATTGTGTTTGGCACATTACCATTTTCCTTGTCAAATGACAGTCTTGCCAAAAAGTGTGTATACAAAGAGAGAGCTCGAGATCAGTACTCAGCGTTGTGAAAGATAACGAGAGAGGAATGAGATCAGTCTGCTGTCCTGCGGGAACGATTAGATCTTCTAGCAGATTTTGATCGGTGAATTTTTAACGGAGGTTTCTCCTCTTCAACTGCCCTAGAATCATCAAGAAAATCCAATCTTCTGGCAGATGTTGATTTCTAAGTTTCCACCGGGTGCTCCTCTTCAACAGCCTTGGACACTTCAACAGCACTACAAATTGAATAGCAAACAATATAAGTTAATACTGTAATAAAAGTTTCTTGATATACAAATTGTCATGCTCATTTCAGTCCTGCCTTTGAAGTATAGGATGTACATGCACCAATTCAGAGTATTTTAGGAGAGCGGGAAGATTGCAGTTTAAACAGAAAGATCCACCAAGAATAATTATTGAATGCCAAAGGATTAATTTTTTTATTTACACCACAGGAAAAGAAACAGAAATACATTTGAACTTAAGAAGAAAAACCTGTAGAAAGTAGAAACAAAGACAGCAATACACATTAACTGAGAGAAAACAAACACAACCCAGCATGTAAATAAACTTTAGTACAAATGTGGGATGTCAAAAACTCACTTTTGTTTGGACATGTAGTCTTTAACTTCCTGTACAATGTTGAGGAGTGCATGAAGAGCGATTTTGCCCACCTGCTTCATGCCAATATATTAAAATAATAGGGATTTGTAAATGTAAACGAATATCCAAACTGGAACCAACCATGCAGTAAGAATATGAACAAATTATTCCAGATATAAGCATATGGGTTCTATGGTACTAAAACAGAACATGCATTGGAAAACAAGCAAATGGGTAGGGTATTTCAACCTCGAGTTTGTCTTCTTTGGCCATGTGATTCTCAGGAAGTACACGGAATTCTTCTGCCAACCGCACACACTCCCAAATATTTTCTGGGGAAACGAAGTCCAGGGCAACCTTTATACAGGACTGTCAAGACAACTTCAAAATCGTTAGATGCAGTAGTAAACAGTTTCTAGACAGACGCATATTACTATCTTGCAGGTATCCAGATGAAATCATTAAAAAAAAAAAAAACTGATATCGCAGAATTGATCTCTCGGTCTCTCTTTCACGCCGTTACTTGTTGAAACAATAAAACATTAAGTTGGAAGGACAATGAACTAGATAAATTTATAAGAAATAAATGAAAGATGTTAATGCACAAAGCAATAGTTCGAACTAATGGCTATTAGGAATCTTGTACCTTCAGATTTCTGACTTGATGTGGACAGCCAGCAGGGATTAATATAGCTTCACCAATATTCTGCTCAAATGTCCACGGTTCAATCCCTACTCAAATACAAAGTCAGGATACAAAAAAGAATAACAAATGGAGTGGAAATATAGAATAGCATCCTTTGCAAAATCAAATTGGTATATACTAACCATATTGTTCCTTGAGTTTCTTCTTATGCTCCAAAGTTAAATAGAAAGATTGGTCATGGATAGGATGAGCCACCTAACAATAGAAATTATAAGTATCACAAGTCCTGATATAAAATTGATTGGTACTGTAAATAAACATGGATATATTGAAGAGGGCTTTACCTGCTCTACTGGAGAGCAATAGACATTTCTGAACTCCCTATGATGCTTTCTAAGGTAGGCTTCGAGCTTCGGAACATCTTCCCTTCGGAAAATGTCCCAAATGGCACCGCCTTCAGAGTGCTTTTCCTCCATTACCCTTTCCTCTTGAGCTCTCTCAACTATTTGTGACTGACTTGACTGACTATTTGGATCTATTTTCTGCATAAAATGTTGTTCCCGAGCATCTTGATTCCTGTGTTTCTCTTTCAATTTTAATATTTCCGCAAGCTGATTTGCAGAAGGTGTTACTTCTGCAGTGTGCACCAAGATGTTAACCTGTTAGGTTTTACCAGAACACACAACAAAGAAATTGTAAATAAACACTAATTAACAAAAGCAGACCAAGTTCATTAGTCAATATTCAGTTTAGAAAGATACTCAGAGTGTGAAAGTAAATGATGCACAGCCACAAGCAATATTCCAGCAATTATAGTCATTCAGGTTGATCAACTTTTTTCTCTTCTTAAGAAAATAAGGCAATTGAAAACTCACTTCATTAAGATACTGAATATATATGGAAAAACTCCAGAAGGAAGCAAAACAGTATACAACACTGTGTTCTTGGATCTATACAATAAACAATACACAATAAGGTCCATTTTCAGCATCTGAAAAGTGAGACGTTTAGCATTCCAGAAGTTACTTCATGAGATGTCTCTATCATTAATAGAGGAAGTTTGGCTTTTACACTTTTTTTGGTAGGAAAGGCCGTAGCCTATATCTCTCTTTATTTCAATCAAAGCAAGCATCCGATGGTGTAATACAAATAGAGGAAGCAATTACATGAGGAAAGCCCATGGGAGACCAAAACCCAAATGTTCCAGACGAGACGGCTGCTGCCACTATCTTGTGAGCAGTGTTGTTGGTAGATCTGCGAAACCTTAATCGATTTATTGATCACCCAAACACACTCCTTGATGATATGTTGGATAGACCATGACGGTACCATAGAGGAATTGTTTATCCATCCAACAATGGCTTGGGCAACACTGAAAATGTGAACCAAGGGATACTGAGAGTTCACGGCCAATCTGATAGCTTTTATACTTGAAAATACAAGAATTATGCTCGTGGGAAAGCAACCAGAAGACTGCTATCATGGTAAGATCCTAAATGTAACAAGACATGGCCAGATCATGCTGCTGATACCTGCCACTCCACAATGCTCTAATACAATATGGGCAACTGAGAACACAATCACGACGAAGAGAGGGGATTGATAACAAGCTTGAAGCCGGTAGAATCTTTGAAAATTGAGGGCAGCTGTCTCAGGCAGTAATAGAAGAGCACGCAAGGATGACCAAGCCCATCATCATGAGAAAGGTTCCAGGTGATCCACATGAATTTGGGTTTAAAATCAGATGTATGGACAAAATCAGTTGAGAAGACGGGAAAGAAGCAGCTTCAGCGAGAGACTCGAGAGAATAGTGGGTTAATAGAGGATGTGCTGCTACTGCAAAACGTCCAGTCCAACGATCAGGTTCATCAGACAATGGGTGGGACTGACATAGGGATATTAGTCTTTAGGGCTCGGGAAGTAAAGATGTCCAATATATCTTCTAACATTCGGCATCCAAGAGTGAGTGCCATCAATGAGCTTAGTTTGGTACCATTAGATCCTAAGTCAAAAGAGGAGAGGGGAAGGCCCTCATCACTAAACTAATCACTGTGCCAAACGTGGGTAGTACATCAGCAAAATGCAATTTGAGACAAGAGTAAGGGTACACTTGATTTTAAGGATGCCTCCCAAAAATGTAGTTGGATATGGATCCTGTGACATCATAAACCTGATGCCTCCTATGATAGTAGACAACATTAACCCATGGTGGCAAGAATACTGGAGAAGAACCCTCACCAACATTCACCAGACACAGAACAAAGGTCCACGAGAACTAGGAGGACAATCTTTGAGAGTGACTTTATGAGTGACCAGAATCTGGGCAATTAAACATGATCTGACATGTGGTTAGGTAGCTCTTCCAACGAATAAGTGGCAATCGATCACCCCAACAATCAGAAAAGGTGAAACGACCAAGATTACAGAAGCAAGGACTACACGTTTGGTGAAAGATTCAGGCACATATCATTAGGATTAAGCTTACGAATGATGCTACCATGTGAAAAGTGACCCTAAATAGGCATGTTTATAAGATGGAGATCACAAATGAGGTCACTAGAAATCCACATCAGCCCATTTACCCTATCTTTACGCTTTTATGGATGTGTGTGTGTGTGTGTGCACGCGCGCTCGTGAGCGCACGTGTGCAAGTAATGATATATAGTATACTGATGTAATTATAAATAGACTACTTCATTTACTTATGTAAAGACAATTTTTAGTTGTGCATGGATATCATTTTCATTTATTATTTCCAGTTGCAATGCTCATATATTGGGTATTTCTTTTTTGGGAATTTCTTTTCCTTCAAAATTTAGCAGGAATTTTATTTTACTTCTTTGCTCAAGTACCCTAATAGGTAAACGATTCATTTGCCCTGTACTATCAATTAGCGCGAGGTAATTTGAAGTTATAAATTAAAGTTTAGGGTAAGCATAAGCCATTATGTATGTAGGGTAAAAATGAGGATAGGGACCTTACCCTTCCCATTGCCACTCCTACACTTGAAGGAGCAAAACCACTTTAAGTTATATGAATTGAAGTGTATGTTGTGTTTGATTCTCTCTTGATGCTTGCTTGTCTTGAAACATGATAAACTAAATAGCTAAAATTTTGCAAATGTAGTTAAGCGATTTGATATTGTTCGCGGCTGTTTGGTTAGGGATAGAAGTGAGGAAGTAGTAATAGTTCCCTTTGGAACTTAAGAATTGGTTAGTAAGTTTTTCGGTGTTTGGATGTTGTTGGGAAGTGTGGTTTAACAAAGTTATGTCTTTTCCGGTGCTTGGATGGTAAGGTGGAAGTGGAAGTGAAAAAGGTGACCATAAAGTTGACCGCAAAATAATATTAATATAAAAATTAATTAAGAAAAATAAAAAGTGGACTGTAATTAGAATGCAGGTGAGATTTACATGATCATAAAGTTAACTGTTTTGAACTACAACTTATTAAAATGAGATTTAAATAAGCACAAAATTAACTGTAACACCCTAAAAGTGAGGAAATGGTTATGTAAAAGGGAAAAGAGAGAAAAAAAAAAAGGGCTTTTCTTATTTTTCTTTTTCGGTGTTTGGATAGATAAAGAAGTGAGAAATGACACTTCCCCATTTCCTTACTTCCGCCCACTTCCTTGAATCCAAACAGCCCCTTCATTTCAGTGCATTCATCAAATACGTTACTTTTCCATCAAATTGGGGGTATCATGCATTTGCATTTCGGAACCCTTTCGCTGCCGAGAGACGATGGGTCTTTCTTGAAACATTCTCACTATGGGTCATGCTCATTATATATTTTGATGGAAAGAAGGCCCCAGTTATGATGATGGCAATAAGAGGGTTTAGATAAGAAATTTACTAGATATCACGCTACACGCACACGCACACATACTGTGTGTGCACGCGTGCATACACACATACATATATATACATATATCTGTATGTGTGTTTGATACACAAATAAATACAAATGTGTGATGCAGCAGGTCATGGTTTGCTCCTGCACATTTTTTATGTTTACTCATTCTCATGATACTTTGCTGACTCTCTTTTCTAAAAGTTTTAAAGGGATTAAAAAAACCATTAACCTGCTTGTAGAAAATACTATAGATAAATAGATATAAATAAAGTGCATATTAATAAAGAAATATTTCAGGAATGGTTTCTTTGCTCAATTGTTACAGGCTTACAGCTGCAGTTCTAGTAAAACCTAGGAGGGATCCTTAATCCTTTTTAGTCTCTTCAACTCTAAAGAATGGAACTCTTAAACTTATAAGTATAAAACATGTCATGCCTCTTTATTGTAAAGGAAATATTCAAAATTTGAAACAAGGAGAAGAAAATTTCTCAACTTCCTCCAGAAAAATATTTGAATCTTTTAATCCAACCAGTTCCTATCTAGCACGTCCATAAACATCAAGCATTAGTGTATACAAAAGAAAACCAGCAAGAATGAAATGCATTAACGCCAATTCCATTACAAAACAATAAGGATAATAGTCAACATCGTCTTAAACTTAAAATTTTACTCATTAAATTATAACTGAACAATTGATTCTTTGTTGAGATTGTTATTCTTCCAGTATATATATATATACTAAATCACAACATTGCTTCAGAGTACCGTTTTAGTGCAATGACAACACCGTACTTTGATTAAGTTTGAAAACCACAGTGCCAGCAAACTGCATCTTAGGTGTATTAGAGTAGAACTAATATTAGAGTATGATATAGAATTTTTCTTTATTTTGATTTTTTTTATTTTGATTCCTACTCCAAGTTGAATATTGTGTGTTATCCTAGTCTGATTAGAGGTTTCATTATCATGAAATTTGATACCTATATATATTTGGGCATTACCCACATCAATAATAATATACAATCTTCTCTTCATCTTCTTCACCTCAACTTGGTATCAGAGTAAAACCCCAACCCTAACTTTTCTTGTTCTTGCTCCTTAAAAAAAAACTTACTGTTCACCGTGAACAGTACCGCTTCGCTTTGAAATTCAGTTATGGTTTTTGGTCGTTACTCAGCCATTCGGAGTCCAATTCGAGTCATTTTCAAAGCGTTGGATTCGTGAAAGACTCTTCTACTACTGCTCTGTCCTCTTTTATTGATGATGTTTTTTGCATATTGTGATTATATATGTTGATGTTTGGACTTCTCTGCTACTGATCTATTTACTTGTGGGTTATTTATATTGCTTCTTATGGTTGAGCATAAGGATGGTCAAGGTAACACATCTTGGTACTTCCGCTGACGAATATGTGACTATCAAAATCTGAGTATAATTGATTATAATTTTCTGATTTAAGAGATGCATTCAGTTTCTACTTCAGACATTACTACCTTCACATTCAGGTATTTCTTCTTTAGCGAGTTCATCGCCTTCATTTTGGATCATTAATTATGGTGCGTCAACCCACATGACTGGTAAATTACAATTTTTCACTTTTCACACAATTTCTTCCCTTTCTATAGTTTTTGAAGATGGTAGTTCCAAACATAGTGCACCGTCAATCACACTTCTTCTCTCACACTAACTTGATGTTAATTATATTCAACAAGTTTCTTTTAATTTTGTGTCTAGAGTCATTTTGACCAAAACAGTTCAGTGTTTTATAACTTTTTCCGTCATCATGTATTGTTCAGGACCATCAAACGAAGAAGGTGATTTGTTAGGGGTATTAGCAAAATGGTCGATATTATATTTAATGCAATAAGCAACCTAAAGTGGGCGTTTCTGCTCTGATATGTGATGAGTCAGCGAAGTGCACTTTCATTTAGGTTATGCATCTTTAAAATCTATTAGATCGTTGTTTTCTTCTGTTATAGATATCTCTAAATTAGAGGTGAGTCAAGTCAGTTTGGTAAACATAATAGAACTTTATTTCCATATAGAGTATTTAATCGATGTAGCTCTCCATTTGAAATTACTCACACTGATATTTGAGGTCCTACTCGAGTTAAAAGTATGTCTAATTTTTTTTATTTTGTAACTTTTATTGATGACTATTCTCATATGACTTGGTTATCTTTAGCGAAAGTTCGCTTTGAAATTCTCTCTATTTCTCAAAGATTTTATAAAGAGATTAATGCTCAATTTAACTGTTCGCTTAAAATTTTATGATCTGATAATGCTTTGAAATATGTGCAAAATGCTCTTCAAGATTATTGTATTTTTCATGCTATAATTCTTCAACGTATGCTCATACACCTCAACAGAATGGTGTTGCTGAAAGAAAAATCATATTTACTTGACATTGCTCGGACACTAATGATTTATATGCATGTTCTCAAGTATTTTGGGCTGACACAGTTTTTACTGCTTGTCACTTAATTAATATGATTCCTTCTTCTGTTTTATATGGCAAAACCCCTTTCTTAGTTCTTTATTCTGAAACAACAGTTTGATTTACCTCCAAAAGTTTTTGAGTGTGTGTTTTGTTCAAATTGTCGAAAAAGGCATGATAAATTAGATCCTCAAGCAGTTTAGTGTGTATTTTTAGGATATTCTCGATAAAAAAAAGATTCCTCAGTAAGAAGTATGTGATTTGTACGGATGTCACTTTTTTTAAAAACACATCTTACTTTTCACCCTCTATGAGTTTCATTACAAAGCCTTCGATCACTCATGTTACTCTTTCTGTATCACTAGAAGATTCGCCTCTACTTTAAATTTATCAATGACGCAAGAAGATTACTACTGATCTTGACAGCTTTCCTTCTCATCAGTCAACTGCTTCTACCGAAATGTCTGAGCTTCTCATAACTCTTCGAAAGGTACTCATTCTTGCACTCAACATCTTATAGATAAAGTGTTATTTTTCTCTCATTTATCTCCTACATAATTTAGTTTTGCAGCCAAATTGGCTTTTATGTCTCTCCCAAAATCATATTGTGATGCTATGCTGGATCCTGAATGGAAAAGTGATACGAATGAAGAGATGACTGCTTTGCGTGCTAATGAAACATGAAAATTAACATTTTTACTACCAGAAAAATAAATTGTTGGTTGTCGAGGGATTTACACCGTCAAATTTCTCTCCGATGGATAAATTGAGCGCTTAAAGGCACGATTGGTTGCCAAGGGCTACACTTAGACATGGTGTTGATTATTTTGAGCTTGTATGTATTCTGTTTGCGTTTTTTTATCAGTTTAGATGGTGAAGCAATGGCCTTTGTATCAATTAGATATTAAAAATGTATTCTTGCACGGCGATCTTCAAGAGAAGGTGTTTATCCTTCAGTTCCCCGGTTATGAGGTTCAGGGGGAGATAGAAAATGTCTACAAACTCAAAAAGGCAATCCATGGTTTGAAACAATCTCCACAGGCTTGGTTTGATAAATTCAGTATTATTATTGCACAGATACTATGGATTGAGACAAAACTTCTTTGACACTATATTTGTACGATATTCTTCTGCTGGCACTATTATTCTTACAGTTTATGTTAATGATAATGTTATCATTGGATATGACCATCAAGGTATTATTAGTTGAAAGCTTATTTGAGTTCTCATTTTCAGATGAAAGACCTTGATCTGTAAAGATATTTTTTAGGGATCGAGGTTGCTCACTCTTTGAAAGGTCTTTCTCTCTCTCAAAGAAAATATATTACTGAATTATTAGAAGAAACTGGTACATTAGGATTTAAACATATTGATACTCTTATGAATCCTAATATTCATTTTTAACAAAACCTAGAAGAGTCACTTGTTGATTCTGGACAATACAAATGATTGATTGGTAAACTAATTTACTTAACTGTCACTCACCTCATATTACATTTGTTGTGGGTGTGTTAATTCGATATATAATTTGTATCAACTTCATTGTAATATTGTTTGTCGTATCTTGTGGTATCTTAAAGGGCCTCCAGATAAATTGTTCTATTATCGTCTTTCCTCTCATTTGGATATTGTGGGATATTCTGATGATGATTGGGCCAGTGATCCTCTTGATCGTCGGTCTACTACTGGTTATTATACTTTTGTTGGAGGCAATTTGATGACAAGGTTATGTAAAAAATAAAATGTTGTTGCTCGATCTACTGCTGAGACTGAGCATAGAGCTATGACTCATACAGCTTGTAAATTGATGTGGATTCAATCTCTCCTTTCTGAAATGAGCATTATCTACAAGAAGGCACGGATGATATATTGTGACAATCAAGCGGCTATGTATATTGTTATAATCATGTTTTCATGAGCGAACTAAGCATATTGAAGTCACTGCCACTTTATCCGAGATATTATCCGAGACATGGTAATTACACATCAAATAGTTACTTCGTTCGTCATATTGAGTTGTTAACTTGAAATATCTTCAATAAAGATTTATCTAAAATAGTTTTTCAATTTTGTATAGCAAGTTGGGCATTACAGCTTGAGAAGAAGTATTAGAGTAGAAAAAGGATTTTTCTTTATTTTGGTTTCCTTGTTTTGATTTCCTATTCCAAGTTGAAATTGTGTGTTATCTTAGTCTTATTAGGATTAGAGATTTTCTTATCATATAATTGTGAGCCTATATATATTTGAGGCATTGTCCATATCAATACGGTCTTCTCTTTATGTTCTTCACCTCAACAAGGTGAAATAAGTGAAGTGATTACAAATTCAAACTAAAACACAAACTGGACACATAACAAAATTAACTAATTACTAGTGACTTACATACCGCATCAGACATATCACAATGAAGTTTAGTAGTAGAATCTCCCCTGCCTAACTCTCTGTAGAATCCATAAGCAATATAGGTTTTTGGACCCAAATCGGGCTTGATCACATTTTTGGGCAGCTTGGTGGCAAGATTAAGAATGCCAAACCTTGGATCTGTATATTCCTTAAATGGTAAAGCACTGGTAAACTCTGCATTATGGCGTGGCAAACGCTCCTCAAAAGAAGCAACAGAGGGCCAGTCCTTGAGTTTGATCATCATAGGCCAATGATTGTGAAAACTTCTACCTTCAGCATATCCTTTGAAAAATTGGTGAATGTTTATGTCAAACTGCAAAATGAAAAAAAATAAATTAGTTTTCATCTTAATTTGGTGAATATAAATGATAAACACCACGCAGTGGATATGGAAACACTATTTTCGATAACAGAGTAATATGCACAATTTTTAACAAACTTTTTTATAATAACCAAGGCGAGGTTGGCAAAAGTTTCCAGCCATTGGAAAAAAAAAAGAGAAGAATTTGTACTAAAATTACTGAAAATACTCCCAACTTTGTTCCCAATCAAGCAAACACCAGTGATTAGCATAAACAAAAAAACAAGATAAGCAGAGATTTACTGACTGCTATACATAAAGTAATCAAAGCGTTGATCAATGCGAAATTATTTATCTAATAAACATTTAAGGAGAAACAATCATTCAAAATGCATTCATAAAAACTTGGCAACAATATTTATCTCATACCTAAAACTGAAAGATTGTCATCTACAACTGAAGGGTTTTACTGCAGTCAGAAGTGAACTCAAATCACATTTGTAAGGCAACACGCAAAATTTTCCCTCCTGTTTAAAACTACCCATGATACAAAACAGTTGAATAATCAAGTAGAATCAAATAAGCATTAAAGAGTGATAATTTGATAGCAAGTACATGCTTGCAAGGTAAAACTTTAGTATAACAATCATGGAAATATGGCTTGATCTCAACAGATGCTCTTTTTCAATAAGTAAAAACTAACCTTACACCAATCTAAGCAGTTAATTGCTTTTACTTCCAGCCACTCTGATTGGGCCTTGGACTTTGTTAGCTCTCGTAAAGCACGCCACATAACCATTGGTTCCCAACTTAACTTATTAGTCAACTCAAGCACATTACGAACTATAACGGGCTCACCTCTAACCCAATGCCTCTGAAAGTGATCAAGTTGTCCTTGCTTAACATCTCTTGCAATTGGACAATACAAAAAATTATCATCAGAATCCTCTCTACAAGCAGCCACCCGTGATGTGCTGCTATTGGAAATGATCTGATGAGAAGATCGACAAGAACAATTACGAGAAATCTCAGGCAACTCGTCAAATTTACCACTTCCAACAATAGCATTTACATCCACCACTAAGTTTTTAAGCACTTTCTCTGGGAACATGCACCTCAATTCCAAAAGGCACTACCACAACCACCTATTTCTTCAGGTGGACAAACGATGCTACTGTCATCATTAGCTTTCCATTCTTTCAATGCCTTGGAAGGACCATTACCTACTTCGAGCTCAACTGACGGGAAAGGATCTGGATCCTCCCCATGCAAATAATCTTTGCCTCTGTCTACAAATCGAGGTAGAGGCGTCCCATTATCCCCAGGCACAAGGCCTTGACGAAGTTCCCGGCAACATTTAAGGCATATATCATATGAACATTTAGGGCAACTTCTGTGATAATCCACAATAGAGGTCTTGCACTTGTTGCTGTGCCAAAGTAATGATGATGTCAAGCTATTTGCAATCACAGAGAGACTAGGCATAAGGTCTCAAGGGATAGAATCCTACCAGTAAACACGTGCATCATCTTCACAGAAAGCTTCCTTTAATTTTAACTTTTTCCGTTTGACCCCTATCATGGAACCAGGTATTAGGAAAAAAAAAATAGAATCAGATATTACAGCAAAACTTGTGACACAATTTATACAGGTATAACCTTTGATCTTAGCCTCAAGTTTCTTTTCTGACTTTTGGTCTTGGTTAAAATCTTTAAGCCAAGGAAGCAGCTTTTGTATAATATAGCCATACAACTGAAATTTGTCTTCCGCAGAGATTTTCTTCTCCGTTTCCAGCTGCTAAAATTTACAAACAGACCAGGTTATGAGACTGCTTGAGTTTGTAAGTTGACAGAGAAATAAAATGAACTTCAAATATCAAGACTGATAAATACAAATACAAACCTTGGAAATTACGGGCTTTCTTAAGCAAGCCTTGCAGTTGCAATTGTTAGAACAGACTGGACATTTTTTAGCAAAATCATCCTCTCTTTTCTCAGGATACCTATTTACCACCATCCAATACATGATGAAATATGATCATTCAAGGACATTGCTCTAAAATATAATCTGTTCTATCACAAAAGTTTTCATTGAATTTAAACATGACAACCTATGTTGCACGGACACGGGAATGTTGCAATGCACACGTGGCAAATTCTTAAAAATACACACGACAAGTGTGTCCGACACGCGTGTCGGACACGTTTCGGACACGACACAACTCCATAATAGAAGTGTCCGTACTAAATAGATGACAACAACCCAAAAAATGGTGAGGTCCGTTGAATGTCCCACAGAACGCTACTGATCAGTCCTTTTGGATTCTCCTCGTGCAGGGTTATAGCAAGCAGAGAATCCACAATTAGCTCATGGGGAGATGACCAAATGCAAATGAAATTAAAATAGACATCACATGCATCAAGGCAGAGGAACAAAGACAAGGAAACAAGGACAGACCAGCGTTCGATACAAACCACGCAATAGCGTTTTCCACATAGGAAGCACCATATTATCCTTTCATTCTTTTAATCACCTTGCATTGATGGCATGTAAGAGGCTTTCCCCCCGCCGCCTTCTTCACATGAAGCTATAATTCACCATTATGAACAAATGAACGAATCAGTCAAAAAAATAGTTCGATGTAATCAAAAGGGTCTGCAAAGGAGAAGGGGAACAATTGACATCTGATTACCTCATGACGCTTCTTTGCATCAACACTAATTGCATCCTCCAGACCCTTTCCCTTCCTCGTCCGACATGATTTCAAAGCATCTTCCTCTACTTCAGTCCTATTCTTGATAATTCTTCTTTGGCTCCTTCTAGTCCTTGCTGAATCCAAACCCAGATGTCCATTTTCCCCATCCTTTGCTCCCTAAAACCACGGAAGGGGTTTAGAGTCAGACACTAGCATACATTGATCTTTTCTCTTTTATAAAGGAAACATCATACAAAGAGAATGGATCATAATCTCACCGGTACCATTGTGGCTGCCTCACGGTCCGAAATAAATTGGACGCCATCATCTTCCTCTTTGTGTGGCCGTAGTTCCATTGCCTTGGACCTTTTTCTTCCTGTCTTCTTCTCGTCCGAGCCCTTTCCCTTCCTTTTTTGACCAGCCTTCAAAGACTCTTCTTCTTCTTCTCTTCTCTCGGCATTCTTTGAGCTTTTCTTCCTCTGCTACCAATCACACCCACAACCTCTGACGAGTAAATTTTAACAATAAAACAAGAAATAAAGAAAAATCTCTTAACATTCACCTTGGGAGATCTTTCCTTGGCTATAGCTGTAAAAGCCTCTTGACGATGGTCAGTCTCATTCTTCATAATTCTAGTTGAACTCCTTGTAGTCGTTGATTTACCCGTGCCCAACTCTTCTTTCTCATCATTCTTCTCTCTCTTCAACCAAAATTGGGGTTTTTAACTTAAAAATGCTAAAAATATGACATGAAACAATAAAAGAGAGTATAAATTACCATTGCCATTGGTGTTGCTTCCTCTTGGGAATTTGGAATAATTTGGACATCATCATCATCTTCTACTTCTTTCTCTTTCTTCTTCAGTTCCTCCGCCTTTGTCCTAATTCTTCCCCTGGTCTGCACCATTGTGCAAGCTCTCTAGGATTGCCCCCTCAAATCTCGGCTGGGTTTTCTTGTTTTCGAGGAATTGATAAATAGAGGGCCTAGGGGGTTTCCCTCTCAAATCTGAAGCGCCCAGGTGCTGGGACACAGATGCCACAGATTCTTCATATTGGGACTATTCAGTGAGTCATAAATCTATTATCTACTCTTTCGATATACGCTGCTCTGTAGAGTTAAGACTCTGGTGCCTGGCTTCGTGTTGGGGCGTATTTGGATTCATGAAGTGGGAGGGAAATAGATCAGAGATGGAAAATCCTTTTTTTTTTTTTTTTCTTTTCTCTTTTATCATTTATTTTACAGTATCATTTTCTCACTTTTCGGATGTTTCAGTTAATTTTGTGCTTATATAAATCTCACTTATAATAAGTTGTAGTTTAATACGTTAAATTTTGATGTGATGTAAATCTCACTTGCAGTTCAATTACAGTCAAAAAATATTATGTCAGAATTAATATTTAATTTAATATTATTTTATGATTAACTTTATGGTCAACATTTTCACTTTCAGTTCCACATTACTAATCAAATATTGAAAAATACAGTATATTTTTCACTTACACTTTTACATTATAACCAAACACTGAAAATAGAAATTGTACAAATCTTAATTTTTCACTACACTTTCATATTTCTCATACTCATTTCCCACTTACATATTTTCATCCTACTTCCATCAAACCAAACAGGCCCTTCAAGAAAAGAAATAAAATCTGTTTCTCCTTCTTCTTCGTTTTTTTTCCCTTTTCTTAGATAAAATCAGATTTAATCGGGTTGGGTTTCAGAAAGGGCGCACAACGTTTGGAGTGCTGGAGTTTGATTCTTGAAACTCCGATGGAAGAACTTGGTTTAACTTGGTTTGTTTTCCTATAGGCTTGATCAAGAAACAATTAAAGACCTTCATATAAATCCTAGGAAAGTCCCCTGTATGCTTTTTCTTGGTTAGTCTAGGTCGGTTAGAGCTCCAAACTCTCCACATTCTCAAGTTTGAATCGCGTCGCGTGCGGAGATTTCATTCTCCAACATCGGTCACTTTGCAGACTCTGAGTTTGCTCTCCAGTAGTCCTTTGAACTCGATGTCGGTAGATTTAACTAGCCAAAAAAAACTAAAAAAACTTTTATATTATTTTATATATGAGAGGCTGATCTCTAGACCCGATCAGAAGACAAATGATCCCCTGAAATTTTAAATTTTTTGGTGTATGCTTGAAGTCTAGGCACGTATATTGGGACACAACAAATTGATTAAAACACACACTCTAAATTTTGAAAAAAAAAAATTATAGATCATTATAATCTTTTTAAAAAGACTAAAATAACCTTTTAGTTACCTAAAATTACAAATTTTGTCTTTCACACACACATTGATTAATACGCTCACTGATTTAATTAATATTGTCATTGATTAGTACACACTCTTTTTTCTTCAACAGAAAAATCCTTTAATTATTCATCTTCAGACAAATCCTAAAAATATACAGATCATCTAAACCCTAAAAATTTTAATACATGAATAAACAATTAACTACTTGGGAGCATTGCAATAATGAAGAGGTAATTTTTTATTATTTTAAATATATTTTTTTAGTTTTTACTGTTCTAAATTTGTTTTTTTTTTTCATTTTTTCGTTGTTTGTTCATGATTTGTTCAGTGAACGAAGTCAAAGTTTTTCGCTTTTATTCAGTCACTTTCGATCGAACAAAAGTAATCTGTTCGATCAAATATGACCGAACATAATTACTCTGTTCGGTCTAATTTGGCCGAACAGTAAACATTTGTTCAGCCAAATTGGACCGAACAGAAAAAAATGTTCGGTCATATTTGGCCAAACAAAAGTTTTATTTTATAAACATCTATTAAGTTTGGTTTTTTATAACCTAACAAAACATTGTATATACTGATTTGTTTTTGTCTTATCTAATGGTGCAGGAACATCTTTCTATCCATTTTAGCAATACCGATAATGAGATAATAATTGATTATACTACAGATTTCATCACGTATAAGATATTTCAAACCGTGAGGTATTAATCAAATGAGCTCGAGAAGTTAGTAAGTCACATGAATTTATGATCGTTATAAAGCATTCTAATCTCTCTAGAAATGGAAAGAAAGGAAGAGTATTTCTTAGCTATGAGCGTAATGGAAAATATAAAGGTAAAGAAATAAAATTCAATGTGGAAGATACAACAGAGCAATGACGATCAAAAAGTACCTGTAATATTCATGTTTTACAATACATAACTTAATAATGAGAGAGTTTGGACTCATTTCTTAGTATTGAGATTTATATCCAGTTATTTGATTTTTGTGAAATTCATTAGTTGAATAAATATTTAATTAGTTTTTCTCATGTTTGTATACTCTATTTGGACTCGATATATATATATATATATATATATATATATATATATATATATATATATATATATATATATATATATATATATGCAACAGATAAAAAAGAAATGACATAATTTGCAGGTTGGAGTTTAGCATGCTCTTTTGAGTGTGTCGTCGGCCCAATTCACGTGCTTAGCTTACTACAGTGGGAAGCGGGGCGTGACAGAATTTTCTTAGTATCAGAGAAAGGTCTAAATGACACCCACTAATTATAATGCAACAAACATAAAAAATTAGGTTCTTAGCTATTGCATACTGATTCAGACATACATGCAAACTCATATTTTCATTGCTTAGGATTTTGTCTTTTTGGTTTCTATGTATCTTTCGTCTCTCTGTTTTCTATTATTAGAGAAATATTCGTTGTTCTTCAAACACCAAAATTAATTCTCGTGCTGAACTCTTAGAGGTTTTTCATGTTCTTCGAATATCATTGAGGCTCGAACTGCTATTTTAAAAAGAATTATTATTATAAACTATATGATTACTGTTTTTTCTGAAAATGTTTGTTTTTTTATAGTACTAGAATAATGTTTTTACTTACTATTACCTTGCAATCTAAATAAATAATAATTATTTAGTTTTTATCATATTTTAGCTGGTATTAATTAGCTAGCTTGTAATACTATCTAATTGATTTATTAATTGAGATTGACCTATCAGAGGTGACTTTGCTTCTTGTTTTTCTTCTTAATTATTTCTATATTACACTATAATTGTTTTGTTTATATATACTAATTATATTTAATCATTATTAGATATTTGATTATCTTAATCGATTATAGATTGCATTATTAGAATGAGTAATGTAGTTTTATATTGATTGTTATTATTACTTATATTATATGCAAATTAGGTAATCCTCTATACTTAAATTTTATTTAGTGTCTTATATGACTAGTACCATGTGTTTTTTATTAAATTTATATAAGTTTCTTTTAATATTACTTTTATATAAATATTCTAATGTGTATTTTTCTAGTTAATTCATTGTTATTTTTATGTAGTGATTTTTCATTACTTATTTACTTTTCTACTAGTATAATTTCACGTTCATTTATAATAGGTTCGTACATTATAAGATTGTACTGACTTCTATTTAGCCTTTTCTTTTTAGTAATAATTTTCTATTGTACACAGTGCATTCTTACTCTTATCAGTTTTTATGAAAGAGTTTTCATTATTTCTATTATTGTTACTTAGTACTCAATATACTAACTTTCTTTATCAATATTTTCTCTTTCATAACTTATATTTTATTTCCTTAAATTATTAGTCATAAGTTATTCATTCTGTTCCAATTATCTTTCCTATAATATGACTTTGATTCTTCTCTTGTTTTATCTTTTTTTATTTTTTCCTTTCGCTCCTTTTTGTTAGTCACTCATTTTTGGTCTTTTATTCTTTTCAGTACTAATTGAACACTATATTGCTTATATTCAAATCTTCTTTATATAGCTCTTGATAAACTTTAGATAATTACACTACACTATTTTGTAAAAAATAATTCTCATGCATTCTTTTTTATCTTTGTTTTGTACATTGTTTGACATTAATACCTTTCTGCGTACTTTCATATATTTTTATGAACTTTTTCTACAATACATATCTTTTATTAGTGTTGATTGTCTATTTGTACTCACCTCTTTTATATCAAACTTATGTACATTAGTTCAACCTCATTTACTTGAATACATTTTCTTAGCAAAAAAATTACTTGAATACATTTGATCTTATTCATCTATTCTTTTAAATGTTTTAGCTAGTTATATTACCTTACTATTTTCACATTTACTAATTATCACAAATTGTGAATCTTTATTATTATTATATTGTCTTCGTTTGTTATATTGATAATGCGTTTATTTTTTTATACAGTAATTTAGTCATAATTCTTCATATTTTCCTTATTATAAATAAAGCTTAAAGCTTGACATCTATGCAAGTTTATTGGTAACTGTTATATTGGATTATTAGTCTTATATACTATTTTGTATAAGTAGTTATTTAGACAAGTTAACTAATGATTTGAAACTATTTACGTGTATTACTATTTTCATTCATATTCTTATATAATCATCATTTTATAGTTATTTACCTAACTAATTTATTAGTAAATTAACCCACATTTATGAGTTCCTGTTGATTATTTTATGTTAGTCAACACTTTTTACAACTGTTCGCTATTTTTTTGATATTATATTATTAACTTCTTATTTTGTTATTAATGAAATCATTTCTTCTTATTTTTCTTCAGATTACTTTATTTTAATGTGCATAATTGACTCATAGTTTGGGGTTATTTATTTTTTTAACAAAACTATCTTTTCTACATATATGTTTGTAAATAGGTTTTTGAAATTTTTCAGCATATTTTTCTAAATTTTTCAAATTTTTTTACTTTTGAATGTATAGACTTTAAATTTATTAGCATATTTTTTGTACTCTTTTATTCTTCTCAACTTAACTGTTTTAAACTAGTTTTATGAATGCTGACATTTTTATACTTTCAAAAGCCTTATTTGGCTTCACAAAGTATTTTTTTAAATAAATTTTTTGAAGTTTCTTTTTGAATTCACTCATACTTTAGTTAAGTATTTCTTTCAGATTTTATATATTTACCGTATTTATAGTGTTTAAAAGTATACATTGTGATTTTTTAAATTTACTGTTTATAAGTTTACTATTCTCAAATAATTTTCTTAAATTTTCCAGATTTAAAATTTCAAACTTTAATATTTAGAATAGTTAACACATAAATTGACCAATTTATAATTTAAAAACTTTATTAGTTTCAAAAGAACATATTTTTATTAGTTATTATTTTTATGATAGTGCGCGTCTGTTTAGAGTTATATCTTTTTTGACCGTATTAACTTTCAACATATTTTTTTTAATGGTAAACCTTAAATTTCATATAGCTTTTACAAAATAACTTTTAAATTTTTTTCCAAATTATATATATTTTAAACTTAATGTTTTAGGAACATTTTTTTTCAAATTTATGTTGACACTCGAAAAAGACAGAGCTTCCCATTTATCTTCAGTCGGTCTGAACAACGTCTAACTTATTGATATCTACAAAAGATAAGTCAAAGACAAGCTGATGACCAGAGGTAAGACAGCAACATGGACATTACTAATCCAATAAAGCAGATAGTAAGTAAAGCTGCCTTTGAAGAAGACCTCAGCAGGCCTAGAGACACTAAGTTAGCTCAATACTTAGTCTCACATGAGCCCAAGAGATGAGCAATCTTACTTAGCTTCGCAAGAATTCTATCATAGCTCTGCCATGAGCTAACTTATAGCTTCGCCCTGGAGTTTTCCATAACTCCGCAGAAAGCTAGCTAACAGCTTCGCTAGACGCTTTGCGGAGCCACACGAAAAAAACAAGCTAACTTATAGCTTCGTTGAGAGTTTACTTCTAACTTCGCCAGAAGCTTCCCTTAGCTCTGCTACGAGCTTATTGGATTAGCCCCACTGCGTGTCTTTTTATGGTCACCTTTGACCAATCAAATCTCCAGATGAGATCATATTGATTGAAATCAAATTTGGCAGTTGCTTGTCATGATCTTTTGACTCTCCCAGTCAGGTGAGAAGATCAGGGGAGATCTCTCAATTAATTAGAGAGGATCAAGGGAGTATCCCTCATTTAGCGAAGCGAATCAAGGGATTAGCGCTGCATGCTATTCTTAGCTTCGCAGAAGCTGTTTCTAACCTCGCGACGAGGCTACTTTCCAGATACAAAATAGATTGACTCAATCTATTTTCAGGTTTTTAGGGCGATTTCTCCCTATATATAGCCTACCAGAGGCACACAAGCAGGGGAGAGACGGGCAAGGATAGAGAGGAGATTGGCTTGGGAAGCAGTAAGAGGGCTCTACCGATCCTCTGTTCTCCGATTCCTCGAACCAAACGAGAAGAGAGTCCTATTAGGAGGCAGTTCGATCATCTGACCAATCGCATCGTCAAAGAGATAAAGTGACCGCGCGCTGATCAGATTCCTACCGGCACATTTTTTCTAGAAATCTCAGAAGAGATCTACCTGTAATTTTCTTTTATTTAGCTCCTCGATCTCTTATGTAAGTTTTCCCTTTTGCAAAATCAATGAAAAACAAGATGGCGACTCCGCTAGGGATTAAAGTCTTCTGGTGCAACAAGGAGACAGTGTCACAATACGAAGGTCAGAATCCTGAGCCTGTTATTTTTGAAAATTTGGTCATTCATTTCGACCAAGAAAAATTCGAAGAGCTGCTCTCTGAAGGTAGTCCAGTGCTCCACAGACGGAAGCATAGGAAGGTCTCGATGGCCAAGGTTTCAGAACAGAAACTAGCCCTAGCCGGGCAAGTAACCGAACGGGCCTCCTCCCAACTCTTCTCAGCCTCGCGCGAGGCTAGCCAGGTTCCCTGCGAACCTAAATCTCCTCTTCCAAAGCAGATGTTGAGGCCAAAAAAGAAAGCTCCATGTGAAACTTCAGGCGCAGCTACACCACAGGCTCGCCTTTCACATGAAGACAAAGGCAAAATGCCTGCCTGCTTCGCCGAGGCTATTAACCACAAGGCTAGAACGACAACTATGACTTTGCCTAATTCAGGAGCAATAACTCCTTGCGCCAACCTCATTCTCACAAGCGAAGTTGCTGATGGCGTGATAAGTACAACGCCAGTACCCCAGGGTACGCGCGAAGTTCCCAGCCGTCAGGCTGAGACTAAAGCACTTAGCAGTGCTAATCGTAACAAGGTGGCAAACAAAGCACCAACCGTGCTTTGCTCCCCGACTCCTCAAGCGTTAAGTTCGCTCTTCGCAGCGGAGCTAAGGGATCGTCCCTGGGTGCTGATAGCGGTGCTTATGCAGCTTCAGCACCTAAGGGTGCTCCAAAAGTTCTTAGCCACGAAGCTAGAGCTAAAGCACTATCTAGTGCCAATCACCTCTGTAGTGATGAGAAGAACGAGGCATCATCCTGTGTTTTGCTTTCAAAGCTTGCGGATACCAAGTCCATTCCTTACAGAGTTATGAGCATGAAGGTGGTGTCGAAATTACCTGAACATATCAATGTGCGATCTACCTAAGTCTTTACGCTGAGTCACTTAAGTTCGGCCAAGTCCGACTTGCGAGAGTTCTTAGCAAGCAAATGAAAGTCAGAATTACTCCAGACTTCTCCCTCCTATTGTCAACAAGTGGGATGTCAGTTGGTGACGGTTCACTCAGTCCAATGCTGGCTAGGACCAATCCCCGCTACTCCTCCAAACTGACAGTCAGTCTTTGATCGACTATCAGTGCAAGCTCTTGTGAAGCATCACAAAAGGAGCGTATCGCGAGATCTACCAGATCTGCCCTCTGCATCCGTCAATATGATCGGAAGGGGACGGGAACCGCATAGGGGCAGACGAGCGCCACATAGTGCAAACTCTCCTCCCTTCAGTTCTCCAGATCCGGACTATAACCTGGGCTTAGGCCAAGTCTTGGTGCACGAAGAAGGTGTCTTCTGAAACACTAGATCTAGGGTCGCAATACCCTACAGTTATGAGCAGCCATCCTCTTCAACTACAGTAACCTCACTAGAATCAATGAGAGGATTATTCCAATGGTCTGATGAGGAGGATGAAGACAGTGGGTATGTCTCTTCGGCAACAGTCAGCTCGATACGAATAGATAGAGTGTCGGTGCATATGGCTGATAATGGTAATGATGACCTCCGTCGATGGTTGGAAGCTTAGGAGCAAACCTCCAAGGCTCAGCAAGAAGCCTTGGACAACATTCAACAGATGCTTGCCCAACTCCCCACTATTCGGAGTAACAATGATACCAGGAGTTATCATAATGAGGAAGAACATCATAACGATGAACAACCCAAGACTGAGAAGTCAAAGGAAAGTTCTTTTATGGATGCTGAAGTTCTTAAAGGCATTCAAGCTCAGATCGCATCCCTAACCCAAAGGGATGAACTAAAGAAAGTAGAAGCGGTCCGTCCTTACCCTTTGGAATGGGATTCAGTACCATACCCACCAAAATTCAAGCTGCCAACATTACATACGTATGATGGTAAGAGCTTGCCGAACCAGCATATCTATTACTTCCATTTTCAGATTGGTAACGTTATAGACAATGATGCTATTATGGCCAGACTGTTCATCGGCACCCTGAAGTGGGTAGCATTCGACTGGTTCCGAAGTCTTCCTCCAGGCTATCAATTCCTGGATTGACATAGAGACCTGATTTCTTTCTCATTTTTATGAGGATGATACTGAGGTAACCGTGGACAAACTCCTCTCTACCGTACAGAGGAAGGACGAATCTGTCCGTGACTACATTAAACGGTTCAGAAACTTGTCTTTGATGTGCCCAGTAGGGATGCTATTGACCATGCTCTTGCAGACATGCAGGCATAACTTCCTGGACTAAGTGGAGATTCGTATGGAGGCTGTCAAAGCCCATACCTGGAAGGAACTAGTCGAGTAAGCTGAGATAGCCAAAAAGTCAGCTAAAAAGTTTGAGCAATCTACCCCTAAAGGCAAATGGGGTATAAATAATAAGGGGCACAGCGACATGGCGCAGTCTTCCCAAGCCAAAGGGAAAGAGACTATGTCCGTTAAATTGTCAGGGGACGTTCATTCGAAGGCCAAGAAGAGCGGCTTCAATAATCAGGAGTCTAAGTTTCCTCCGAAATAGTACTCTTTTAAAGATGAGCAGGTGGTCCCAATATTCCATTTACTCAACAAAGGGAATAAATTGAAGCTGCTGGATGCTCAATGCTCTAATGAAGTGGGACGCACGAACGATCCCAACTATTACCTCTTTCATAGGATGGTTCATCATCCTACTAATAAGTGCTTTGTCCTCAAGGACCAAATTCAAGCTTTAGTCGATGCCGGAGTTGACTCTGAAATCAGAACAAAAGAAAGTCACTGCAAACATGGTGACCCTCGAGTTCGGCAAAACCCTAAAAGTCACAGTTCCTGATGGGGCCTTCCCAATCCCTGAAGCACGGCTAGAAGTGAGGCATCCTTCAGCCAAAACTCAAGAGGTAAAGGGTCTTGTTCTCTTGACATTGGAAACAGGGGAAATCACGTGGATACACCCAAACCTTGCCCAAGACGAACAATGGGATTCGAAGAAATCCAAGTCAAAGAGCAAATCTTGCAATGTTATCTCTATCTTGCAGGATGACGACAATCTCACATCAGTTTCTCTTAGCGATTTTGAAGGGAAAAAGCACGCTTGCACTACGCAAGCTGATGTACCTCAGCCGACGGGCACTCGATCCAGAAAATCATACTTGAAACAGTATGAGAAAGTTATTGACGAGACATAATAGCAGACAACGTCATCTAGGTCCCGACAACGGGAAAAGAGAAGCAGAAAGAAGTCCGGTTTGACCATGTCCTGAAGAAGCCTTCATGTCCAGGACTTAACATGCCTTTTCTCTTTGACATATTGGTCCAGCTGGCTAATATCCCAGCTCGTATCACCATACACGAGCTCCTTCGTCTCTCAAAAGAGACAAGAGAAGCACTTAAGGATGCACTGGCTAACTTGGAATCATTTCTGATACATATGTCAGAAATCCCTAGGGGTGACACTCAGCCCTCTTGCTCTGAATGCCATCATGTACAATCGAAAGTACATGCTATTACTTTCACACCTGAGAATATGCTTCTTAAGGATAATAAGCACGATCGACCTTTGAACTACACCGGGTATATCGGTTCAACATGCATTGAAAGGGTACAGTTGATCCAGGGTCTGCACTCAGCATCATACCCAAAAGGCTCCTCTACTTCCTTGGCATACCACTATATCGGTTGTCTGCAACCACTATAACAATATACGATTTTAATGCAGGGAGTAGTTATCCACTTGGAAAGATTCGACTCCGTTACCGAATCGGGAGCTTGAAATCAGAAGTGACGTGCAACGTCATTGACGCTGACACGTCATACAACTTGTTACTAGGACGACCTTGGATCTATACTAACTGGATTGTTCCCTCCACTCTGCACTAGTGCTTCAAATATGTTGAAGGTGATACAACAGTACGAACTGTCTTTGCTGAGAAGCAACCATTCAAAGGGGTGGAAAACTACTTTACTGATGCTCTCCTATATCAGAAAGTCAGTGAAATGTCAAAAGATTCATTGCCTGACACGATGATAGTGGCAATGAGGCGGATTCAGAGTCTGAAGATGACACGCCAGCCACGTTGGTCCGTGAACCGATTATAGCATGTTTCAATAATCCTCAATATAATACTCTTTCTGAGGATGATGACGAATGGGTAATTTATGACAATATTTTCTTTGATTATCCTGCGAGTTTTGAACTGTTTGAATCTGCTATGAATAACTCTCTACACATGCCCTTGCATAAATCAAGTACGTCAAGTACATTTGTGGAATGTATAGAAGGATCCGTTTTAATGGTTCTCTCGTCCAAAGAGGGTCAATCACCAATAATATTCGGTAGAGCCCGACTGCAAGGGTCTACAGCCACAGATTCGAGTTCAGACTCATAGACCCCACAAATTTTCCATTATGCACGATCAGCACAGTATATGATGAGGAAAATGGGATACAACCTGTAGCGTGAGAATGGCCTGAATTTTGAAAAAGGAAGATGTGATTTTCTGTGTAATTTTGTGCCAAAAGGGAAACCGACAAATTACTATGATAACACATGCAGGGGGTTGGGATACGTTATACCTTCACCGCCTATAACGATTCAATCCAAAGATAACAAACTAATCCCATCACGCTCTGCCCCCTCCTCGAATGGGACTCAGACGTCAGTGTGGGAACGTTGTTCGAGAATCTCACCGTTAAAATGACTTCAAGTAGCCAATGGGAGCTAGCGGAAGCTACTGATGTTGAACTATGGGCTCAGCAATTGGACTTCCAGTGGGAAAGGTGATTCGAACAAAGCGAACCACCTACTGAAGACAAGGTGATCCAGATTAACTTAGGTAGTCGAGATTACCCTAAACCCATCTTTATAAGTGAAAGCTTATAACTTACGAAAAAAGAAGAATTGATAGTACTCGTAAGAGAGTATATCGATGTCTTCGCATGGAACTACAAGGATATGCCCAGACTTGATCCATAAGTAGCCATATATCATCTGAACATCAAGCCAGACGCCAAGCCAGTTAAGCAATAACAATGCCGATTTCGCCCGAACATTATGGAATCTATTGAAGCCGAAGTCCATAAACTCATTGCATGTGGCTTTATACGGGAGGAACAGATCTAGATTGGATTGCTAACATCGTTCTCGTTCTCAAGAAGAATGGGAAAATACGAATCTGTATTGATTACCGCGATCTCAATAGAGCCTGTCCCAAAGACGAATTCTCACTGCCCACACCGATGTCAGATTGACAATACCTACGGATTTGAAAGAATGTCTTTCATGGACGGCTTCTCAGGGTATAATCAAATTAAGATGTATCTAGGGGATGAGAAACATACTTCATTCCGAATACCATTGGGGGTATACTGCTATATCGTGATGCCCTTTGGATTAAAGAACGCGTGAGCAACTTATCAGCGGGCGATGAGTATAATTTTCTGTGACCATCTCTGAAAGACGGTAGAATGTTATGTCGACGACATTGCTATCAAAAGCCGCGATAAGAACGACCATCTTCGTGACTTGAGAACGATGTTTGTAACACCCCGCTCCCGGAATACGTACTTAGTTGCGTATTCATATTTTTGATCGTATTTTTTGATTTGGTTTCAGTATTGGTTTTGTATTATGAATTATTTATATGATCGTTTTGCGGTGGATCTGGATTCGTGGACTCGGAAGTCAGCCCTGGTCTGAACCGGGAGTCCGATCCTAGAGTATTGCTCGATTTGATATTTCTGTTATTCTGATTTGATCGGTTTCAGTTTTAAATATCGTTTTCCAATATTCTAGATTTTTCATGATTTTCTGAAATTTTTCTGAATTAAATTGTAAATCTTCAAAACCGGGGTCGACCGATACCGCTGCTCGAATCTCAGATTTTTAATTTGCAAACGGAATTGAAATTCTAAAAACGGCTTTCCTGAAACTTCTTAAAATCACATTTTCTATCTAAATACTTTTTCTGAGAATTTTCTAAATTTATCAAAATTCCACTGGATTTGGTGTCGGCCAGTATCACTGGTTGATTCTAGAAATTTTAGTTTACAATTGAAATCAAATTTTTGAATTCCACTTTCATATTTCTTCTTATAATTATATTTTCTCATTTTAGACATTTTTTGAGATTTTTCAGATTTTATCAAAATCCGGCCGACCCGGTATAGACTGGTATTGACTGTTGACTTCAGGATTTTTATTTTGAAAATGAGATTGAATTCCTGAAAACCGATTTCACCAAAAATCTTTATATAATATTTATTATTTTTGAGAATTTTTGGGAAGCTTTCCAAACTACTTCATTTTTTGGACTTTTCCGGAGTTTTCGATGTTTTCACAGATACCGGATTTTATCCAGATATTTTACTTTTCACTTTTCCATTTTTCTCTCTCCTCGCTAGACGCGAGTTTCACCAACCTGGATTCAACATTTAATGCAGAGATCCTCACCATACTGCATTTAATGTTACGTCCTTTAAGTCAAATCTGACTTTTGCCCTTTCTGTTAAACGCAGCATTCGCGTTTTTCCCAAAACGCGAGTTTCATCCTCGCGTCTGGGCAATTGCCAGACGCGAGTCCTTGTTGCATGGGGACGCAGACTTTTTAATTTGCAAGAGACGCAAGTCTCATTGGTGAAATACACCTAGAGGGGGGGTGAATAGGTGTAATTGCTAATCTAATGCTCTTTTAAAATTTTACTTAAGTGAGTGATGCAACGATCTCTCAAAACACGACTAAGAGCCGAATACCCCTTGCGAGGTTCTGAACTCCTTCCTCCCAATTCCCCTTAAATGGGTTAGAGGTGCGCAATGCAACCGTGTTGTATTGAGGTGTGATCGAACAATTCCAAGTATGAAATGCGATGATGAAATGCACACAAGTAATATAGCAAGAAAAGTAAACAAGTAAAATAAACAAGTAAGGATAGCACAAATAAAAGTTAGTTCACAAGCAATAGATTGGAAGTAATTTAAAGCAAGAAATTAAGCAAGAAGAACGCCAAGCCAATCGCAAACAAAGTGATTTGTTTCGAGGTTCGAGCCCGTAGCTCTAGTCCCCGCCTTCACCTCCGTGAAGGGTTTCCACTATCCCCTTAGGATCCCGTACAAGTTAGGCCTCCAAAGACCTCAAGCCCGTAGCTTCACCTTACAAAGAAATTCCCCTTAGGAACTTGTCTCCACAAGAACAAAGGATTACAATTGGTGATCTCAACTAGACCACAACACTCTTTCTCTTTTACAAACACTCTCACACTTTTACAACTTCACCTATAGAAAGAATATGAAATTTTTGGCTCTATGAAGTGTTTGTGAGAAAAGCTTCAGTTGTAGAGTGATATTAAGAATCAAACAACAACTGAAAAATCAAACTTAAAAGAATGGAAATGAAAGCTTTAAACTATTTTTCTCTTTCTCTTGAAAAACAATGAAAACTTGTATTTTTCTTGGTTAATAACTAAGGCCTATTTCCCACTATTTATAGGGAGAGAATAGGTTAAAAACTCTGATTTTTCCAGCTAATATCACCTGCAAAAGCACCCCAACAACCCTCTAAAAAGTCTGTTAAAACAGAAAATAAAACAGATTTTCAGAACAGCCCAAAGAGGAAAGAGCCGTTGGAGGTGTTGCAGGCCTACCGGTCGACTGCCGGTCGACCGGGACTCTGCTGGCAAAAGAGCCGTTGTGGCTCCGGTCGACTGCCGGTCGACCGATCACAAGAGAGGAAACACAGTTTCCTTCTACCGGTCGACCGACCCAGTCGACCGGAAGGATACAGAGAGCAAACGTCTAATTGCGGTCGACCGGTATGTTGGTCCGGTCGACCGACAGACATGCACAACTTGTGCATGTCCGGACACAGCAGCCGGTCGACTGGGCCGGTCGACCGGTCTGCCTGGAAAACTGTTTTTCTGGGCAGATTTTAAGATAGAAAATTTTGTATAAAATCTTTAAAAATCTGAAGCTAAGTTTTATGCTGAAAATAGTTTATATACATGTATTTAAACAAGTTTTTGAAGATGTAAAGCTTTGGGTACATGTATGTATAAACTAAGGCATAAACCTAGAAATAAATATTTTGAAAACATAGAAACATACAAAACAAATGTGTGTGCAAATCCTAGAGCCAAATTTCACATATTCTAACTTTACAAAACTAAACTTACAAACTACAATGGTCTTCAAGACTTTAACTTGAGCTATCTTCTCTTGATCTTCAATATTGCAATTTGAGCCCAATTTGACTTGTCTTGAGTCCAATAGCTTGTATTTGAGTCCAAAAACTTTGTATATGAGTGAGAGTACTTCTAGTATGATAATAAACCTGAAACACACTTAAACAACAAATAATATTAGTACAAATAACTAATATGTTTTGTAATCATCAAAATACACTAAACATGGGTTGATTGTAACCTTGGGCCAACAATCTCCCCCTTTTTGATGATGACAAAACATATGAGTTATTAAACAAATAAAAGAAGAAAGAGCTTGGAAAGCTCCCCCTTAAACAATGCTATGTATTTAACATGAATATGAACACTATGTAAACATACATAAAGCATTGAAAAATATCATCACCAAAAAAAAAATAAACTATCATAAGGAATAACAAATTTAAAACAAACCACATATTTTTCTCCCAAAACTAATATATATTTATATTTCTCCCCCTTTTTGTCATACATCAAAAGGGTTAAAAAAAAATTTTAAGACAAAACAAAACAAACATATTAGAAACCAAAACAAAAACAAACTAAGATATTTTAAGTATCAATCTTACATACATTCAGTTCACCACAAATAAATGAAAATCTTGCATAATCTAAAGGTTTTGTGAAAATATCTGCAAGTTGAAAATCTGTGGAAACAAAATCAATATCTATGTCACCTTTTTCAAAGTGATCTCTAAGAAAATGATATCTAATGTCTATATGTTTGGTTTTACTATGTTGATTAGCATTTTTGGTCATGTGAATAGCACTAGTATTATCACAATAAATCTTAACATGATCAAAATGTAAATCAAAATCGAGAAGAGTATGTTTCATCCAGAGTACTTGTGCACAACAAGCTCCGGCTGCTACATACTCCGCCTCGGCGGTTGAAAGGGCTACACTATTTTGCTTTTTGGAAGACCAAGACACAAGACAATTGCCCAAGAATTGGCAAGTGCCACTTGTGCTCTTCCTATCTACCCTACAACCGGCATAGTCGGCATCCGAATAACTAGTCATGGTAAATTGGTTAGTTTTCGGATACCACAAACCTAAATCAATTGTGCCCTTAAGATACCTAATTATGCGTTTTACCGCTATTAAGTGTGATTCCTTAGGACATGATTGAAAACGTGCACATAAACATACGGAAAACATTATATCCGGCCTACTAGCCGTAAGATAGAGTAAACTACCAATCATGCTACGAAATAATTTGATGTCTACTTCCTTACCTTGTTCGTCCTTGTCAAGTTTCGTAGTGGTTGCCATGGGAGTCTTTGCTACTTTGGATCCTTCAAGCCCGAACCTCTTGATGAGTTCTTTGGTGTACTTGGCTTGGTTGATGAATGTCCCATCACTACGTTGCTTGATTTGAAGTCCAAGGAAGAAGTTGAGCTCCCCCATCATAGACATCTCAAATTCCCTTTTCATGCATGATTCAAAATTCTTGCAAAGTGAAACATTAGTAGATCCAAAAATAATGTCATCAACATAAATTTGAACTATGAGGATATCTTGATCTATATGTTTGGTAAATAATGTTTTATCCACTTTTCCTTTCTTAAAATCATTTGAAATCAAAAATGAAGACAATCTTTCATACCAAGCCCTAGGGGCTTGTTTTAAACCATAAAGTGCTTTATCTAATTTATAAACATAATTAGGGTGTGTAGGATCAACAAACCCGGGGGGTTGTTCAACATACACCTCCTCATCAATATAACCATTAAGAAAAGCACTCTTTACATCCATTTGAAATAACTTAAAATCTTTAAATGAGGCATATGCTAAGGTCATCCGTATGGCTTCGAGCCGTGCTACGGGTGCAAAGGTTTCTTCAAAATCGATCCCTTCGATTTGAGTGTAACCTTGGGCAACTAACCTAGCCTTGTTTCTAACTACATTACCCGATTCATCCAACTTGTTCTTAAAGATCCATTTAGTGCCAATAGTTGGTCTATCTTGGGGCCTAGGAACAAGGTGCCAAACTTGATTGCGCTCAAATTGATTGAGCTCCTCTTGCATTGCAAGCAACCAATATGAATCGGCCTCGGCCTCGAGGACATTTTTGGGTTCTATGTGTGAAATAAAAGCAAAATTACCACAAAAATCTTGAATCTTAGAGCGAGTGGTTACCCCTTTTGATACTTCACCTATGACGAGGTCCTTGGGATGATGAGGATTGAATCTCCAATCCTTTGGTAGTGGTTGAGAGGGCTCCTCTTCATTTGCTTGATGTTTATTTCCTTGAGCCTCTTCCACTTTGGCTTCACTTCCATCACCATCCTTTGGCTTGTCTCCCATGGTAGAAGCATCCTCCAAGGTCACTCTCTCCAAGCCTTCATCTAAAGCATCAATTCTACACAATTCTTAACAAACTTGTTAGATTCCTCAAATTTAACATGAATAGATTCCTCAATAGTCAAAGTTGACCTATTGAAGACTCTATAAGCCTTACTAGTATTTGAGTAACCTACAAAAATAGCCTCATATGATCTAGCATCAAATTTTCCCAAATTAATATTTGTATTTAAAACAAAACATTTGCAACCAAACACTTTGAAATAAGAAACATTAGGTTTTCTAGAAAAATACATCTCATAAGAAGTCTTAGTAGTATTTTTACATAGGAAAACACGATTTGCAATGTAACATGAAGTATGAACGGCCTCGGCCCACAAATAATGTGGTAGACCATATTCATTTAACATTGTCCTAGCCATCTCTTGTAAAGTACGATTTTTCCGCTCAACTACTCCATTTTGTTGTGGAGTTCTAGGACAAGAAAGTTCATGTTTTATTCCATGTTCCTCACAAAAAGTGGTAAAGGGAAGGTTAATGAACTCACCTCCTCTATCACTTCTTATTTTAATTATTGAGGAGTCATTTTCCTTTTCAACTCTTTTCTTAAAGGCTTGAAAATGTGAAAAGGTTTGACTTTTGTGTTCAAGAAAATAAACCCAAGTAAAACGCGAAAAATCATCTACTAAAACATAAGCAAATCTACTCCCACTTAAACTTTTGGTTTGAGTTGGGCCAAATAAGTCCATGTGGATTAGCTCTAATGGACGTGATGACATGATATCCTTAATTGATTTGAATGAGGACTTAGTTTGTTTCCCAAATTGACATGCGTCACAAACTCGGTCCTTTTCAAAGTTCAATGAAGGAATACCCTTCACCATTTCCTTAGAGTTAAGCCTAGAAATATGGTCAAATGAAACGTGGCCTAATCTCCTATGCCACAACCAAGAGTCGTCATCGAGGGCTTTTAAACATGTTATATTACAAGACATATTTAACATATCAATCATATAAACATTGCTTTCACGAAAACCGAAAATACACAAACATTAGAATTTTTGTCAATCACTTTACAAGAAACATTATCAAAAACAACATCAAAACCTTTATCACAAAGTTGACTAACACTCAAGAGATTATGCTTGAGGCCATCAACTAAGACTACATTTTCAATTAAAGGAGAGGTGCCAAGTTTTACATTACCAATACCGATGATTTTACCCTTGGCGTCATCTCCGAAGGTGACGGTGCCACCTTCATGATATCTTGATAGGGTTGCAAAGTTGTTGATGTCCCAAGTCATGTGCCTTGAGCAACCGCTATCAAGATACCACAAACCTCTACGTCTTTGAGCTTTGGAAAGTACCTACATCATTTAAAATAATAGTTGATTTTGGTACCCAAACTTTCTTGGGTCCTTGAAAGTTAGTGTTACGAACCCAAACATTATGATGTGATGCACTTAGTCTATCATAACAAAAATTAGCTAAGTGTCCTTTCCGTCCACAATGTGAACATGTGTACACTTTTCTATACATAAATGCATGGTGTGTATGTGAAGTGTGAGCATGCTTTGGGGTTTACCATGATGCATAGGTTGTGTAGCATGTACATGAGCATGAGCATGAGCATGATGAACATTTTTCTTGGGAGCTTGTTTCTTAGGAAACATATTCTCCATCTTCTTTTTATCAAACTCTCTACACTTTTTCAAAACAACATCTAATGAGTCTAATCTTTCCTTAAGCATGGCAATCTCATTAGAATCTACAAATGGGGTCTTTCCTTTACAAGTAACCTTATATTTTTCAAAATCATTTTTAGTGGAAACTAAAGAAGAATGTAAATCATTATTTTCTTTAGAAAGATTTACAATTTGAATATTAAGTGATTCATTGTCCTTTTTCATTTTTAAATATTTCTTCTTTAAGAAATCATAATTACTAGAAAGTTCCATAAAAGCTTCTCCTAGCTCATCCATGGATAAATCATCATCAAGAAGAGTTGAGGGGGTTACCTTGCTTGTGCTCTCATTTGCCATGAAGCACATATTGGCGGTGTCGATCTCCTCCTCGGATTCACTTTCGTCATCCCATGTTGCTTTCATAGCCTTCTTCTTGTATGGCTTCTTAGATGAAGATGGCTTCACTTGTTCCGGACACTCCGCTACTATGTGTCCCGGCTTTTGGCAATTAAAGCAAATGATCTTCCTTTCTTCCTTGCCTCCTTGCCATCTCCTCCGTCCTTGGAACTTTGCCTTGTTGTACATCCTCCGGACGTTTTTGACTAGAAGTGAGAGCTCCTCGTCATCTTCTTCTTCATCATCTTCGTCGGAGTAAGTAGCATGACTTTTGAAGGCAATGGTCTTCTTTTGGAGGGTGCCATGTCCTCCCTTGCCTTCCTCTCCATTTCATGGGTCTTCAAGTTCCCAATGAGTCCAATGAGCTCAATCTCATCTTTATCATTGAGTTCCTTCAATGTTGTAGCTTTCACTTCCCATGATGGAGGAAGAGCCCGGATGATCTTCCTCACCCTTTGGTCATTGTTGATTTCTTCACCTAGAGAAGCAAGACCATTAGTAATCTTTGTAAACTTAGTAACCATATCATCTATGGTTTCATTCTCTTGCATGCAAAAATTTTCATATTGGGACCGAAGAAGGTCTATCTTGGCCCTCTTCACTTGTGATGTCCCCTCATGTGTTACTAGCAAATGGGTCCAAATCTCATAGGCGGATTTGCAATGGATGACTCTAGCTATGTCATCATCATTGAGGGCTTGTAGGAGTGCATAATGAGCCCTAGCATTGGCATCAAACTCCTTGGTCTCAATTTCGGACCAAGTAGATTCATCACCGGGGGGTACACTAAAGGACTTAGTCACGGCCTTTGCAACTCGGCTACCTAGAGATTGCAAGAAAACGGTCATCTTAACCTTCCATATGGGAAAGTTAAGTCCATAAAACTTAGGGGGGGTCTTAATTCCATCGGCCATGTTTACTATGTGGAAATGAATGAAGTGATTAGCAATATAAGGATCTCTCTAAGGTTGTTAAGCCAAATCCTAGAGTCCAAGCTCTGATACCAATTGAAATACACCTAGAGGGGGGGTGAATAGGTGTAATTGCTAATCTAATGCTCTTTTAAAATTTTACTTAAGTGAGTGATGCAACGATCTCTCAAAACACGACTAAGAGCCGAATACCCCTTGCGAGGTTCTGAACTCCTTCCTCCCAATTCCCCTTAAATGGGTTAGAGGTGCGCAATGCAACCGTGTTGTATTGAGGTGTGATCGAACAATTCCAAGTATGAAATGCGATGATGAAATGCACACAAGTAATATAGCAAGAAAAGTAAACAAGTAAAATAAACAAGTAAGGATAGCACAAATAAAAGTTAGTTCACAAGCAATAGATTGGAAGTAATTTAAAGCAAGAAATTAAGCAAGAAGAACGCCAAGCCAATCGCAAACAAAGTGATTTGTTTCGAGGTTCGAGCCCGTAGCTCTAGTCCCCGCCTTCACCTCCGTGAAGGGTTTCCACTATCCCCTTAGGATCCCGTACAAGTTAGGCCTCCAAAGACCTCAAGCCCGTAGCTTCACCTTACAAAGAAATTCCCCTTAGGAACTTGTCTCCACAAGAACAAAGGATTACAATTTGGTGATCTCAACTAGACCACAACACTCTTTCTCTTTTACAAACACTCTCACACTTTTACAACTTCACCTATAGAAAGAATATGAAATTTTTGGCTCTATGAAGTGTTTGTGAGAAAGCTTCAGTTGTAGAGTGATATTAAGAATCAAACAACAACTGAAAAATCAAACTTAAAAGAATGGAAATGAAAGCTTTAAACTATTTTTCTCTTTCTCTTGAAAAACAATGAAAACTTGTATTTTTCTTGGTTAATAACTAAGGCCTATTTCCCACTATTTATAGGGAGAGAATAGGTTAAAAACTCTGATTTTTCCAGCTAATATCACCTGCAAAAGCACCCCAACAACCCTCTAAAAAGTCTGTTAAAACAGAAAATAAAACAGATTTTCAGAACAGCCCAAAGAGGAAAGAGCCGTTGGAGGTGTTGCAGGCCTACCGGTCGACTGCCGGTCGACCGGGACTCTGCTGGCAAAAGAGCCGTTGTGGCTCCGGTCGACTGCCGGTCGACCGATCACAAGAGAGGAAACACAGTTTCCTTCTACCGGTCGACCGACCCAGTCGACCGGAAGGATACAGAGAGCAAACGTCTAATTGCGGTCGACCGGTATGTTGGTCCGGTCGACCGACAGACATGCACAACTTGTGCATGTCCGGACACAGCAGCCGGTCGACTGGGCCGGTCGACCGGTCTGCCTGGAAAACTGTTTTTCTGGGCAGATTTTAAGATAGAAAATTTTGTATAAAATCTTTAAAAATCTGAAGCTAAGTTTTATGCTGAAAATAGTTTATATACATGTATTTAAACAAGTTTTTGAAGATGTAAAGCTTTGGGTACATGTATGTATAAACTAAGGCATAAACCTAGAAATAAATATTTTGAAAACATAGAAACATACAAAACAAATGTGTGTGCAAATCCTAGAGCCAAATTTCACATATTCTAACTTTACAAAACTAAACTTACAAACTACAATGGTCTTCAAGACTTTAACTTGAGCTATCTTCTCTTGATCTTCAATATTGCAATTTGAGCCCAATTTGACTTGTCTTGAGTCCAATAGCTTGTATTTGAGTCCAAAAACTTTGTATATGAGTGAGAGTACTTCTAGTATGATAATAAACCTGAAACACACTTAAACAACAAATAATATTAGTACAAATAACTAATATGTTTTGTAATCATCAAAATACACTAAACATGGGTTGATTGTAACCTTGGGCCAACAATTGGTTGATGGCAAACTTGTTATAATCTTCAAACCCTTTTATATATACACCCCCTTTTCTTCTTCTCTCTCTCTTTCATATTTCGTCTTCTTCTTCTTTGGTTCCAGCAGCCAACAGAGAACGTGGCAGCACCCATGAGCCGCCCCCTTGCCTTCCCATGGTCGGCCACCCTCCCCTCAATTTTCACCACCAACTCTTCCACCTTTTTCTCCTCCATCTCCTCCACCATTCCAACAACCACAACACCACCACACCACCTTCTTCTTCCTCTCTTTCCACCAAATAACCCATCATCTCCACTACCTCCTCTACCATTTCCACCACCACCTACACCACCTTAGCCACCACCAACCACACCAAGTTCTCCTCCTCGGCGAGCTCTTCCATCCTAGCCAACTCGTCGCTCTCCGAAACATCGTTTTCAAAATTCTGAAAATTCAAAATGAAATACACTTGCACCCCACTATTGGTTTGGATTTGGAGCTTTGGCCACCCTTTCCAGCCAACTCCTGCCACCTCCGGTAGCCGCCGGCGACCACCAGCCATGGCCGACGACCATCCTCCCTTTCCCTTCTCATTCTTTCCTTTCTTCTTTCTTTCTTTCTTTTGTTTTTCCTTTCCTTTTTCTTTCATTCTCTGTTTTTCCCTCATCCTTGCATTTTCCCCTTTTTTCCAAACCTGCGTCCCACTCTCACTCTTTCCCTGCGTCTCTCTCACTTCTCCCTGTCTCTCTTTTTCTCTCTGAAAATTGCTGACGCGGATCTCACCCCCCGTCCAAGCAATTCCTTAACGCGAATCTTTGCGTTCTTGACATTTGTATAACGCGGCCTTTGCGTTCTTATATCGATGCAACGCGGAGCCCATGCCCGCGTCTGTGTCCTTCTCGTGTCAACATGACGCGGAGCTCATGCCCGCATCTGTGTTCTTCTCGTGTTATAACTTGAACGTGGGTCTCGAACCTCGCGTTTGTGGTATCTACGCGACAAAACTCCCGCGTCTGCGACCCCCGCGTCTCACTCTCAAACCCGCGTCCCCCCTGTACATACTCTCTCTCCCTATACACTCTCTCTCTCCATGGACTTCTCTCTCTAGCTCTCACTTTCTCTCTCCTCTCTCTCATTTTCTCTCTCTTGATTTTCTCCTCTCTCTATCACTTTCTCTTTAACGCGTTGACGCGTTGATTTCCTAGATTCAAGAGATCGGGGATTTCACTATATTTTCTAAAGATATAGGCAAGTGTTTTCGCTTTCCTCTTAGCTTTTCCGCTTCGTCAGATCGACTTGGTTGTCTTATGTATTTGTGTCTGGAACTAACACTTTCTCTGCAGGTACCCTAACCTCTGGGTACAACCTTTGAGGTTTGAAGCCCTCTGGACTTTCTTTATGCTACGCCTGGTAGGCGGACCGAGCGTTAACACTTTACCGCTTACTCCGTTCGAGTGTAATTATCCCGTGAGCATGGCTTCCCCGTGAGTGGTAGTATAGCGTTCCTACGCTTACTACGACACGTGTGTCTAGCTACGTTGCGAGTGGTAACCACGCCGAGCGTGATAGCATTTAGTGTTGTACATTAGCTTCGCTCTAGCTTGCTCAGCTCTGCTTGATTGTGCTCAGCTATTACTTTATCACTTGCCAAGTACATGCTTGATATATTAACACTTGACATGCTTTTGCTTGATACCTATCATCTACATGCTAATACCTGACACCTGTCTATATCACTTGTCAACTGTTGTGTCATCACCTGACACCCGACTTGCTTCTACTTAACACTTGCTTCTTGCTATGACATGACTTATCACCTGCCTCTAAACATACTAATACTTGACCTGTGATTATCACATTTACGGGAATACTATACTTGTTATCCTGTATTATATATACAGTGACCTGAATCTATAGTACTCATGTACTCCTGAATTCCTGATCATGTCTTGTACCTGCTATTCCCGTAAATTTGATAACTACACAATAAATCATAAAAAGGAACAACTTGCATCGGGTCGGGAGAAACTTGCGGCTATCAATATATGTTCGTGTTTACAGTGGTACTAGGCATGTTGTGCAACTAAAATTTTCGGTCTGACCTGTGGGCCTCCAGGCGACCGAGGGGAGTGCTGGCTCCCTCCTTCTTGGTACCATCTTGATAAAGGGCATTCTATAAGACCCTCCTGATCGCCTTGCGGCAGGTTCCGTCCACCTAGCAACGGAACAATCCTGGGCCGTGGTCCGGGTATGTACGGGACCCACTGTAAACATTGTTCGTTGATACCCCCGTTGGTTTCCAATAACAACCTTGCTTTACTCAGATGTGGATATATGTGTGCTGGGACGCTAGTTCACATATCTAGACATCGGGGTAAGACGAGTAATAATAATAACAAAAGATGCCAGCCATGAATCTGTTGTATGCTATGCCATGTTTGCTTGTATCAGATTTTACTTCGGATTTCCGGTTTTATGATTATTATACTATACCTGTTCATATCCTGCCTTCTACTTGTATTCTATCCCGCCTGTCTCCTGCTCTTATCTGATCATACTATGAGTCTTCCCTGCTTGATATCATATGCTGTATATCTACTTGCTCCTGTATGCTTGTGCCTACGACACGGTTTTCATGTTTATGATTCAAATTTATCGATACACATGTGCTTATCCATACTCGCCATCTGGCTTTCGCATCACCACTCGCCGGGGAGTTCTGACTCCTCTGGATCCTCATGTCCAGGTCGTGGAGCTTGGAGCGTATGGATTCTCTCAGTTGTTGATCAGAGTCGCACAGCGGTAGCGTGGATCTCCAGCAGACCGTTCAGAGCCTTATCCTTCCAGCCCCCTGTTCGGCTCCAGAGTTTTCCTGTTGTGACTCAGAGCCTCCATTTGTACTATTCATACATGTACATCTCTTTGTATTCTCGCATTTGCGCCTGTTGGTGATTTAATATTCTTATAATATTTATCACTTCCTGTGATAACTTTGTAACTGTACTTATGTGTTGGAATGTATAATGCACCACGTGCTTCCGTACTCTGATTCTTGCCTGTACTGATGCTTAGCGTATATATGTGAGGGTATTTCTGACCTGCGTATATACGTTGCAGTAACGTCTCCGTAACCGCCGGATCGGGGCGTTACAGGGTGGTATCAGAGCCTAGGCTCTCACATCCTCAGTACAACCAGTCAGCAAATTAATGGTAAAGCAATTTGTAACTGGAATGCATGAGTCGTGGTTATACAATTCAACTACCAGTACAAAGTTATCCCTTCTCTCTTGATAATCTTACCCTTGAATTCTGAAGTTCTCCCATCCTTTCATACTTCAGTTTCTCGTTATTCTTAAACCAACTCGGACATGAAAAGACGGGAAAATCATAGCGGTTCTGGTTCTTCTTAGAGTGGCCCTAATGGAGGAAGTGTTGATTTGAGATAATTTCTGCAAAATAGGATGAAAAACTAACAAGAACAGACGAAGGTCCCACACCAAGAATCATTAGTTACACTCCGGGAACAGAAGCCAGGCAACATGTTGGATTTCAGGAAATTACAGCCGACAATCTTTTCAAGCATGGAGGAGCCCTGGATGCATAGCAGTGGCTGGTAAACATGACGGATCTTCTGAAGGCAACTCGAATCCCTGACGAGAACTAAGTGGAAATGACCAAGATTCAGTTGAAAGCGTAGCTAAGACATGGTGGTTGCAGAAGCAGCGAGACTAGAAAAGCTCATCACTTGGGACCAGTTCTCGAAGGATTTCTATGAGACGATTCTTCTCTGTAATAGCTTAGAAAGAAATGAAAGAACGATTTATCAAATTGCAGTAAGAAGATTGAATTTTTAATAATTACGCTGCAAAATTCCTAAGGTATGTCGGTCGGCGTCTTACATGGTGGCCGACAAGGAGAACTGAGCATGTAATATTGTAGTGAGAGCTGAAGATGAGGTTCAGATGTTTCTTATTCTCAAGCAGCCCAAGAAGTATTCTCAAATTTTTTGCCATCGCTTGAGGAGTAGAACGGACCTGGAAAAGAAAGATCAGGATGAGATGCAGATGAAGTTGACAAAGAGACCCTCTCAGTTGATGGAAGTTGAAGACTTAGACAGGCCCCTGGATGCCCCACTAGCTGAGCCATCTCTCCAACCTTGCCCTCAACATATGACATGTGGGTATTGTCTGAAGCCGGGCACCTACAACGCAACTGCCAGAAAGGTTATGAATTATGTCATATATGGGTCTGGAGATTAGTTGAAAAGTGACTATCTATTCAGGGAGACAGAGAACATCGCACCGATCAGATCAATTCATCCAGTATCACCATTGGAAGAGAATTCAAGACCTACTAGCAGAATAACCTCGCTTCATCCCCAGCATCCAGCATGGAGTCATACACAAAAGAGACCAAGAGCTAGGGCACATGGTAGAAGGAGGCAAACATATAATCTGACTGAAGAGGAAGTCAAGATACTGATGGAGTGAAAACAGGAAAGGATGCTCAATACCTGAAAAAAGAACCCTGAAGGTACTGACCGTAACCATTGTCCCCATTTTTAACATGTCCGGGAGTTGGTAAATTCTCTATATCATATCTTTCTCATTGCACTATCATCACCAATCTTAGTCCGTCCGCGTCTACCTCCCTATTTCATGATTCCTATCTCTTCTATTTTTACTATTCTGATTTTCATAATCCTTATGCCAACTTAAGATATGCGTAGACTAGTGAGGTAACAGCAAGGCAGATGTGGTTCGTCCTCATTATGTTCTGGCATTCCTTGACTCTGGTACATCACATTGTCTTATATTGGATAGATCTTCGGCCTCGCATTATATTCTTGTATTTATGGATACATCATAGGAGACCAGTACATCAAGCGGAGTAGTCATCGCTTATATAATCAGGTAGACTGTATCATTACATGAGGAGTGTCATTATATAACAGTATTTCAGAATCAGGACTTCTGACAGACAGAGTTATGGTATTTTCTATTTTTATTACTCCAATAGCGATCATGATTTCATCGACCATGTTCATGGAACTCGGGTATTCTCAAAACTGGTCTGCAGTCAGGTTATTATTTAGAAGACAGCATTCGAGACTCGTTCGGTTATTATAATTTCTTGATCGTGTTCTTGGAGCCACTAACTTATGGCAGTCTTTATTGATTTGGTGGACCAAAGGCTCCGCTAGCCTCGCCAAGCGAGGGTCGTGTTCTAGTCACCCGTGGACCTAACCGGGTGTGGGCTTTACTGCACCCTAGTGCTTAGGATTTAGCGTTGTGTTATGCGCTGGCTTCGCTGCGTGAGCTTCGCCATATGCGAGCCTCGCAGAGCGTTAGCTTCGCTGCACCCTAATGTCTAACACCTGAGCTGTGCTACGCGATGGCCTCATCTAGGCTTGGCTTCGTCTGTGGCTAGTTCCTTCAGTGCTTAGCACTCTAGCCCGTTCCTCAGATTTCTTATGCCTAGTGTGCTTTCATGGATCTGCTGAACAGAGTTTCATCACTGTATCTGAGCTATCGCCATGATCCTTGTCGATGATCCATTCGACCAATCTTGCAGGGCTCAGATATCTTCTACATGTTTCATCTGCAGTCGGGTTATCATTCAGAAGTCAGAATTCTTCAGGGTTATCCTATATTCTTGGTTATGTCTTTCAGAGTTAACAATGCCCAGTACACAGAAATTCTTAATTATTGGCCTTCTTGATTTATACTCAGTATTATCAGGATTTTCTTTATCTTGGGTATTCTGGTTTATTCCCGTGGAATTAGTATGTATGTGGCACATCAATAATTCTACTGCAGACTCTTTATCAAGGACAACATCTTGCCATGCAGGGTCTTATATTATATTATGGACTTCAGCACTACAGATTCTATGGATTTCGTCAGCATTAGTTCGCAGTCTGATTGAAGTATTATTGATTATCTCACCAAGTCAGCTCACTTTATATTGTTCAGAGTGGGTTAGTCTTTTGAAGTTTTGGCAATGTTCTTTTATAAGCAGACATCAGATCAGTATTATTATAGCACCGTCAGAGGATATGTGTGTTATATATATATACGGCAGAAGTGCAGAGATGCCTCAGTCCTGAGTTAGCCGTTCAGTCGATCTGGGAGAACGGCCCAAGTTATTCATATCTTGATTGGCATAATCCTCATTCCTATCCTTTCTGTGTTCATCTTCCCCTTATCGAAATTGCGAGGACGCAATTTTTTTAAGGTGGATGGAGTGTAACACCCCGCTCCCAGAATACGTACTTAATTGCGTATTCATATTTTTGATCGTATTTTTTTGATTTGGTTTCAGTATTGGTTTTGTATTATGAATTATTTATATGATCGTTTTGCGGTGGATCTGGATTCGTGGACTCGGAGTCAGTCCTGGTCTGAACTGGGAGTCCGATCCTAGAGTATTACTCGATTTGGTATTTCTGCTATTCTGATTTGATCGGTTTCAGTTTTAAATATCGTTTTCCAATATTTTAGATTTTTCATGATTTTCTGGAATTTTTCTGAATTAAATTGTAAATCTTCAAAACCGGGGTCGACCGATACCGCTGCTCGAATCTCAGATTTTTAATTTACAAACAGAATTGAAATTCTAAAAACGGCTTTCCTGTAACTTCTTAAAATCACATTTTCTATCTAAATATTTTTTCTGAGAATTTTCTAAATTTATCAAATTCCACTGGATTTGGTGTCGGCCAGTATCACTGGTTGATTCTAGGAATTTTAGTTTACAATTGAAATCAAATTTCTGGATTCCGCTTTCATATTTCTTCTTATAATTATATTTTCTCCTTTTAGGCATTTTCTGAGATTTTTTTAGATTTTATCAAAATCCGGCTTATCCGGTATAGACCAGTATTGACTGTTGACTTCAGGATTTTTATTTTGAAAATGAGATTGAATTCCTAAAAACTGATTTCACCTTTATATAATATTTATTATTTTTGAGAATTTTTGGGAAGCTTTCAAACTACTTCATTTTTTGGACTTTTCCGGAGTTTTCGGTGTTTTCCCAGATACCGGATTTTATCCAGATATTTTACTTTTCACTTTTTCCATTTTTCTCTATCCTCGCTAGATGCGAGTTTCACCAACCTGGATTCAACATTTAATGCAGAGATCCTCACCATACTACATTTAATGTTACGTCCTTCAAGTCAAATCTGACTTTTGCCCTTTCTGTTAAACACAGCATTCGCGTTTTTCCCAAAACGCGAGTTTCATCCTCGCGTCTGGGCAATTGCCAGACGCGAGTCCTTGTTGCATGGGGACGCAGACTTTTTAATTTGCAAGAGACGCAAGTCTCATTGGTTGATGGCAAACTTGTTATAATCTTCAACCCTTTTATATATACACCCCCTTTTCTTCATCTCTCTCTTTCATATTTCATCTTCTTCTTCTTTGGTTCCAGTAGCCAACAAAGAACGTGGCAGCACCCATGAGCCGCCCCCTTGCCTTCCCATGGCCGGCCACCCTCCCCTTCATTTTTACCACCAACTCTTCCACATTTTTCTCCTCCATCTCCTCCACCATTCCAACAACCACAACACCACCACACCACCTTCTTCTTCCTCTCTTTCCACCAAATAACCCATCATCTCCACTACCTCCTCCACCATTTCCACCACCACCTACACCACCTTAGCCACCACCGACCACACCAAGTTCTCCTCCTCGGCGAGCTCTTCCATCCTAGCCAACTCGTCGCTCTCCGAAACATCGTTTTCAAAATTCTGAAAATTCAAAATGAAATACACTTGCACCCCACTATTGGTTTGGATTTGGAGCTTTGGCCACCCTTTCCGGCCAACTCCTGCCACCTCCGGTAGCCACCGGCAACCACCAGCCATGGCCGACGACCATCCTCCCTTTCCCTTCTCATTCTTTCCTTCCTTCTTTCTTTCTTTCTTTTCTTTTTCCTTTTCTTTTTCTTTCATTCTCTGTTTTTCCCTTATCCTTGCGTTTTCTCCTTTTTTCCAAAACCTGCGTCCCACTCTCACTCTTTCCCTGCGTCTCTCTCACTTCTCCCTGTCTCCCTTTTTCCCTCTAAAAATTATTGACGCGGATCTCACCCCCCCGTCCAAGCAATTCCTTAACGCGAATCTTGGCGTTCTTGATATTTGTATAACGCGGCCTTCGCATTCTTATATCGATGCAATGCGGATCCCATGCCCGCGTCTGTGTCCTTCTCGTGTAAACACGACGCGGAGCTCATGCCCGCGTCTGTGTTCTTCTCGTGTTATAACTTAAACGCGGGTCTCGAACCTCGTGTTTGTAGTATCTATGCGACGCAACTCCCGCATCTGCGACCCCCGCGTCTCACTCTCAAACCCGCGTCCCCCCTGTACATACTCTTTCTCCCTGTACACTCTCTCTCTTCATGGACTTCTCTCTAGCTCTCACTTTCTCTCTCCTCTCTCTCATTCTCTTTCTCTCTCTTGATTTTCTCCTCTCTCTATCACTTTCCCTTTAACGCGTTGACGCGTTGATTTCCTAGATTCAAGAGATCGGGGATTTCACTATATTTTCTAAAGATATAGGCAAGTGTTTTCGCTTTCCTCTTAGCTTTTTCGCTTCGTCAGATCGACTTGGTTGTCTTATGTATTTGTGTCTGGAACTAACACTTTCTCTGCAGGTACCCTAACCTCTGGGTACAACCTTTGAGGTTTGAAGCCCTCTGGACTTTCTTTATGCTACGCCTGGTAGGCGGACCTAGCGTTAACACTTTACCGCTTACTCCGTTCGAGTGTAATTATCCCATGAGCATGGCTTCCCCGTGAGCGGTAGTATAGCGTTCCTACGCTTACTACGACACGTGTATCTAGCTACGTTGCGAGTGGTAACCACGCCGAGCGTGATAACATTTAGTGTTGTACATTAGCTTCGCTCCAGCTTGCTCAGCTCTGCTTGATTGTGCTCAGCTATTACTTTATCACTTGCCAAGTACATGCTTGATATATTAACACTTGACATGATTTTGCTTGATACCTATCATCTACATGCTAATACCTGACACCTGTCTATATCACTTGTCAACTGTTGTGTCATCACCTGACACCCGACTTGCTTCTACTTAACACTTGCTTCTTGCTATGACATGACTTATCACCTACCTCAAAACATACTAATACTTGACCTGTGATTATCACATTTACGTGAATACTATACTTGTTATCCTGTATTATATATACAGTGACCTGAATCTATAGTACTCATGTACTCCTGAATTCCTGATCATGTCTTGTACCTGCTATTCCCGTAAATTTGATAACTACACAATAAATCATAAAAAGGAACAACTTGCATCAGGTCAGGTGAAACTTGCGGCTATCAATATATGTTCATGTTTACAGTGGTACTAGGCATGTTGTGCAACTAAAACTTTCGGTCTGACCTGTGGGCCTCCAGGAGACCGAGGGGAGTGTTGGCTCCCTCCTTCTTGGTACCATCTTAATAAAGGGCATTCTATAAGACCCTCCTGATCGCCTTGCGGCAGGTTCCGTCCACCTAGCAACGGAACAATCCTGGGCCGTGGTCCCGAGTATGTACGGGACCCACTGTAAACATTGTTCGTTGATACCCCCGTTGGTTTCCAATAACAACCTTACTTTACTCAGATGTGGATATATGTGTGCTGGGACGCTAGTTCACATATCTAGACATCGGGGTAAGACGAGTAATAATAATAACAAAAGATGCCATCCATGAATCCGTTGTATGCTATGCAATGTTTGCTTGTATCAGATTTTACTTCGGATTTCCGGTTTTATGATTATTATACTATACCTGTTCATATCCTGCCTTCTACTTGTATTCTATCCCGCCTGTCTCCTGCTCTTATCTGATCATACTATGAGTCTTCCCTGCTTGATATCATATGCTGTATATCTACTTGCTCCTGTATGCTTGTGCCTATGACACGGTTTTCATGTTTATGATTCAAATTTATCGATACACATGTGCTTATCCATACTCGCCATCTGGCTTTCGCATCACCACTCGCCGGGGAGTTCTGACTCTCTGGATCCTCATGTCCAGGTCGTGGAGCTTGGAGCGTATGGATTCTCTCAGTTGTTGATCAGAGTGGCGCAGCGGTAGCGTGGATCTCCAGCAGACCGTTCAGAGCCTTATCCTTCCAGGCCCCCTGTTCGGCTCCAGAGTTTTCCTGTTGTGACTCAGAGCCTCCATTTGTACTGTTCATACATGTACATCTCTTTGTATTCTCGCATTTGCGCCTGTTGGTGATTTAATATTCTTATAATATTTATCACTTCCTGTGATAACTTTGTAACTGTACTTATATGTTGGAATGTATAATGCACTACGTGCTTCCGTACTCTGATTCTTGCCTGTACTGATGCTTAGCGTATATATGTGAGGGTATTTCTGACCTGCGTATATACGTTGCAGTAACGTCTCCGTAACCGCCGGATCGGGGCGTTACAATGTTCGACATAATGCGGGCCCATCGACTGAAGATGAATCCGACAAAATCCTTCTTGGGGTTTTCGAGTGGCAAGTTCCTGGGATTCATTGTTACATCAAAAGGAATTCATCTTGACCCAGACAAAGTCAAAGCCATTCAGAGCATGCATTGACCTAAGAATCTCAAAGAACTTAGGGACCTACAAGGTAGACTGGCTTATATCAGAAGATTCATATCTCTCAGGCCACTGTCAACCGTTCACCCGACTCATGAAAAAGAGTGTCTCTTTTGTATGGGATCAAGCCTGTCAAGAAGCTTACGAGGATATCAAAAGATACCTCACAAAACCTCCAATCTTAGTAGCTCCCACATCAGGAAAACCTTTCTTGCTTTATGTGAAAGCTATGGACCATTTTCTCGATGCTCTGCTTGCTCAAAAAGATGATAGTGGTCATGAACATGCTATTTACTATCTGAGCAGGACTCTGATAGGGGCGGAATCTCGCTATAATCCTATTGAGTAGGAATGCTTAGCTCTTGTCTTTGCTATTCAGAAGACACGACATTATTTGGTCGGCTAAACCATACATGTCATTTCCTGAGTGAACCCTTTGAGTCTCCTCATGATGAAACCAGGATCACTAAATTCAAGATTAGCTAAGTGGGCCCTCCTTTTGTCTCAGTACGACATACTCTTTGTCCCTCAGAAGGCGGTTAAAAGTCAGGCGCTTGCAGATTTCTTGGCTGCTCATCCAGTTCCAGAAAGCTCAAAACTTCATGAAGATATTCTAGATGAGGTTTTCGAATCTAATGTTACTTCAGAGGATGAAGTATGGCAGATGTTCTTCGATGGAGCATCACGAATAGGCCCTAAAGGCAAGATCATTGTTGGTGTAGGGGTTGTATTTATCTCACCACAAAATCATATCCTTCCTAGGCATTTTCATTGACGGAACCATGTTCCAACAATGTGGCATAATACAATGCTCTACTCATTGGCCTTCAGCTCGCTCATGAAATGGGGGTACACTACCTTGAAGCCTATGGTGATTCAAACTGATCACTAATTAGGTTAAATGAGAATATGAGGTCCGTCACGGAGACTTGGTACCTTATTAGCAGCCAGTCATCAAAATGGCTAGCTCATTTGATGGCTTTTATATCAGTCATGTGTCCCGATCTCAGAATACTAAGGCCGACGCTCTAGCTGCACTAGCCTCTACGTTAGCCTTACCAATCGACACAACGTATCACCTTACAGTGGGTGGCTACTCGACACCTTGTTTGTCCTAAACATATGTTGAAAACCAAGCAGGTCTATAGCGTCTCGACGGATTTTGAACCAAGAGATTGGTGATTTCCCCTCATTGACTATGCTTTGCATGGTTTACTGCCGGATGACCCTAAAGAAGCAACGTCTATCCGAGAAGGTCTCTTCATTTTTACTATGATCCAATAGTAAAGACACTCTACCATCCCTCATATGACGGTATCCTCCTTCGTTGCCTTTCTAATTCAGAGGCACAATAAGTGCTTAAAGAAGCGCACAATGGCATATGCGGAGCTCATCAGCTAGGTTCAAAACTCAAGGACCAATTACACAGGCTTGGATATTATGGCCGACCATGATAACCGATGCCATCCAGTATGCATGAAGGTGTAAAGCCTGCCAAATCCATGCGGACTTCATACATCAACCTCTTGAGTTGCTCATCCAACTGTTACTTCGTGGCCATTTGAAGCATGGGGAATCGATGTCATAGGGCCGATCAGCCCCACTTTAATAAAAGGTCACCGGTTTATCTTAGCAATAACCCATTACTTTTCAAAGTGAGAAGTCGTACCACTTGTGGAAGTTAAAACTTCTAATGTGGTTAATTTTATCAAACACCATGTCATCCATCGATTTGGTGTCCCTAGGCGGATCATCCATGATAACGGTCCCCAATTCATGAGCCAGGTATTCTACCAGTTTTGTGACCAGTACCGGATTCAGAATGTGGCATCAACTGCTTATAACCCTGCCGCTAATGGCTTGGTGAAATCATTCAACAAGATAATTATTAAGCTACTTAAAAATTCGTTTCATCAAATAAGCGAGACTGCAACAAGAAGCTTAGTGAATGTCTTTGGGCCTACCGAATCACAGTTCGGACCCCGACAGGCAATAACCTTTTTCCCTGGTATACGGGTGTGAAGCAGTCATACCGTTAGAAATTCAGATGCCGTCATTACGGGTCGCCTTAATGACCAGAATGACAAAGGAGGACAATGATCAGTTACGTCTTCAAGAGCTCGAAGCCCTAGATGAGAAGCGATTACAGGCTCAACAATATATTGAGTTGTATCAAGCACGAATCTTGAAGGCCTTCAATAAGAAGGTCAAGCAAAGGGTCTTTCAGAAAGGAGATTTGGTTTTAGCCGTCAGACGACCGATGATCATGACGCACAAAATCAAAGGCAAATTTCAACCCAATGGGAAGGACCATTTTAATAGAAACGGTCTATTCAAATGGAGCATATCGCCTTATGACGTCAGATGGAGACTCACTCATGATGCCAATCAACGGCAAGTTCTTAAAGAAGTATTATCCTTGATAAAATCCTTCTCTTGATCAAGTTAACATTACACCTCTGATCAAGACCTTCATCGAGCCAACCGAACACCGGTTGTATCAAAGAAGAATCAAGGTTATGGATTCACTGTCAGCTAGTATCGAGCCGATCGAACACCTTTGACATTGAAGAAGAGAACAAGGTATCAAGTTGTTTTAGCCTTGTCACTCTTCTCTAGTATATAAACATCCTGTTTGGTTAAGGGTGGAAGTGAGGAAGTGAAGAAGTGAGGAAGTGATAATAGTTCCCTTTGGAACTTGGGAATTGGTTAGTAAGTTTTTCGGTGTTTGGATGTTGTTGGGAAGTGTGGTTTGAAAAATGTTATGTCTTTTCCGTGTTTGGATGATAATGTGGAGTGGAAATGGAAAAGTTGACCACAAAGTTGACCGCAAAATAATATTAAAATAAAAATTAATTAAGAAAATAAAAATTCGACTGTAATTAGAATGCAAGTGAGATTTATATGAGCAAAAATTAACTGTTTTGTGCTACAACTTATTACAAATGAGATTTACATGACCACAAAATTAACTGTAGCACTCTGGAAGTGAGGAAAAGGTTATGTAAAAGAGAAAAGAGAAAAGGAAAAGACATTTTTTCATTTTCCTTTTCCGGTGTTTGGATGAACAGTGAAAATGGGAAAAGACACTTCCCACTTCCTCACTTCCACCCAATTCCTTGAATCCAAACAGCGAATAGGTCATATTTTGAACTCAAGCATGCCTAAGCCACGATTTCAGGTAGATGGCTTATTAGCCTAACTTTTCTATGTACAATGGTGGCATACCTCCCTGCTCTGGTTCGATCGATCGAAGTTCGACCCAACGACAAAAGGTCCGACCAAACAAATGAGTTTATGTGATGACTTATCAAGCCGAACACATCGAAAAAGGTTCATGACACATTCTCTTGTAGAACCTTTCCACTGTATCCATGTTTATATCAAGACGTGGCAACCGACCAAATGGTAACCGATCGAATCAATGACCAAAGGAGTTTAGCTGATGACTTGGCAAGCTGAACTCATTGAAGAAGGTTCGTGATACATTCTGATGCAGAATCTTTCCAATATGGAAACAAGATAAGGGTTGGCATAGAGTCCACGAGGAATGATAATCTTCAAATCGAAATCTCATGGAATTCGTGTCTACTCCTTTAATCCCCAGCTCACTTACAGAGTGAAAATCCAGGGGAAGCATCACGTTACTCGAGGTAACAAAATAATTCAACGCCTCTAGCAGCTAAGGATAGAGAAAAATGTTGGCCTTTAAGCCCAACATAAGTTCTTGACAACTCATCATGCTGAGGGGAATAGCATGGCTAGCATTACTCAAATGGTAGTTGGTAAAGGCATATCAAATCCGTTGATAGCTGAGAATTTGCTAAAAATCCTAAGGGACCTGTTCCTATTTGATTCCCTCTCCAAAATCACTTACCAATTCCCATCCATGGAATGGTAAGATCACATAGAAAGGTATTCATATCCCTTGCGACATGACGAGTCTAAGCTATTATGTTAACACTAAACCTCTGATAGTGAGACTCTGGCCTATTCCCCGACGGATAAAACTAACGTCCCTGTGAATTTGGTCAACATCCCTAGTGAATAAACTCTGTTTATCATTCTCTTCAAAAGAATGACAGGTCCACTTAAATTACTGTTATATTCGAACACCTCAACAGTAAATGAATCCTTGTCAAGTTAACATCACACCTCTGACAAGTTGCTTTGCAAATCCCCACGGAGTTCTCTGACATATAAATCTTTCATGAGATTCATATTTCTTAGCTCCCCAGCAAGTTTCCAATAGACTCTCTTTAAAGTCTATTATTTCCCACTCAGTTCCCAATGGACTCTCTTAGTTGTCACGTTAACAATATACCTCTGACAATTTCTTCCAAATAGCATTCGAAGGAGATATCAATTTCCCCATGGAGTTTATAATTAGATCCTATTTCCCTTGATGGGATTATTTCTTTTATTGTTATGTCCAGCTTGTCATCTATGAATGGTAGAAATTCTAAGCTTGGTAGTTTCTCAATCGGTTATGTCTATATTACCTCTGAACCGACAGATAACCAGGTCTCATCTTTCAATCCTGTAGGGACTATTCCTTAGCTGTTATGTCCAGTTCGCCACCTCTGAATGGCAGGGCTTTGAGTCTAGCAATTCTCAATCGGTTATGTCCATATCACCTCTGAACCGACGGATACCTAGATCTCCCTCCTTATGGTACTTCAACTATCATGTCCAGTTCGCCACCTCTGAACAGATAAGTCCATAACTTTGTTCTCCTTTCCCCCGTCAGGGCCGGGAGTTCTTGCTGTCATGTTAACATTAAACCTCTGAACAACAGATTGTGAATCTGAGGTCCCTCAGTTGGTCATGTCCAGTCAACCACCTCTGAACCAACAAGACCCTAGATCCATTCTATCTTTGCAGTCCCTTGAGGGCTAGCTGCTAAGTTAATGCGCCTACCTCTGGCAGCGGATTCGATATTTAGTGTGTCTTAGTCTATCATGTCCAGTTTATCACCTCTGAATAGATGGGTCCCAAAAATCAGATTCACCTTCATTTTGTCATCATGTCCAGATTATCACCTCTGAATGACAAAATTTCGAGCTTGGTGGCTTCTCAATCGGTTATGTCCAGTTCATCACCTCTGAACCGATAGATAACCAAGTCTCCCTTTTTGCTTACTGTTATGTCCAGTTCGTCACCTTTGAACAGTAAACACTCCGAGTTTGATAATTTCTAATCGGTTATGTCCAGTTTGTCACCTTTGAACTGATAAATACCCAATCTCATCTTTCTTTGTCGTTATGTCCAGTTCATCACCTCTGAACGACAAGGCTTCGTACTTGGTGATTCCTAATCATCATGTCCAGGTCATCCGATGATCTTTAATATGTTACGTTAATATTTACCTCTGAACAGTAAAGATCGTCAAGCTCATTTTTTCCTTCCTTATCTCAATATGATTTGAGTTGAGCCGTTTCTTAAATTTGTAACTAATCCTATCAGTTTATCATCTCTGATTAGATTAGTTATACCACCATATATAACTTGAAAGTAAGAATTACAAATTCAGAAAATAAAACAAGTTGGAAATACAACAGAGGAGTCAAATAAAATTACTTTTTATTGATTCCAAAAGAGGGATACATGGGTACATGGATTACAAGCTACGAGGGTGCTTCGTAAGACTTGATCCGTTCTTCAAGGATGGCCAACCTATTCTTCCTCTCCTTAGCAGCTCTGATGAATGCCTTTGACCTCAACTCAGTCTCATTAATGTTCGCTGTCTGGGACAGACGAGCCTCAATTTCAACCAAAGTTGCCCTCTGTTCTAGCTCCTATTGCAAGACTTCGTCATTTTGAGCTTTAAGCTGCTCTAACTGAGCGATCTCCTCAAGACGCACCGGTTCAGCCCTGGATAGAAGAAGATTGGCTTTCTTGATCATTTTCTTGGCCTTTTCAATCTTATCCTCAACGTCAAGAAGAGCACTATTAGAAGCATCTATGGCATCTCTAATTTCTACTTTCCTTGTCTCCAAGGATTTTAAATCTGAAGATATTGCCTTAGCTGCTTCCTATGCCGCAAGATGAGCTTCACGCATCTGAGCAGTAAGGCATCCAAGCTATTCATTAACTGAGGAGTCCAAATCTGAATTGCTGACACGATACCATTCGTCTACATCCCTCTCAAGCCTCTCCACCAGAAGCTCTCTTATGGCTCCCATGCATACTCAAGCAGATGTAAATATGGCACATCAATTCCCAGTAAGTCTCGAACAAAGCGGGCTCCTGCTTCTCCAGAAGTGCCAATTCTGCCTCGCATGGGAAATATTCTTCATAAGGAGAGAGCCCAAAGGTAGAGCAGAGACTTCCCACATCTCGTGCAAAGCCATGCCCAATCTACCTACAGGGGTGAAGGAAGTCCCTGTAGCTGGACAGTATAACTCGAAGATGGCGTAAAAGTTTGCTACGTTCATCTGGATGTCGTAACATGTTGCGCTGACAGCCTCGTAGAGTCCCAGACTCTCCAGATCCTCTTCAAAATGGGCCAAGACATATATGGTCAAGTCCTTCCACCAGGCCTTGGGGGGATGAATCCACCCAAGAGTCCTTAAATCAGTGGCTGGATAATTGCCATGAGTTTTAAAGAAATGGTTTTCAAAAGTTTGAGCCACGGTGGGATTTTCCCCCACTGGGATGTCTGGGAGAACGTTCCCAGGGTGGAGACCCAATATGCAGCGAGGAGCACCCGCCCTTGTATAGCCAGGAGACGGAGCTATTAATTTCCCCATGTGAACGGAATCAGTAGTCTGAGTCACTTGCCACATCATCTTCTGAATCCTCGTCATGCATTGGAAGAAAGACAACAGAAAATGACGCTTGCTAGATGGGAGATAATACTTCTCGCCATGCAGATTAAAAATCTACTGCCCTTCTCTGGCTAGCAGCTGATGATCAGTGTCTGGCGCTGCGTCCCCAAACATGAAATCAGGCTTCCAATAGATTTTCAGTCACAATCCTCGAGGGGAGCAGTAGTTAAGATGCTCCTCATAGTACGCTGATCTCTGGCGTAGATAAGGGCATCCCGGCCAGGAGCGCTCCGCTCGCTGAATAATAAGGCCTGCCCCTGGAATTGCAGGCTAACATTGCCATCCAGTCCCCTGGCTATTCCAAAGAGATTGTTCAAAGGACCCGGAGTATAGTGTACTGCAAAAACAAGAAAAAGCTATATCAATTCATTAGCCGAAGAAAAAAAGAAAGTTATAGCAAAAAGAAAATTGCTAAGGCATAGCTTCGCTATAGCAAAAAGAAAATTGCTAAGGCATAGCTTCGCTCTCCGAGCGAAGCTAGCCGAGCATTATCTTTGCCCTGAGGCTCAGCTCCGCCATCCTGCACAAAGACAGAGTGCAGAAGATCTCTAAGTGTTAGCTTCGTTCTGGAAGCTTAGCTTCGCGTTCTGTCGTTGAACAGAATGCGAAAAAGCTCCAAGGGCTAACTTCGCTAGAAAGGCACTTGTGCCTAAAACTGTTCAAAAGACTTTGAAGTCCTTTTCCAGCTGCGCTTCTAGAGCTAACTTTGCATCCTGTCATTTCACAGAACGTGAACCGCCCTAAGGGTTAGCTATGCATAGAAGCTGAGAGAAGAAACTCTTAGTTTCTAAATTTCTAGTTGAGAAATTAAGGGGAATTAAATCTCCTAAAAATTCAGCAAAGAAAATTAAGGGAGAAGAACTCCCTGAGATCATTGGATCATGATGGATCATTTTAGGTTCATCATGAAATAGCCAGAAATTGGCTTCAAAAAGAGATGAAAATATCTGAATAAAAGAGAAAAAATCCCTACCCACAATGGCGCGTTCGATGATCGGAGGAGGAGAAGGCCCCTCCATCGCAGAAGTCGCTGCCTCTTTGTCTGCTCGTCTTTTGGGAGCCATGGAAGAACTGAAAAGTTCTGAAAATCTCAACGAAAGAGAAAGAAGAGAAAGAAACTTGTTTCTCTGAAAATTCAAAGAGCAGTAATTCTCTCTTTCAGCCTAATCAGGCTTTTATAGACTTAAAATTGCCTAATCTCACCTCCTTAAAAGGAGCACAGGCGGCCGTTTCAAATCAATTTGAAACTGCACCTAAGCGCCTTCCCGAGAAGCCCTGCTTCAGCCCCGCTAAGGGCTAACTCCGCTGTGAGTTCAACGTTGACCTCGCGCTACACTTAAGTAACTTCGCTAAAAGACGAGCCTTAGCTCCACTAAGAGCTCATCTCTAGCTCCGCGGAAATTCCGTGCTAGCTTCGCCAGAAACTTGTTCCCGACTCAGTTGGAAAGCTCTGCTAAGAACTTTTATTTTCTCCTAAGGAAAAGACTTACCTTAGCTTGTCCATTCCAGGTGTTCTCGAATCGAAAAGGAGGGGAACAAAGTAGATAAGTAGAAAATAAACATTTGTATTGATTCAAAAGGGAAGATACATTGATACTACATCAAGATTGTCATTCATACAACAGAATCATTGCTCCAAAGGCAAACAAATTATCCTATCTACTTTCAGGGTGATGAACCATCCCAACTGGAGATGAAAGGTCTTCCTCCTGCGCAAGGCCGTAATCCTCGCTTAATGGCAGATTTTGCCATTAAGAAGTTGGATCTTCTTTGATGAAAATTGGCAAGAGATTGGGAGCTGGATCTTCTTTGATCAAAATTGGCAAAGCACTGGTTGCCACCAGAAATCTGGATCTTCCTTAAATAAAATTGGCAAAGGAAGAATCTGAGACCTTACTGGTGACGTCCGCCTTCCCGGAGTGGACATCTCAGACAAGCGACTATCAGCCCCTTCCCGAAGTAGATCATCTCGGATAAGCAACTGCCAACCTCTTTTTGGAACACGTGTCAGCTACTCTAATATATTCCTCCTGCTTATGATCAAAGCTTCAACTTGAAAATCAAGGGGCAAGTTTTTGGTCTCTTTCATCAAGATGAAAGAATGGGGAACATAGTTCACTGTAACGCAAACAGGAAGCAAGTTAGCATTAAATCAAAAAAGGGATGGAATGCTTAAGTCAAAATTCTTTGGGCAAAGCAATTCAGATCCGACCCAGTTGTGCCTTGAAGATGGATTTTAGCTAAGCAGAGGATAGCCTCGCTTGCACAGTATTGATAGACTGACTCAGCATATGCCAAGTCTTAGCCCCGCCCAAGGCAGTTAGGCTAAAGAAGCCTCAGAAAGGATCAAGTCCTAGCCTCGCCTATATGCCAGGCCAGACTAGCCCAGAGGGACGCAGTCTTGACCCCACCTATATGGCAAGACTGGCTTAACCTTGAAGAGGCCAAGTCCTAAGCCTTGCCTATATGGTAGATTTAACAGATCAAGGTAGGAACTCTGCATGGAAAGATCTTTCGCCTGATCGAGCGAGAATGATAGCTTCGCGGAGAAGCTGGAAAATAGGGATGAAATCCTTTTCTGAACTTTTCTTAAAGTCAGCCAAATGCAGAGGCCAAGGGAAATCAATCCCTGAAATAGCTGGTAAAGCTACGAAAATTAAGGGAGATAAACTCCCTAAAGTCACTAATTTATTGGTAAAGTCTCTGGATGACCGGGACTCACCAGCTCTTGGCCAGGTAATGACCTGAGTGGGCGTTTCCACTACTTTAGAGACCTCAGTCTCCTTTCCTAGGCAATAAGGAGATGTCATGAAGAAACTTTTCAGAAAAGAGAAAAGTATGTTTCTCTGAGAAGGACTACAAGTGTCCTATTTATAGGCCTCATGGCCTGACCACGCCGCTGCTACTTCAAGCCTAGGAATGCGGGTGGCGTTAAAGCATTTAAATGCTTAGCCTCGAGAAAGGGAGTACTTTCCCTTCGTGAATACACACGAAGTTAATTGAACTCAAAAAAGGGAATAATCTCCCTCGTTAATGCAAGAGAGATCATTCTAACCTCGAAAAAGGGAGCAATCCTTCTCGTAACTCACAAAAGCAGTTAGCCTCGGGAAAGGAACGTCGTTCTAGCCCGATTTGAAGCGAAGCCACTCTGGGAGACCCAAGCGTGAAGCTACCCATAAGCGCGAGGCTACCAAGAAGTGCGAAGCTATACGAAGGCGGGTTGTTACAATTCTCGACGAATCTATTCCAACCCGAAAGCAGAGTTAAAGGTGAGATCGAATTCAACCACCAAGGCGACGTTCACATTCACATCCCATCAATCAAAATAGTTCAAAATATTTCAGAATCTGAACCAATCCACTACAGATTCATGAAAACTTTGAAGGGGGTCTTGTTGACACTCGATAAAGATAGAGCTCCCCATTCATCTTCAGCCGGTCTGAACAACGTCTAACTTATTGACATCTACAAAAGATAAATCAAAGACAAGCTAACGACTAGAGGCAAGGTAGCAACATGAACATTACTAATCCAGTAAAGCAGATAGTAAGTCAAAGTTGCCTTTGAAGAAGACCTGAGTAGGCCTAGAGACACTAAGTTAGCTCAATACTTAGTCTCACAAGAGCCCAAGAGATGAGCAATCTTGCTTAGCTTCGCAAGAATTCCATCATAGCTCTGCCATGGGCTAACTTATAGCTTCGCCTTAGAGTTTTCCATAACTCCACAGAAAGCTAGCTAACAGCTTTGCTAGACGCTCTGCGGAGCCACGCGAAAAAAATAAGCTAACTTATAGTTTCGCTGAGAGTTTACTTCTAACTTCACCAGAAGCTTCCCTTAGCCCCGCCACGAGCTTATTGGATTAGCCCGTTGTTGGTCTTTTTATGGTCACCTTTGACCAATCAAATTTCCAGATGAGATCATGTTGATTAAAATCAAATTTGGCAGTTGCTTGCCATGATCTTTTGACTCTCCTAATCAGGTGAGAAGATCAGGGGAGATCTCTCAATTAATTAGAGAGGATCAAGGGAGTGTCCCTCATTTAGCAGAGCGAATCAAGGGATTAGCGCTACATGCTATTCCTACCTTCGCAGAAACTGTTTCTAGCCTCGCGGCAAGGCTACTTTCCAGATACAAAACAGATTGACTCAATCTGTTTTCAGATTTTCAAGGCGATTTTCCTATAAATAGCCTACCAGAGGCATACAAGCAGGGGAGAGACAGGCAAGGATAGAGAGGAGTTGGTTCGAGAAGCAGCAAGAGGGCTCTACCGATACTCTGTTCTCCGATTCCCCGAACCAAGCGAGAAGGGAGTCCTATTAGGAGGTAGTTTGATCATCTGACCGATCACATCATCAAAGGGATAAAGTGATCGCGCGCTGATCAGATTCCTACCGGCACATTTGCTCAGAAATCTCAGAGGAGATCTACCTGTAATTTTCTTTTCAATTACTTGTAATTTAGCTCCCGATCTCTTTTGTAAGTTTTCCCCTTTGCAAAATCAATGGAAAACAATTTAGTTACAGTTTACATTAGTACAATATTGTAATAATTTTTTTACTCGTGAAATATGATCCTTTTGTTCTTGTTTCGTGGGTTCCTCAGTCTCGAGAAAGTCTACTTGAGAATCAGTATCTTTCCTTTGAAAATCCACCTTTTGGATCTTTTGATATTTTTGATTCCAACTCTCCTTCCAGAGTGATTTAGATTTTTTTTCTTGATTCTCATTTTCAATCTTGATTCTATTTTCTCGATTTTGACTTTTGAAACTGGTCATCACACTCAAATCAATGAGAGAAATCAGAGTAGCGCAGCAGAATCGTGATGCCACTGAGAAGTGACGTGGGAGCAAGAAGACATTATCCACAATCGATCATCCTTTGATTCCTATCCTATCATATCTATTTTGATTTTTATCTATTCATTACCAATTTTGATCCCTTCATTCATTTTTCTTCCCTTATTGAAATTTTGAGGACGAAATTTTTATAAGGTGGGCAAATGTAATATCCATGTTTTCAATACATGATTTAATAATGAGAGAGTTTGGACATCTTTCCTAGTATTGAGATTTGTACCCAGTTATTTGATTTTTGTGGACTTCATTAGTTGACTAAATTTTGGATTAGTTTGTTTCGTGTATGTGTACTCTATTTGGACTCGATAAAAATAATATAATTTGTAGGTTGGAGGCTTAGCATGCTCTTTTTAGTGTGTCACCGACTTAAGTCACATGGTTAACTCGCTATAGTAGGAAGCAGGGCGTGTAGTACTGGTACCAAAAAATGTGATTGTCTATTCCTATTAAAGGGCATGGAGTTGTCCTTTAAAGAGGGGGGTGTTTCGGTTGCATGTGGCATCCACAACCACTTGGCCTCAGAATATTTGAAAGGACATTTCTTTACTGGTAGATTACCTGAAGAAGAAGACAAATTGATTGTAGGTATATCCAAGAGTCTTGTTTGTCCAAGATATTTTGCATACATTGAAACAAAGAAACAAACACAATGTGAACATCATGAGGATAGTGTATATTGCCAGAAAGAAGTTTAAGTTATAAAATATGCTGGAAGATCACAAATGCATCACCTAATGAAAAATCTTTCAGAACACGCTTATATTGAGTTTATAGAAATTGTCCCAATACCGACACTATCAAAGATATTCTTTGGGCTCACCCGGTTAGCATTGAGTTTTTACATGCATTTCTCTGGTGTTAATAATGGATTGCATATACAAAAACCAACAGGTATCGGTTACCGTTGATGGAGATAGTTGGGGTTACAAGCACTAAAATGACTTTTTTAGTTGCTTTTGCATATTTGAAAGTGGAACAGGAAGATAACTTCAATTGGTATTTGGATAATCTGAAAGCCCTAATGCATGATCGATTGATACATCTGTTATTGTAGCTGACACAAATTTAGCGCAATGTTGCAAAGAAAATATTTCATGTCTCTCGTTATTTTTTGTGTAGATGACATATAAGAAAAAATATTCTTTCTTAATGCAAGAAAACCTTTGGGACCAAAGAAAAAGTTGACTTATTCATGTCATAATAGAATATAATGGTAATGGCTGATTCCAAGGAGGATTTTGTATGATTGTTTGGTAGACTTAATGAGGATTTCGAGGATTTTCCTAAGTTACTTGCATATGTGAATAGTACATGGATTGACATAAAGAGTGTTTTATCACATGTTGGACTGACACGATAATTCATTTTAGAAGTACATCAACAAACCCGTATGATATTGGATTTTGTGTAATTTTTATATATATCTATTATATAATCTTGTTATCTTAAATTTATCATACCTTTTCATTATCTTAACTTTTTATAGTTGAGAGTGCCCTTGCTAAGCTGAAGAGATATCTGAGATCATCTATATAGAATTTTGAGACTAGTTGAGCCAAAATACATGCACTTTGGAGATGCAACATGAGAAAATAAAAGATTCCTTTGAAAAGAGTGTAAATGTGGTATTACATAACTTTACGCCATCACAGTTCAAGTTTCTGCGTGGTGTTGTATCCATTGCTGCTATGAAAAAGATTATGGAGGAATCAATAAACCATGTGTGCAAATAAGGAAGCATGTAAGTGCATATTAAGAAAGATTTACGGACAATCTTGTGCACATAAGTTGGCTAGGTATGGCAGAGTTAATATGCTCATTCCATTAGATTTGATTTACACACATTGGAAGAAACTAGACATGTCATCATTCGCCTTTTAATAATACTGTGGGTACTAAGGAATTAATCCAGGTCCCAAATTTATGGAGATGGGTCAAATAAATCTCAGAAAAGACAACGCAATTACAGAGAATTACATAAAAAACCTGAATGGGAGAAAACTAAAGAGAGAAAGAGCAACTCTACTATAATAAAGATGATCACAATGGTGTTCTCTGGCGTGCTAGGGTTTCTGGGCTTAGTTCATCCTCCACATTGGAAGAGATCCATTATTTATATAGGTTATGTCTTTTAGACAAGACTGCGGAGTCTAGCTTTATTTAAAACCTATCAATTTATCACTGAGGCAGTTAGAGCTGAACATTTGTTTTCCATTGATTTTGCAAAGGGAAAAACTTACAAAAAAGTGTCGAGGAGCGAAATTATAAGTAATTGAAAAGAAAATTACAGGTAGATCTTCTCTAAGATTTTTGGGAAAGTGTGCCGGTAAGAATCTGATCAGCGCGCGATCACTTTATCCCTTTGACGATGCAATCCGTCAGATGATCGAACTGCCTCCTAATAAGAGTCCCTTCTCAATTGGTTCGGGGAATCAGAGAATATGGAATCGGTAGAGCCCTCTTACTGCTCTCCGCTTAGGAATTTCTTCTCGCCTGGTTTTAAAATTCCTTGAGAGAGAGGAAGATCTTAGGGTATTAGCACCCTGAATTTATCCTTGTAGGATTAGAGAAGCAATTCTCTGAATTCTTGAAAGGAAGAGAGTAGATCTCTAATTTCCTCTCTATCCTGGCCCCCTTCTCCTCTTCGTGCCTCTGGTAGGCTATTTATAGGGAGAACAGGGGTATAATCACCCTGAAAATCTGGAAACAGATTGAGTCAATCTATTTTATATCTGGAAAGTAGCCTTGCCGCAAGGCTAGAAACAGCTTCTGCGAAGTTAGGAATAGAAAATAGCGCTAATCTCTTGATTCGCTCCGCTAAATGAGGGATACTCCCTTGATCCTTTTTAATTAATTGAGAGATCTCCCCTGATCTTCTTACCTAATTGGGAGAGTCAAAAGATCATGGCAAGCAACTGCCAAATTTGATTTCAATCAACATGATCTCATCTGGAGATTTGATTTTATCTCAAGATTTGATTAGTCAAAAATGACTATAAAGGACTCGCAGCGGAGTCATTGCGTTGAGCTCATAGCAGAGCTGGGAGAAGCTTCTGGCGAAGCTAAAAGAGAGCTCTCAGTGGAGCTAGATAAACTTTGTGGTGAAGCTACCAGTTACCCTTTCGCGCGGCTGCGTGGAGCTTCGAGCGAAGCTAACTCTCTGCAGAGTTAACTGAGCATTTTCAGGCGAAGTTGTAAGTTAGCTTGCAGCGAGGCTATGAAGGAGCTTCCTGCGATGCTAAGTAACTTTTGGTTTTGAGATTTATCTCGTGGGTTCGTGCAAGACTAAATGTTGAGATAACTTAGTGTCTCTAGACCTGCTTGGGCCTTCTCACGAGCTTTTAAGGATGATCTTGGCTTATTGTCTGCTTCACTGGATTAGTAGGTCCAAGTTGCTGATTCGTCACTTTGAGATAGGTGAAGAACTGGTCGTCGGCTTGTCTACCACTTGTCTTTTATAGATGTCAACAAGTTAGATATTGTTCAGGCCAGTTAAGAATCTTGTCTTTTTTAGAGTGTCAACAAGACCCCCTTTAAAGTTTTCATGAATCTGAAATGGAATGGTTCAGATTTTGAAATACTTTGAACTGCCTTGATGGTGTGTGGGTATGAACATTGCCTTTGAGGTTGAGTTCAACTTCACCTTTAGCCCCACTTTCAAGCTGGTGTAGGTTCGCCATGGAATTGCATCCGTTTCCGTGTAGCTTCACACTTCTGGGTAGCTCGCGCTTGGGTCTCCCGGAGTGGCTTCACTTCGGATCAGGCTGGAACGACGTTCCTTTCCTGAGGCTAACTGCTTTCTGCGAGCTACGAGAAGGGTTGCTCCCTTTTTCGAGGTTAGAATAACCTCTCTTGCATTAACGAGAGAGATTATTCCCTTTTTCAAAGTTCAAATAATTTCGTGCGCATTCCTAAGGGAGACTATTCCCTTTCTCAAGGCCAAGCACTTGAATGCCTTAAATTTGCCCGCGCCTCCAAGCTTGAAGTAGCGGCGGCGTGGTCAGGCCATGAGGCCTATAAATAGGACACTTGTAGTCCTTCTCAGAGAAACAAACTTTTCTCTTTCTGAAACGTTTGTTTATAATATCTCCTCGTTGCCCAGGAAAGGAGATTCAGATCTTTGAAAACAGTGGGAACGCCCACTCTGGTCGCTAACTGGCCAAGAGCTGGAGAGTCTCGACCATCTAGTGATTTTCAGGGAGTTTACCTCCCTTAGCTTTACCAGCTATCTTAGGGATTAAATTTCCTTGGTCTTTGCATTTGGCTGACTTTCAGAAAAGGGTTTCAGCCTTATTTCCCAGCTTCTCAGCGAAGCTAGCATTCTCGCTCTTTTCATGCAGAGTCGCTGCCTTTATCTGTCTGCCTGTTAAATTTGCCATATAAGCAAGGTTAAGGACTTGGTCCTTTTAAGGTTGAGCCAGTTTTGCCATATAGGTGGGGTCAAGACTGCGTCCCTCTGGGCCAGTCTGGCCTAACCATATAGGAGAGGGTAGGACTTGATCCTTTTTTTTTGAGGCTTCTCCAGCCTAACTGCCTTGGGCGGGGCTAAAACTTGGCTTATGCTGAGCTAGTCTGTCATTACTGTTCAAGCGAGGCTGTCCTCTGCTTAGCTGAAATCCATCTTGAAGGCACAACTGGATAGCTTCCTCAAAGAATTTTGACTTAGCATTCCACCCTCTTTTTGATTTGATGCTAATTTGTTTTTTTTTGCAATGCAGTGAATTATGCTCGCCAGTCTTTCGTCTTGATGAAAGAGACCAAAAACTTACCTCTTGATCTTCAAGTTGAAACTTTGATCCTAAGCAGGAGGAACATACTGAAGCAGCTGATGCCCGTTCGAAGAAGAGGCTGGCAGTCGCTTATCCGAGATGATCCACTTCGGGGAGGGACTGGTAGTTGCTTATCCGAGATGATCCACTTCGGGAAGGCGGACGTCACCGGTAAGGTCTTGGATCCTTCCTTTGCCAATTTTGTTTAAGGAAGATCAAGCTTTCTGGTGGCAACCAGTCCTTTTGCCAATTTTGATCAAAGAAGATCCAGCTCCCAATCTCTTGCCAATTTTCAACAAAGAAGATCCAGCTTCTTGGTGGCAAAATCTGCCATTAAGCGAAGGATTACGGCCTTGTGCAAGAGGAAGGCCTTTCGTGTGTAGTTGTTTGGTTTATCACCTTGGAAGTAGATAGGACAACTTGTGTACCTTTGGAGCAAAGATTCTATTGTATAAGAGATAATCTTGATGTAATATCAATGCATCTTCCCTTTTGAATCAATAAAAATGTTTATTTTTTGCTTGTCTACTTTGTTCCCCTCTTTTTTGATTCGAGAACAGCTAAAGTGGACTAGCTTAGGTAAGTCTTTTCCTTAGGAGGAAATGAAAGCTCTTAGCGGAGCTAAACTTCCAGCGAAGCTGAAGACAGATTTTCAACTAAGTCAGGAATAAGTTTCTGGTGAAGGTAGCACTGAATTTTCGCGAAGCTAGAGATGTGCTTTTAGCGGAGCTAAGGCACGTTTCTCAGCGAAGTTACTCAAGCGTCGCGCGTGATCAACGCTGAACTCATAGCAGAGTTAGCCCTTAGCGGGGCTGAAGCAAGGTTTCTCGGGAAGGTGCTTAGGCGCCGTTTCAAATTAATTTGAAACGACCGCCTTCGCTCCTTTTGAGGAGTCGAATTTAAGACATTTTATGTCTATAAAAAAAAGCCGATTGGCCTGAAAGAGAGAGAATCACTTCTCTTTGAATTTCTAGAGAAATAAGTCTCTTTCTTGTTCGTTAAGATTTTTAGAACTTTTCAATCTTCCATGGCTCCCAAAAGATGAGCGACAAAGAGGCAGCGACCTTTGTGATGGAGGGGCCTTCTCCTCCTCCAGTCATCGAATGTCCCATTGCGGGTAGGGATTTTTTCCTTTTGTTCAGAGATTTTCATCTCTTTTCGAAGCCAATTTCTGGCTATTTCATGATGAATCCGGAGTAATTGTCATGCTTCAGTGATGTCAGGGAGTCGCTTTCTCTTAATTCAAATTCACCGAATTATTAGGGGATTTAATTCCCCTTCAATTGCGTGAATTGAAATTTAAAAATCGAATGGTCTTTTCTCCAAGCTTCTATGCGAAGTTAACCCTTAGTGTTGGCCCAAAGGCCTTCCACTCTAGTTTTGATGATGATTAACTCATGTAGTTATGTGTACTAATAATCTTGCAATGTTTAAGTTTCAGATATTTAACAAGATATTAGTTGGTGAAAGCTTCCACACATCTTTCACATGTTGATTCAAGAGCCCGCGCATCAAAGATCATACATTGCACTTGCTCGGTGAATCAAGAGTTTTTGGATCGAGCCGACTTGGAGATTGCGCTCTAACTTGGAGATTGCTCTTTACAAGAAGACTTAGGTATCCATAGTTTTAGTTTGGGTTTAGATCCTAATTGTAAAGATTAGAATAGTATGATAAGCTCAAGTTCACAACACACACCTTTCATGTTTTGATTTTCGGTTTTAGGTTTAACCGATCTTGGTTTTCATGAATAGACCGATCTTGGTTTTCATGAATAGATTTTTTATCAAAACAAGTTTACATGGTTTATGTATATTAGATTTGTTCTATATACATGCATGTTTCAATTGTTTAAACAAACTTTGTTTGATAATCTATTCCATGTGTTTTATGTTTTGGTATTTACAACAAAACATATTTTTGGACTTAATGACAAAAATCATGATATATATATGTTTCTTGTATATTGAATTTCTATTCATATACAATATGCTTCAAAGTGTTTAAATATCATATTTTTGTATCATGGATGAGTTTTAGACAATGTGTATTTTCTATTCAAAATATAAGGTTTTAGAAAATACGGTTTTTGGTTTTGGCAAAATTTCTATGACACAAAAATAGTCAAATATGTTTGAAATTTGTGTTAGGATTTTTAACACAAGTTTGTATTTCAATATAAATGATAAAACTATTTTTGTGGAATTTTAGAGATTTTGTGGGATTTATTGGAATATTTTTTACCTCAGTTTTCTGACCTTTTTGCTGCCTGCCAGGCTAGTTCGGTCGACCGTAACGGTCGACCGCATGTAGCCGGTCGACCGTCACGGTCGACCGACGACGTGCACAAACCTGTGCACGTTTCTGGCACGGTCAGCGGTCGACCGGGACGGTCGACCGGAGCAGAATAATCTGCTCTCGGGATTATTCGGTCGACCGGGCCGGTCGACCGTTAGTTGCCAACGGTCAAAAATTGACCATTGGACGGTCGACCGGGAGGCTATTTCTGGCAAATTTCTGTCAACGGCTATTTTCTGATAATTGCCTATAAATACCCCATTTGTAAGAGTTTTTCTCTAAGAATTTTTGTGCGAATTTTTCCACTCTCTCAGGTGTTTTTGCTGCAATCAAAATAGGTTTTTGGATTCAAATTGAACAATACATTTGGTGTTTTTGTTAGGGTTTGGAAAATCAAAGAAAGGGTTTTTGGGAAAGGATTTTGATTAAACTTCTCTATCTTTGTTTCAGTTTTTCCCAAGGATTTTTCTTTGTGATTTCTGATTTCCATTCCTTTGGTTTTCTCCACACTTGAGCAAAAATCTACTATCTATATCTATAGGATATTTGTGTGGGAAGAAGAAGTTGTTTGTGGTTGTTGTTGTGACCACCATGTTGTAACCCAATCTTTTCTTAGCTTTGTGCTTTGGGTTGTATCCCTCTTGTTGAGAGGTGATCCTTGTATTGGTTGGTGATTGGGAGTTTGTTGTATTGGTTTGGAATTTGCCTCAAGGAGGAGGTTGTGATTGTTTGGTGCTTGCCTCAAGGAGGAGGTTGAGATTGTAGGATTGGAGTTGTGCCTCAAGGAAGAGGTTGTATTTGTAAGGAGGGGAGTTGGGAACTCCTTGTAATTGTGATTGCCCCAAATCCTCGGTGGAGGTTCCCTTAGTGGGAGTCCTTAGTGGACAAGCTAGTGGATTGGAAATCCTTCGTGTGTCGAAGGCGGGGATGTAGAGCTGGGTGCTCGAACCTCGGAACATATCTCTTTGTTTGCGCTTGATCCATTGACTCTTGCTCTCTCTTTTTACTTTGTGCAAATTGTTATATCTTGTACTTGCTTGTGTGTGCATCATTATAATAATTGCAATTAGTTTTTTTAAATTCCGCATTTAGTACACTAGATTAGCATTGTCACCTATTCACCCCCCCTCTAGGTGAACTTTTCAATTGGTATCAGAGCTAGCGCTCCTGATATTTAGGTTTAACCACCTAGGAGTTAAGATCTTGGTTTGCTAATCTTCATTTGCATCTCATTTGCACTCATACTAGTTTGCTCTCATGGCTAGCCCTCCTATGTTTGACCATACTAGACTTGACTCTTGGAAAGTTAACATGACTAGATATTTAAAAACACTAGGTCATCTAGTTTATCAAGCCATCACCATAGAAGCCCTCCCAAATACTAGTAAGCATAAGAAGGCCAATGCACTCGCACTTCAAACACTTAGAGCATCTTTTGATAATAATCTCTTACTTGTTTTTGATAGTTTTAACTCGGCTTTTGCAGTTTGGAGCGTCTTGACATCTCCGGAGCTTCCAAGGATCATCAACAATATGAGGAGATCTAGGAGAGATGTATCCGAAGAGCCTTGTTTTATGGCATATGGGAATGACTCCCATGAGGTACAATCAGACTCTCAAATACATGATAGCTCTAGCTCTTATTGTCATGGATGTTTTGAGGTTCAAAATTTAAATGTTGAACTTGCTTCTAAGCTTGAAAAATTCTTGGAAAAACATAACTCATTGAAAGAAAAACATTTTGATTTACAAAAAGAAATGAAGGATTTATGCTCTACTTTTGAAACCGTTTTGCAAGAGAAGGAAGAGATTACTAGTGAATGTGACTCACTAAGATCTCAACTAGACATTGCTTTAAAAGAAATTGAAGATTTGAAAAACAAAAATGATTTTGATGATGTTGTAGAACACAATGAAGTTTTGTCTTCCAGATTGGATCTTGTTTTTAAAGAAAATCTTACTTTGAAAAATAAAATTGATTCAATTACAAAAGAATTGGATTTGGTTTTGATCAAAAATAAATCTTTGCAAAATGATATTGATATTCATGTTTGCCATGCTAGTGTAGCTTCTACTTCTTGCACACCTATTGCATGCTCCACTTTGTCTTCTAGCATAGAAAATGATATAAATAATTTGAAGAAAAGTGTTGATTGTTTGGGCTCCACTTTGAGCCATTGTGCCATGAATCACACACGATTGGAAACCTTGGTTCGCAAGAAACAAGTTCCAACCTTGCATGCACACCCATCTAAGCATACACATGCTTTCATGATCACCACCATCATATGTATGCTCACGTGTACACATGTACACATTGTGGTCGAAAAGGCCACCTTGCTAGATTTTGTTATGATCGTATTTATAATGAAAATTTAGCAACTAATTATGTTTGGGTTAGAAAGGATACTAACCCCCGTGGACCCAAAAGGAATGGGTACCAAAGACCACCTCTATACTTTTTGATGTAGGTGGGAGCTCTCGCATCACGTGAGAGTTTTGGTGCCTTGAGGTGGATGCGTTCTAAGCCTAAAAGAGAATTATTTGGATGCTTCACTCTCAAGGAGATTTGGTGGAAGGACCACCGTGGTTTGGAGAACTAGAGATGCACCTTCATCGGTTTTGGTATCATTCTCTAACTCCCATTTTTATTTTGCATGCTTTTTATGTCCATCCTTTTATAGCATGTTGTGTTTTGATTCATTATGCTTGTGCTATGATCATTAGATTAAGGTTGTACATGTTTAGCTACTTGAGCACCCATGTTTCATTGGAATCTACATTTAGTGTCTCATCTTGTTTAAACTAACATGTATGCCCTATATCTAATGCACATGCATATGCATTATGACCATTTGAATGTTTATGATTATATGATTTTTTTTGTGTTTTAATGATTCGTGTTTTTGATTATCACCTGTTGACCCGTTTTATGCTTCATGTTTTGACAACTTGCTTGAATGATAGTTTTCATTAAGACTAGGATTTATACTTGTACAACTAGTGAGCTACAAATAAACCTTTATATATGTTTGTGCTTGAACGCTCATTTGTATTCACTTGATGTACTAGTATAGTCTAGTTTTGATGATTATTACATTTGACTTGTATTCACTATCTTACATGTTTTGTTTTAACTTTATGTATATGTCCATCTTGTCCAAACTATCATTTATACATATACATCCTTGAGCCACGTGCCTTCATGCATATACTTTTGTGGACTCTTTATGTTTGGGATATGTATGTATACTTTAGTTTGTGCATGACATACATATGCCTTGAAGTTTAGATCATTGGATGAATTTCATGTGATTTCCCATTTATGATGAGAATCTTGTTTTTAAGATGATTTTTCAATTAGTATCATGAATTTCAAATTAGTGATTTCGCATCCTAGATGAACTTTCATGGATTTCATGATTCACTTATGTTTCATATCTTGATGATTATTTTTTAAAAAAAAATGGACAATCAAGCTCACAACATTTTCATGATGATATGTTTCTCACAACACTTGTACACTCACCTTATTTTGATGTTTTCTCATGATTTCATTTTCATGAGTACTATTGGTGCCATATAGATTTTGAGTGTTTAGTGATCTTGTGATTTTCATGTTTCATGAAATATCCCTTTTGTTTTATCTTGAAGGATTTCTACTAGTTCTCAAATTTTCATAAACTAGTTGGTATTCTTCAAATTGGTAGAGACTTTCAAACATACTATATTGTTCAAATCATTTTTTTTGAAAACCCCTACCATCTATGGGCGGTTGGATGGGAGATCATGTTCTTGTATGCTTTATAATGAAAATCCTTTTTATCTTGAACCATGATTGGGTGGTAGTTGATATGAGATATACACTTGATCTTATTGTTGTTTCAATTGGTATCATTGAACTCTTTCAATTGGTATCAATATGACATCTTTTTGTATACTCATATATGTTTGTATTTTATATATGTATGCTTGCACTTCATATAGTATCAAATTTCAATTGATATCTATCTTTGACATACATATATAGATGATTTATTTATGCTTCAAGATATCACAAATTTTGTTTATGCTTAGCTTGAACTTTTCAAATTGAAACAATGTTAAAGCGAATTTTCAATTGAGTTAATTTTCAATTGGTATCTTATTTCAAGCATATGCATATTTTCATTTGGTATTTCATAAAGGGGGAGAAAACTAGTATTTTATTTTTTTTAAATTGGTATTTTATCTTTCAATTGATATTTTTTTTTGGTATTCCACTCCCTTGCTTTATGATAGAAAATAAAGATTTCAATTGGCAAAGAAATAATTTCAATTGGTATCTTGTGTTTTAAAGAACAATAGTTTCATTTGGTATCAAGATTTTCATTTTTTTTTGTGTTTTCAATTGGTATATGTTCTCGTTTTGATTTCAATTGATTTGTTGTTTTTAAATTGGTATCAATATACACTTCATTGCCACATTTTTTTTTGGTATCATATTTGATTTAACCCTTTATTAGTTCTTTGCTTTGAACAAAAAGGGGGAGAAAAATTTATTGTTTTTGCTTTTATTTTTAACCCTTTTTGATGATTGACAAAAAGGGGGAGAAGAATTTGAGTTTTATATGCATATTTGTGTTTGCATATAATTTACATTTGATGAAAGAAGCCTTGTTTATATGCATGTCTATGCATGTTTTATGTGCATGTTTTATGTTTCATTTTTATTGATATCAAGAGTATGTTTTGGTAATTTAGTTGTTTTGTTTTAATTGGAATCAATAGCATGTTTCATATGCATATTCATTTTATGTCAAGAACCCTGTTTATATGCATCTTATTGTTTGTTTATTCCTATGCATGAGTTAAGGGGGAGCTTTTTTGAAGCTTTACTTTAATCCATGCATATATAACTCCATGAGTTTTGTCATCATCAAAAAGGGGGAGATTGTTGGCCCAAAGGCCTTCCACTCTAGTTTTGATGATGATTAACTCATGTAGTTATGTGTACTAATAATCTTGCAATGTTTAAGTTTCAGATATTTAACAAGATATTAGTTGGTGAAAGCTTCCACACATCTTTCACATGTTGATTCAAGAGCCCGCGCATCAAAGATCATACATTGCACTTGCTCGGTGAATCAAGAGTTTTTGGATCGAGCCGACTTGGAGATTGCGCTCTAACTTGGAGATTGCGCTCTACAAGAAGACTTAGGTATCCATAGTTTTAGTTTGGGTTTAGATCCTAATTGTAAAGATTAGAATAGTATGATAAGCTCAAGTTCACAACACACACCTTTCATGTTTTGATTTTCGGTTTTAGGTTTAACCGATCTTGGTTTTCATGAATAGACCGATCTTGGTTTTCATGAATAGATTTTTTATCAAAACAAGTTTACATGGTTTATGTATATTAGATTTGTTCTATATACATGCATGCTTCAATTGTTTAAACAAACTTTGTTTGATAATCTATTCCATGTGTTTTATGTTTTGGTATTTACAACAAAACATATTTTTGGACTTAATGACAAAAATCATGATATATATATGTTTCTTGTATATTGAATTTCTATTTATATACAATATGCTTCAAAGTGTTTAAATATCATATTTTTGTATCATGGATGAGTTTTAGACAATGTGTATTTTCTATTCAAAATACAAGGTTTTAGAAATACGGTTTTTGGTTTTTGGCAAAATTTCTATGACACAAAAATAGTCAAATATGTTTGAAATTTGTGTTAGGATTTTTAACACAAGTTTGTATTTCAATATAAAATGATAAAACTATTTTTGTGGAATTTTAGAGATTTTGTGGGATTTATTAGAATATTTTTTACCTCAGTTTTCTGACCTTTTTGCTGCCTGCCAGGCTAGTTCGGTCGACCGTAACGGTCGACCGCATGTAGCCGGTCGACCGTCACGGTCGACCGACGACGTGCACAAACCTGTGCACGTTTCTGGCACGGTCAGCGGTCGACCGGGACGGTCGACCGGAGCAGAATAATCTGCTCTCGGGATTATTCGGTCGACCGGGCCGGTCGACCGTTAGTTGCCAACGGTCAAAAATTGACCGTTGGACGGTCGACCGGGCCGGTCGACCGGAAGGCTATTTCTGGCAAATTTCTGTCAACGGCTATTTTCTGATAATTGCCTATAAATACCCCATTTGTAAGAGTTTTTCTCTAAGAATTTTTGTGCGAATTTTTCCACTCTCTCAGGTGTTTTTGCTGCAATCAAAATAGGTTTTTGGATTCAAATTGAACAATACATTTGGTGTTTTTGTTAGGGTTTGGAAAATCAAAGAAAGGGTTTTTGGAAAGGATTTTGATTAAACTTCTCTATCTTTGTTTCAGTTTTTCCAAGGATTTTTCTTTGTGATTTCTGATTTCCATTCCTTGGTTTTCTCCACACTTGAGCAAAAATCTACTATCTATATCTATAGGATATTTGTGTGGGAAGAAGAAGTTGTTTGTGGTTGTTGTTGTGACCACCAAGTTGTAACCCAATCTTTTCTTAGCTTTGTGCTTTGGGTTGTATCCCTCTTGTTGAGAGGTGATCCTTGTATTGGTTGGTGATTGGGAGTTTGTTGTATTGGTTTGAAATTTGCCTCAAGGAGGAGGTTGTGATTGTTTGGTGCTTGCCTCAAGGAGGAGGTTGAGATTGTAGGATTGGAGTTGTGCCTCAAGGAAGAGGTTGTATTTGTAAGGAGGGGAGTTGGGAACTCCTTGTAATTGTGATTGCCCCAAATCCTCGGTGGAGGTTCCCTTAGTGGGAGTCCTTAGTGGACAAGCTAGTGGATTGGAAATCCTTCGTGTGTCGAAGGCGGGGATGTAGAGCTGGGTGCTCGAACCTCGGAACATATCTCTTTGTTTGCGCTTGATCCATTGACTCTTGCTCTCTCTTTTTACTTTGTGCAAATTGTTATATCTTGTACTTGCTTGTGTGTGCATCATTATAGTAATTGCAATTAGTTTTTTTAAATTCCGCATTTAGTACACTAGATTAGCATTGTCACCTATTCACCCCCCTCTAGGTGAACTTTTCACTTAGAACTGTCCACGTTCCATCACATGGCAGGACGCGAAGCTAGCTCTTGAAGCGTAGCTGGGAAAAGGACCTAAAAAGTCCTTTGAACAGTTTTAGGCACAAGTGCCTTTCCAACGAAGTTAGCCCTTAGGGGCTTCTTTGCATTCTGTTCAATGACAGAACGCGAAGCTAAAAGCTTTTGGAGCGAAGTTAAGACTTTGATATTTTTTGCATTCTGCCTTCGTGCAGAGTGTGAAGCTAAGCTTCAGATCGCGAAGCTGAGCTTCAGAACGAAGCTAATGCTAGGCTAGCTTCGCTCGGAGAGCAAAGCTATGCCTTAGCAAAAATTTTTTGCTTTACCTTTCTTTTTCTTCGGCAGATGAACTAATATAGTTTCTTCTTGTTTTTGTAGTGCATTATACTCCGGGTCCTTTGAATAGTCTCTTCAGAATAGCCAGGGGACTGGATGGCAATGTTAGCCTACAATTCCAAGGGCAATCCTCACTATTCCGCGAGCGGAGCGCTCCTAGTCGGGATGCCCTTATTTATGCTGGAGATCAACGTACTATGAGGAGCATCTTAACTACTACCCCCCTCGAGGATTGTGACCGGAGAATCTATTGGAAACCCAGTTTTATGTTCGGGGATGCAGCGCCAGATACCGACCACTAGCTGCTGGCCGAAGAAGGGCAGTGGATTTTCAATCTGGATGACGAGAAGTATTAATTTCCATCTAGCAAATGTCACTTTCCATTGTCTTTCTTCCAATACGTGATGAGGGTTCGGAAGATGAAGTGGCAAGTGACTTAGACTACCGAGTCCATTCATGTGGGAAAATTGATAGCTCCTTCTCCCGGTTATACAAGGGCGAGTCCTCCTCACTGCATATTGGGTCTCCACCCTGGGAACGTTCTCCCAGACATCCCAGTGGGGGAAAATCCCGTCGTGGCTCAGACTTATGGAAACCAATTCTTCAAGGCTCGTGGTAATTATCTAGCCACTGATTTTAGGACCCCTGGGTGGATTCATCCTCCTAAGGCCTGGTGGAGGGACTTGACATTATATGTCTTGGCCCATTTTGAAGAGGATCTGGAGAGATTGGGACTCTATGAGACTGTCAGGGCGACCTGTTACGGCATCCAGATGAGCATAGCAAACTTCTACGCCATCTTTGAGTTGTACTACCTAACTACAAGGACTTTCTTCACCCCTGTAGGCGAATTGGGCATGGGTTTCCATGAGACATGGGAAGTCTCTGCTCTGCCCTTGGGATCTCTTTCATATGAAGAATATTTCCCGTGCGAGGCGGAATGACATTTCTAGAGAAACAGGAGCCCGGCTTGTTCGAGACTTACCAGGAGTTGATGTGCCATCTTTACATTTGCTCGAGTATGTATGGGAGCCATAAAGGGCCTTCATGCAGTTCGAAGAGCTAGGGGAATTATTTGTTCCCCAACCTGAAAGATGCTCCTGAAGCAGCTCACTGCGGGGTTGCACACGAGGACATTTTTCGAAGGATGCAAGAACGCTCCCAAGGGGATATGATTTTGGAAGAAAATGATGGACCCTATAAGAAAGGTAATATTCTATTACCAGGCACGTTGACCGATGTCCCGGAAGGCACTTTTGGCCAGGTTTTATCGGTTTGGCTAAAGAGATGCGTGGTGCTATCTTCTTCTGGCGACGTCATTCTTTTGACGGTCTTATTACCGGCTGTTTGTCTAGTTCACGGTCGTTCCCTTGAACTTCTCCCGGCAATGGTGTGCTGCATTCAGCGGGGTCTTCGTACACTGACGGAGGCTTTCTATAGGCCACCAACGACGAAGAGGGGAAAAGGTACTATCCTGCCTTGCGACGGATTAAATCCCAGGATCAGTTTGCCATACACCTATTTGATGGCATGGTTCGACCTTCACTACCCTTCTATTATCCAAGCTGGTGAGGAGCGTCTAGAAGGTGTCCGAATGGTGCTTCTTCCTCGGTTTGAGGGATGTTCGTGGTCACGGATTTATGTGGCCGCGGTTCGTAAACTGCTGTGCCGACACGATGTCTATAATCTTTTTCGGTGCTTTCTCTACATTCGCGATGCAGGTTATGGTGAAGAATTCATGGATGTAGGAGATGGGCAGACGTCTGATCGGGGTAAAACCGCGCACAAAAGTATATGTTTTGAAATGGATATTTAAAGTGTGTGTGCTTTGACTTCCTCGATACTTCCGTTATAGCATAGAGGCTAAAACGAGTTGAATCCACAAGGACGGGAGGCGATAGAAGCTTTGCCGGTTGATTCACGTGTTTGTTAAAAAGTTCTTCAAAGTTTTAAAGAATGAAAAGAAAAGAAACAAAGAATGAAAAGAGAAGTGTACGATGAAAACAAGGAAGTGAGAAACATAGAAAAGAATGATTTTTGTGATTTTGTTTGTATGTCTAAAACAAAGTGAAAAAGAAAGAAAACTCATGGCACTAACTACTAATGACTCCACTAACATGCTAACCTCTTAGTGATAGTTGCCTCACATGTATCATTAGCCATCACTAGTCCTTGGTTCAAGCGCGATTCAAAGCATGACCCATATGTAACTCATTACAACCTAACTCATCAAACAAGTGCAAGCTACACTTAAACCATCAATACTATAGAAAAGTAAGCATGGAGTAAAGTAATGTTAGCTTGTTAGTGGTTAGGAAGTTAGAGTATTAGATCCATCATCATGAGCCATCAATGGCTCTTGCAAGAGCAAGGCCAAACCGAGGCTATTAGATTCATGTGGATTATCATAAAAGAAGTAAGCAAGTTAGTGGTTAGTAGTTAGTTACTATGAGAGAAAAGTTAGCTACACATGTAAAAGAGATTGGAGAGAAGAAAACATAGAGAGGTAAAAAGAGCACCTTTCGTAAATTGTCACCTTCTATTACAAGTACTCTAGCATTCCAAGCATGTATCACTCTCTCTCCCTATTATAAGATCTACAAAATGGAAAATACAATGGAGGAAGAGGAACTAACCTAAGCTAAACTACTATAAACTACAACATGGAATGAAAACTACTCCTAAAACTCTGCATATCTTCTTCCTCTGGAACCCAGGGGGTATTTATAGCTACCAGGGAAGAGGGAGGCCAGGGGACAGGACCTGGCCCAAAACGCGGCCGGGGTTGCGACCATACTAGGGCCGTTCGAGCCGCGCGCGGTCCCGTCTGTCCCCTGTCAGGCCCTTTACCCGGTTTCGTCTTTGCAGCCCCTAGTTTTTATAGAATCAGCTCTCTAGGTCAATGGCTATCTTTAATAGGCCTTTAATCACCAATTAAATGGTAATTTAGGGTCTTTTTCTTCATTACACACCATGGACCTAGAATCAGAAAGCAAGGTTTTATTAGCAAAATTTATTATTAAATAAATATGAGAATGTGATGAAAATTATGCAAAATTAGAGACTAATCAACGTCGCTGAGCCAAGAGCTCTTCGAATGGCTAGTTAGCATCCGGCCATCTCACCTGGTATACAGGAGCGAGGATACCTGCTACTTGGAACCCTATGTCCCAAGTCAGTTTGCTCGTAAGTTCGGGTATGACAAACTATATGTAGGTAACTCGAACATCAGCCTGGCCATCATGGGAAGCCTTATTGATGGTGCTCGGGCCTAGCGGTTCTTTATTGCTGGCTGTACTGAGACGCGGCTGTGCATGCCGCTGAGAACTCCGAATATTCAGACAACTCAAGGGTTCTGTCAGTGGTACCGAGCTTCGAACTCCACACCAACTGAATTTTCTATTAACTTATTTGGTGTGAAATTGATCTCTCAGCGGCTTAAACGGAAAGTCACCGAGAGAGGCAAGGGCAGGCGGGTCCGTGTGTCAGTCCTCAGGGAGTTTGTCGCCACTGCTGATAGTGAGGCTTCCGACGCAGAAAGTCCCCGCTTTGAGGGAGACGCGGGTGCTAGGGTTCCACCAGACGCTCCCGGTAGGGTAGGCACAACCTGCATGGAGGACGTGAAAATAGAGGAGGTTGAGGAAGAAGATCCCGAAGTCCACTTCAAACAAAAGCAGCAAGGCGGATCTCGCAGGAAGAGGATAGTGAAGAAGCTCCATCGCTACACTCCCACCGTTATTGCAGAGTGAATCAGCCGTGGTGCCTCCTCCTCCCGCTCTATTAGTCATTAAGCTATCGGCTTCGAAGTAGGCTACTGATAAAGCTGATCCCGACCTGGGTAAGATTAGTTTCATTCTTGCGACATATACTTATATATTTCATACAGCTCATTCGTTTATCCTATGATTCAGGAACTGAAGCTGCAAGAGAATAGAGAGCCGAGGCTGCAAGAGAACAGGGGATTCTTATGATCCCTTGTTCACTTATAAAGAGGGTGACGAGGCTAGCTACTTCATCGTCTCAGAAGACTCCAGAGGTGGCACGGCTGACATCGGTCCTTCGGGTGTTGGGACCTCCAAAGGAAGTCCCTTGGCCTCCAGCTCTATAGGATGGAGCACAGAGGGTTAGCGAGTGAAGGTGGGCCGGCCGTCCTTCTTGACTCTGCCAAAGATTTTCCTATGGAGCCTGAGGGGATTGATGCCGCCGTCGAGGAAGTTCGGAGAGAAACTGCAGCCAAGGCAATTGAGGTGATATCATCTTTCGATAATACTTTGATCTTTTGAGAGTAATTTCTCTTGATATTCATTATGTCTTGCTCAAACCAAGTCTTGCTACAGGTGTTCTGCCTTTGGGTGCATCGACTCCAAGGGAGTTAGCCAATCTTTCTGAGGGAATCAGGGGTGAAGCAAGTACTTCAACTGTAACGGACGCTGCCGAGTTTGATGTTTTGTATCATGACCTGCCCTCTTATCAGCCCGAACCGATCAGTGGAAAAGAGGCTGAGGGGACAATGGTTACTGATTTAGACGGGAAAGGTGTATGTAAATGTGTTCGATGTATCCCTTTCTTATCTCCGCTATAGCATAGGGCTATACCGAGTCGATTCTCAGGGAGAGCTAGCGATAGAAGCGTTACGAATCGTAGTGAAGAAATGTAAACGAAGTGTCTTCTATGCTGAATAGAATAAAACAATCATGGAACAAGAAATGAAAGAATGGATGAATATGTTCATGGTGGAAAAGTGGAAAGAAATCAAAGAAGATTGGATTTGGACTAACAACTAAAAAGAAAGTGAACTTGAAGAATCAAACCATGACTAGCTTACCTTACTACCTTACCAAAGCTTACCAAACTCCGTGATAGTGAAGGCGTGCCTCAGTTGTCACTCCATCGGCGTAGGTTTCGTCTTGCGTGTTGATCTAATTACTTTCTCATGTAGATGAAGGGTGGTTTAACCCATCGGAGAAGAGAAGACCATCCAACTTGCAAGATGAAATAAAGCAATCACCCATGAGTTAGTGAAGATGGCAAGGCTAGTGGTTAGCTAGTACATGGTAGAGAAATTAGCTACAAGCCATTAATGAAGAAAAACAAAGCATGAAGTAAATTGCAAGGAATTAAAGAAAGCAAGTAAAGAAAGCACATAAAGAAAGCAAGTAAACTAGAACCAAGCTCAAGTAGAGGAGGAGAATGGATGAATCCTTGTTGCTTCAAGTTCTCACACCTTGATTACACAAGCTCTCTCTCTCACAATCTCTCTCTTTTACAAAGTATCTAGGGAAGAAGAAGAGGGATCTAAAGAACTAAACCTAGAGAAAAACCTATGAAAATTACAACATACTACTAACTTCTCCTCTCTTCTTCATTCTCTTTTGCTCGCAGGTCCAAATGCAGTATTTATAGGCACAGAGAGAACTCTCCAGAAGACGAACAGGTGGCCAAAATCTGGGATTGAATGGCCCAGATTTTGCGGTGGATCCGCGGCAAGGCGCGGCACTTTTGTGGCCGTTGGATCCCAAATTTTTGTTACAAGTTTGTTACGAGGTTGTTATCCACGTGGCCTTCTGGAATCTTCAGTTGTTACGCGGATCTCTCTGGATTCTGATTTCAAATTTGGGCTTTATCTTAATCTTAGATTTAATCCCTTTAATTATTGCTAATTAAAGTGATTATTGGGCTATCTCTCCATTAGAGTGTGAACCTGCAAATATATAGAGAAGATGAGTAAAAATCATATATTTATTTGCAATATGCATGGGGATTATGTGGTAAAATATGCAACATTGTGTACCAATCACACCCCCACACTTATTCTTTTGCTCGTCCCGAGCAAAAATAAAGAAAAAAAAATCTAAACTACCAATTTTATTACACCACTTTCGCAGGTGACGCGATTGCACTGAGCGTGTGCAACAAGCCGTTAAACCTCTAGGTTACCCTAGAGGAGGAGTGTTGTCTCCTGAGGGTTTTCAGCGGATTACACCCACAAAATCCATAAAGAAAGAAGACAAATGTTAGTATTTTGAAAACGCATTTTGAACAAGAGACATGTTTACGAACTATTTTTGCAAAAATATAAGTGATCCTAGGTCATAAGTCCACCTATAATTATTCTTTCTTAAACTTAGTCTCTATGCAAGATCTTGTTTTCAATTAAGGTAAGAATTCAAATTGGATTGAATATTTTATCTTTCATAAAACCTAGATAGTATGCATACCGTGCTCTGTGAAAATTTCTGGGATTTCAACTCCAACCATCAAGCCATTTATTTATTTATATATATATTTTTCTGCTTTTTTCTTCCCTTAGTCTAGGCTTTCTAGTTCACCCTTGTAACGAGCCTTTAACCGATGACTCCCAAACCAGTCGGTCTTAGGGCACCAGATGAGAAAACATCCCTCGGGTTTAAGGTCTCAAGTGAAAAAGGCCACATAACTAAGGGGGATTATTTATTTCCTTTACCACCGTTAGGCGTGAATAATCATGCTTCTTGAGGCACAATTCTCCAGCTTAATAAGTGATATTTTATTTATATATTTTTTTTCTTTTCTTTTTTTTTATTTTATTTATATGGCATTTTTGGTCTTTGTCTCCATCCCAAGAAATGTGTAAGTGTAAAGTGCATATTATCTAAGGCAAAAAATTCAAGATAAAAATATCTCACCAATTTTTCTTACTTAGCCTATAATTTCAAGCAAGATCTATTATTTCAACTAGGTTTAAGATGTCATAATTAAGGCTTTTTTAATTTCTAAGATACATCTTAATTTTCTTGAAAATAGATCAAAACTTTGTCTCTTTTTTTCAAAAAGTTTTTATTTTTTTTTATTATATTTATTTCTAAAAAGAAGTGTAAAAGAAAGAAAATCTAAAAACTCTATGTTAGTAAACCCTTCCCCACACTTATTTCATGCATTGTCCTCAATGCATCATGATATATGTATGCATGAAACAAAAATGAAGAGGGAAGGAAAAAAATTACCTTAAGGTGGTGGTTCCGGTGGTGGTCGGATTGGTCCACGAAACATGGCCCAATCAACTTTTCTTTGGGTTTTGAGGAACCCACCAGAAATATCATGAATATGACCCACTAAAAAGATGAATCCATTAAGGATCTTTATTAAGTACATGACCCCATCTAATTTCCATTTTTTTCAAATAATTTCGGAGTCAAATTTATCAAAGCCCTTGTCCCAGAATGATGTATGAAATGACAGAACAGTTGTCTTGGACTCAGGAAGAACCGACTCAGGAAGGTGACTGGAATCAAGCAAAGGTTCAGGAGTCATAGTGAATTCTGGAATTAGGTCCAAGTCAAGAAATGGAAATTCAAGTCCACATTCAGTTTCCCATGATGGAATGTGACTATCTAAGATTAGTGATTCAAGTTCAGAAGGGTTGGGAATCAAAACTGACTCTAAAATGTTACTCAAATTGGGTAACAAAACAGGAGTCATTAATGATTCAGGTATTTGAGCTAAATCACAAACTTGAGGGTCAAAGTCACATTCCACATTGAGTTCAATTCCACAAAAATGAGAACTTGCCAATTTATCAATGGGACTTTCAAAAGTATGGAATTGGTCAAGTTCAGTATGATCATCAAAGGTTGGTGATTCAATTTCAAAATGGACTGGCACTGGATCCAATACTGACTCGGGAAATGAAGTGAAATCATGTGAAGACACCGGAGTCATAATTGAATCAGGAAGAAAAATTGAATCATCAAGTGGAATTTCAGGATCATATTCACACTCAAGTTCAATTTCCGGAAAAGGAAAACTTGCCAAAATGTCAATGGGATCTGAATTTTGGACAAGTTCAGGTGATTGTGCTGAAATTGAATCTGGATTTCCAAGACTACATGACTCTTTGGATTTAACAGAGTGGCTAGTGACATTAGAAATAGGATGAAGAGTTTGGATCATCAAATCTATGTCACGATTTCTAGCATTTTGAGCATGAGTCATGTCTTCAAGCATCTTCCCATAATTGATGACTTCATTGTTTTGATGGAAAGATGAAGTGTTGGCTTGGAAGTGATGGTGAAATTGTGAGTCAAACATGTGTGGTGATGGAAAAGTGGACTCACACAAGAGATCTTTACTCGTTTCCATGACAAATGGTTGTTCATAATGAAGAGGTGGAACTGAGTAAGACTCTTGAAAATACTGTGGAATTGGAGGGACAAATGTTTCTTGAAGTTGTTGCTCGACCCTTTAAAGATTGGCTTCTATACTCCTTAGTAACTCAGATTTTTCTTCAATTGGTGGTTCAGAAAAAGGAGTATATGAAGCGGAATCGGGAAATGAATACTGTGGACAAGGTGAATATGGTGGAGAAGGAATTTGAGAATTTGACTCGGGGTACGTGAATCCCCAATTACTCGGTGGAGAGTTGAAATTATTATGGAAATTATAATTATTAGATGGGGGGTATGGGTCATATTGATTCGGATAAGGCCAACCCGGTGTATGTGGTTGGTGCATATTGTAAAACACCGGGTTGGAATTATCCGAATATGAAGTCGGTGTGAAATATGGATTATTATTAGGATAGAAAGAATTGTTGAATGCCATATCACACAAAAAATCACAAACAAAAAGAAAAATCAAACAACAAACAAAAAGAAAAGAAAAAAAAATCAAAACCAAGCCAAAAGAATAGTTGACCTAGACCTAGACAACTCCTAACTGATTAGATCGTCCACGGGAGGTTTAGTGTAGACGTAGACCACAAGTTAATCAGCCAGGGAAGGGCAAGGTTGGTGGGAGGTTTTCCGTCAGAGACGTTCCTTAATTAAGTAACCAGCAACCTTCAGGCTTTCGGCCCTCAATCCCTTTCCTAGACACTGATTTTGCAAGAGTCTATTTCCAACACTTTTCCCCCTTAGGATAATCTCCTAAATGAGTCCGAGATGTCCCTAGGGCCAACGTCTATTTTTTTATTAAATTAGGCTTGGGTTAGTGAGTGCTTGGGAAAATGATTTTCGGGCTAAGGAAAGGGTAATGAAATCCCCCACCTTATCTTATTTATGGGTTATGCCCTTAAAATTGGATTGTGCAAGTGTACAAGATAGATAACAAGGATTCACTCAAAGCATGAAAATCAAGCAAGAGATGATTCCGAGTCTACATGCAATGCAAAACGTACCTTGCCTCCAGCACTCTTCAACAGTAAAAGTAAAGAATTGAAAGACACGTGCCTAGAAATGCAAATGTCTAATCAATTTTTAACAATTTCAACCAATTTTTTTACTGTTGATTAATTTAGCAGATATATGGTGAAAATTACAGGAATTCAATTATAGCAGCAGCTGTATTTTGCAGAATCAGAGCCCCTGCAGAAAATTTGTAAGTAGTGATATCCTCTTTGCCCCAATTCTGCGGCAAAAACCCAGAAATTGCGGCAATTTGGAGGGATCCTGGTCTCTGCTTTCGAGAGTAGAGGCCCAGGTCCACTTATATGTTACTGCAATGAAAATTTTCCTGTTCTTCAACCTGTAACCTGCAACAGAGAAGAAAATTCGTTTAGTTCTTCACTTTAAAGACGGGAAAGGTGTATGTAAATGTGTTCGATGTATCCCTTTCTTATCTCCGCTATAGCATAGGGCTATACCGAGTCGATTCTCAGGGAGAGCTAGCGATAGAAGCGTTACGAATCGTAGTGAAGAAATGTAAACGAAGTGTCTTCTATGCTGAATAGAATAAAACAATCATGGAACAAGAAATGAAAGAATGGATGAATATGTTCATGGTGGAAAAGTGGAAAGAAATCAAAGAAGATTGGATTTGGACTAACAACTAAAAGAAAGTGAACTTGAAGAATCAAACCATGACTAGCTTACCTTACTACCTTGCCAAAGCTTACCAAACTCCGTGATAGTGAAGGCGTGCCTCATGTTGTCACTCCATCGGCGTAGGTTTCGTCTTGCGTGTTGATCTAATTACTTTCTCATGTAGATGAAGGGTGGTTTAACCCATCGGAGAAGAGAAGACCATCCAACTTGCAAGATGAAATAAAGCAATCACCCATGAGTTAGTGAAGATGGCAAGGCTAGTGGTTAGCTAGTACATGGTAGAGAAATTAGCTACAAGCCATTAATGAAGAAAAATAAAGCATGAAGTAAATTGCAAGGAATTAAAGAAAGCAAGTAAAGAAAGCACATAAAGAAAGCAAGTAAACTAGAACCAAGCTCAAGTAGAGGAAGGAGAATGGATGAATCCTTGTTGCTTCAAGTTCTCACACCTTGATTACACAAGCTCTCTCTCTCTCACAATCTCTCTCTTTTACAAAGTATCTAGGGAAGAAGAAGAGGGATCTAAAGAACTAAACCTAGAGAAAAACCTATGAAAATTACAACATACTGCTAACTTCTCCTCTCTTCTTCATTCTCTTTTGCTCGCAGGTCCAAATGCAGTATTTATAGGCACCGAGAGAACTCTCCAGAAGACGAACAGGTGGCCAAAATCTGGGATTGAATGACCCAGATTTTGCGGTGGATCCGCGGCAAGGCGCGGCACTTTTGTGGCCGTTGGATCCCAAATTTTTGTTACAAGTTTGTTACGAGGTTGTTATCCACGTGGCCTTCTGGAATCGTCAGTTGTTACGCGGATCTCTCTGGATTCTGATTTCAAATTTGGGCTTTATCTTAATCTTGGATTTAATCCCTTTAATTATTGCTAATTAAAGTGATTATTGGGCTATCTCTCCATTAGAGTGTGAACCTGCAAATATATAGAGAAGATGAGTAAAAATCATATATTTATTTGCAATATGCATGGGGATTATGTGGTAAAATATGCAACATTGTGTACCAATCAGTTACGGAACCAATCTCACTTCCAACTACATCGGTAAGTGAGATGCCAATGGTTTTGCCAACGCTGCCTATCCTGCCAAACGCGGAGTTGAAAGTGATTACCAGTCCTACTTCTCCAACATTGGTTGTCGAGCCAGCCCTCCCAGAAATAGTCACCAGCCCTACTTTGATTGTGGCTAGTGTACTGGTTTCAATGAGGACTCCTCCAAGATCATCGGCAATCCCTCATATTTCTCCAGCCAGCGCTCCTGCCATCCCCTCTATGGTTATGTCAGTGAAACCGGTGGAAGCTTTGCCTTCAGGGGCCACTCGTTCACCGGGAGTAGTTGAAGCCGAAATGAATTTGTGGCTGAGCTAGTCGACAGCTTTTATAAGGGCTTGAAGCGATCTGTTGCTTTGGTCTTGAAGGGCTCGACTACCTCGTTCTCGGCTTTGAAGGTGGTCGTCTCTTGAAGTATTGATAGCATTCGAGACTTTGGAGGGGATGACCAAGCTATCACATTAGAGATTCTGGTGGAGAGGCTTGAGAGGGATGTAGACGAATGGCGCCGCCTCAGCCATTCAGACTTGGACTCTCAGTCAATGAATAGCTTGAACACCTCGCTGCTCAAATGCGTGAAGCTCATCTTGCCGCTAGGCAATTTCTTCAGATTTAAAATCCTTGAAAATAAGGAAAGTAGAAATTGGATTTCCTGTAGATGCTTCTAATAATGCTCTTCTCGATACCGAGGATAAGATTGAAAAGGCTAAGGAAATGATCAATAAAGCCAATCTTCTTTTGTCCAAGGCTGAACCGGCGCGTCTTGAGAGATCGCTCGGCTAGAGCAGCTTAAGGCTCAAAATGACGAAGTCCTGAAACAGGAGCTAGCACAGAGGGCAACTTTGGCTGAAACTGAGGCTCATCTATCCCAGACTGTGAGCTTTAATGAGGCCGAGTTGAGGTCGCGGCATTCATCAGAGCTGCTGAGGAGAGGAAGAATAGGCTGGCCTTCTTTGAAGAACGGATTAAGTCCTACAAAGCACCCTCATAGCTTGTAATCCATGTATCCATGTATTCCTCTTTTAGAATTAATAAAAAGTAATTTTATTTGACTCCTTCTGTTGTATTTCCAACTTACTTTATCTTCTGAATTTTCAATTCTTACTTTCAAGTTGTACTACAATGGTATAACTAATCTAATCAGAGGTGATAAACTGATAGGATTAGTTATAAAATTGAGAAATGGCTCAACTCAAATTATATTGAGATGAGGATGGAAGAAAAGAGCTTGACGATCTTTACTGTTCAGAGGTAAATATTAACGTAATAGATTAAAGATCGTCGGATGACCTGGGCTTAATGATTAGGAACCACCAGATATGAAGCCTTAGCATTCAGAGGTGAGAAATTGGACGTAACGATAAAGAAAGATGAGATTGGATATTTATCGGTTCAGAGGTGACAAATTAGACATAACCGATTAAAAATTACCAAACTCAGAGTGTTTACTATTCAGAGGTAACGAACTGGATGTGAGAGTAAGCAAAAGGAAGACTTGGCTATCTGTCGGTTCAGAGGTGATAAACTAGACATAACCGTTTGAGAAGCCACCAAGCTCGAAATTTTGTCATTCAGAGGTGATAAACTGGACATGATGACAAAATGAAGGTGAATTGGATTTTAGGGACCCGTTTATTCAGAGGTGATATACTAGATATGATAGACTAAGACAGAGTAAACTCCGAATCCGCTGCCAGAAGTAGTCGCATTAACTTAGCAGCTAACCCGCTAGAGACTGCTAGAGTAAATTAGATCTGGGCACCTGTTGGTTCAGAGGTAATATGGACATAGCCAACTAAGAGACATCAGGCTCACAATTCACTGTTCAGAGGTAGTCGTATTAACATGAAAGCAAGAACTCCTGACCTTGATAGAGGGAAGGAGAATAAAGTTATGGACTTGTCTGTTCAGAGGTGGCAAACTGGACATGACAGTTTAAGTACCATAAGAAGAGAGATTTAGGTATCTGTTGGTTCAGAGGTAATATGGACATAACCGATTGGGAATTGCTAGACTCAAAGCCCTGCCGTTCAGAGGTGACGAACTGGACATAACGGCCAAGGAATAGTCCCTACTGGACTGAAAGATGAGACTTGTTATCTGCCAGTTCAGAGGCGATAAACTGGACATAACCGATTGAGAAGCCACCAAGCTCGAAATTTTGTCATTCAGAGGTGATAAACTGGACATGATGACAAGGAATAGTCCCTACTAGACTGAAAGATGAGACTTGGTTATCTGTCAGTTCAGAGGTGACGAATTGGACGTAACGACAAATAAAGATGAGATTGGATATTTATCGGTTCAGAGGTGACAAAGTGGACATAACCGATTAGAAATTACCAAACTCAGAGTGTTTACTGTTTAGAGGTAACGAACTGGACGTGACAGTAAACAAAAAAGGGAGACTTGGCTATCTATTGATTCAGAGGTGATAAACTAGACATAACCGATTGAGAAGCCACCAAGCTCGAAATTTTATCATTCAGAGGTGATAAACCTGACATGATGACAAAATGAAGGTGAATCCGATTTTAGGGACCCATCTATTCAGCGGTGATATACTGGACATGATAGACTAAGACACACTAAACTCTGAATCCGCTAACAGAAGTAGTCGCATTAACTTAGCAGCTAGCCCACTAGGGACTGCAAGGGTGAATTGGATCTGGGCACCCATTGGTTCAGAGGGAATATGGACATAACCAACTAAGAGACATCAGACTCACAATTCGCTGTTCAGAGGTAGTCGTATTCATATGACAACAAGAACTCTTAACCTTGATAAAGGGAAGGAGAACAAAGTTATGGACTTGTCTGTTCAGAGGTGGCGAACTGGACTTGACAGTTGAAGTACCATAAGAAGAGAGATCTAGGTATCCGTCAGTTCAGAGGTAATATGAACATAATCGATTGGGAATTGCTAGACTCAAAGCCCTGCAGTTTAGAGGTGGTGAACTGGACATAACGGCCAAGGAATAGTCCCTACTGGACTGAAAGATGAGACTTAGTTATCTGTCGGTTCAGAGGTGATAAATTGGACATAACCGATTGAGAAGCCACCAAGCTCAAAATTTTGTCATTCAGAGGTGATAAACTGGACATGATGACAAGGAATAGTCCCTACTGGACTGAAAGATGAGACTTGATTATCTGTCGATTCAGAGGCGATAAACTAACATAACCGATTGAGAATCCACCAAGCTCAAAATTTTGTCATTCAGAGGTGATAAACTGGACATGATGACAAGGAATTCCCTATGGGGGGGAAATAGGATTTGATTATAAATTCCATGGAAAATTGATATCTTCTTTGGATACTTTTGAAAGAAATTGTCGGAGGTGTATTGTAAACGTGACAACCAAGGAAGTCCATCGGGGACTGAGTGGGAAGTAATAGACTTTGAAGAGAGTCTACTAGAGATTTACTGGGGAGCTGAGAAATATAAATCTCATGAAAGACTATATGTCATAGAGCTCCGTGGGAATTTGTAGAGCAACTTATCAGAGGTGTGATGTTGATGTGAAAAGGATTCATTTACTGTTAGAGGTATTTGAACGTAATAGTAATTTGACTGAACCTGTCATTCTATTGAAGAAAATGACAAGCGGAGTTTATTCACCGGAGAAGTTGACTAAATTCGCAGGGATGTTAGTTTTATTCACCGGGGAGTAGGCTAGAGTCTCACTATCAGAGGTTTAATGTTAATGTAATAGGTTAGACTCGTCATTTTGCAAGGGATATGAATACCTTTCTGTGTGGTCTCACCATTCCATGGACGGGAATTGGTAAGTGATTTTGGACAGGGAATCAAATTAGAACGGGTCCCTTAGGATTTTTAGCAAACCCTCAGCTGTCAACGGATTTGATATGCTTTTACCAACTACCGTTTGAGTCAGGCTAGCCATGCTATTCCCTTTAGCATGATGAGTTGTCGAGGACTTATGTTGGGCTTAAAGGCCAACATTTTCCTTTATCCTTAGCCGTTAAGGCATTGGATTATCTTATTACTTTAGGAAACACGATGCTTCCCCTGGATTTTCACTCTGTAGGTGAGTTGGGGATTAAAGAAATAGACACGACTTCCATGAGATCTTGGTCCAAAGGTCTTGATCAGAGGTGTAATATTAACTTAATCGTGAGAAGGACCTTTATCAAGGATAATACTTCTTTAGGAACTTTTCGTTGATTGGCATCATAAGTAAGTCTCCGTCTGAAGTCATAAGGCGATATGCTCCATTTGAATAGACTATTTCTATCATAAATGGTCCTTCCCATTTGGATTAAAATTTGCCTTTAGTTTTATGCATCATGATCATCGGTCGTCTGACGGCTAAAATCAAATCTCCTTTCTGGAAAATCCTTCGCTTAACCTTCTTATTGAAGGCCTTTGAGATTAGCGCTTGATACAACTCAATATGTTGTTGAGCTTGTAGCCGCTTCTCATCCAGGGCTTCGAGCTCTTGGAGACGCAAGCGATCATTGTTCTCCTTTGTCATTCTAGTCATCAAGGAGACTCGTAATGATGACATCTGGATTTCTAACGGTATGACTGCTTCGCACCTGTATAACAGGAAAAAAGGTGTATTACCTGTCGGAGTCCGAACCGTGGTTCGGTAAGCCCAAAGATATTCACTAAGCTTCTAATTCCAGTCTTGCTTGTTTGATGAAACGAATTTTTTGAGTAGCTTAATAATTATCTTGTTGAAAGCTTTCGCCAAGCCATTAGCGACAGGGTTATAAACAGTCGATGCCATATTCTGAATCCGGTATTTATTGCAGAACCGATAGAATACCTGGCTTGCAAATTGGGGACCGTTATCATGGATGATCCGCCTAGGGACACCAAATCGATGGATGATATACTGTTTGATAAAATAAACCACGTTAGAAGTTTTAACTTCCACTAGTGGTATAGCCTCTGCCCACTTTGAAAAGTAATCGGTTATTGCTAAAATAAATCGGTGACCTTTTATTGAAGAGGGGCTGATTGGCCTTATGACATCGATTCCCCATGCTTCAAATGACCAAGAAGCAACAGTTGGATGGAGCAACTCTGGGGGCTGATGTATGAAGTCTGCATGGATCTGGCATGCTTTACACCTTCGTGCATATTGGATGGCATCGGCTATCATGGTTGGCCAATATTATCCAAGCCTATGTAATCGGTCCTTGAGTTTTGGACCTGGCTGATGAGCTCCGCATATGCCGTCGTGCGCTTCTTTAAACACTTCTTGCGCTTCTGAATTAGAAAGGCAACGGAGGAGGATACCGTCATATGAGCGGCAGTAGAGTACCTTTACTATTAGATCATAGTAAAAATGTAGAGACCTTCGTCTGATAGATGCAGCTTCTTTAGGGTCATCTGGCAATAAACCATGCAAAGCATAGTCGATGAGGGGGAATTGCCAATCTCTCGGTTCAAGATCCTTCGAGATGTTATAGACCTCTTTGGTTCTCAATATATATTTAGAACAAACCAGGTGTTGAGTAGCCACTGTAAGATGATACTTGGTGTCGACTGGTAAGGCTAACGTTATTGCTAGTGCAGCCAGAGCATCGGCTTTAGTATTGAGATCGGGACACATGATTGATATAAAAGCCATTAAATAGATTAGCCATTTCTATGACTGCGTGATGATAAGGTACCAAATCTTCATGACAGACCTCATACTCGCCTTTAACTTGATTGATAATCAATTTTGAATCACCATAAACTTCAACGTAGCGTACCCCTATTTCATGAGCGAGATGAAGGCTAATAAGCAGAGCATTGTATTCTCCCACATTGTTGGAGCATGATTCCGTCAAGGAAAATGCCCTAGGAAGGACATGGTTTTGTGGTGAGATAAACACAACCCCCACACCAGCAATGATCTCGCCTTTAGGGCCTATTTGTAATGCTCTATCGAAGAACATCTGCCAAACTTCATCCTCTGAAGTTATATTAGATTCGAAGACTTCATCTGGAATATCTTCATGAAGTTTGAGCTTTCCGGAACCGGATGAGCAGCCAAGAACTCTGCAAGTGCTTAACCTTAACCCCCTTCTGAGGGACAAAGAGCATGTCGTACTGAGATAAAAGGAGGGCGCATTTAGCTAATCTAGACTTCATTGATCCTAGTTTCGTCATAAGAAGATGCAAAGGATTCACTCTGGAAATGACACGTATGGTTTAGCCGACCAAATAATGTCGTGTCTTCTGTATAGCAAAGATAAGAGCTAAGCATTCCTTCTTAACAGGGTTATAGCGAGATTCTGCCCCTATCAGAGTCCTGCTCAGATAGTAAATAGCCTGTTCATGACCATTATCATCTTTTTGAGCAAGCATAGCACCGAGAGAATGGTCCATAGCTTTTACATAAAGCAGGAAAGGTTTTCCTGATGTGGGAGCCACGAAGACCTGAGGTTTTGTGAGATATCTTTTGATATCTTCGTAAGCTTCTTAACAGGCTTGATCCCAGACAAAAGAGACACACTTTTTCATGAGTCGAGTGAATGGTTGACAGCGGCCTGAGAGATTTGCAATGAATCTTCTGATATAAGCCAGTCTACCTTGCAGTCCCCTAAGTTCTTTGAGATTCTTAGGTGGATGCATGCTCTGAATGGCTTTGACTTTGTCTGGGTCAAGATGAATTCCCTTTAATGTAACAATGAATCCTAGGAACTTGCCACTCGAAACCCCTAAGAAGGATTTGTCAGATTTATCTTTAGTCGGTGAGCCCGCATTATGTCAAACATCGTTCTCAAGTCACGAAGATGGTCATTCTTATCGCGGCTTTTGACAGCAATGTCGTCGACATAACATTCTACCGTCTTTCGAAGATGGTCACGAAAAATTACACTCATTGCGCGCTGATAAGTTGGTCCCGCGTTCTTTAATCCGAAAGGTATCACGGTATAGCAATACACCCCCAACGGTGTCCGGAATGAAGTATGCTTCTCATCCTCTGGATACATCTTAATTTGATTTTACCCTAAGAAGCCATCTATGAAAGACATTCTTTCGAATCCTCAGGTATTGTCAATCATGACATCGGTGATGGGCAATGGGAATTCGTCTTTAGGACAGGCTGTATTGAGAACGCGCTAATTAATACAGATTCATATTTTCTCATTCTTCTTGAGAACGGGAACGATGTTAGCAACCCAATCTGGATGCTGTTCCTCCCGTATGAAGCCGCATGCAATGAGTTTATGGTCTTCGGCTTCAATAGCGTCCATAATGTTTGAGCGAAATCGGCGTTGTTGTTGCTTGACTGGCTTGGCGTCAGGCCTAATGTTTAGACGATGCATGGCTACTTGTGGATCAAGTCCGGGTATATCCTCATAGTTTCATGCGAAGACATCGATATATTCTCTTACAAGTACTATCACTTCTTCTCTTTCCGTAAGTGATAAGCTTTCACTTATACAGATGAGTTTAGGGTGATCTTGACTACCCAAGTTAACCTGGATCACTTTGTCTTCAGTAGGTGGTTCGCGTTGTTCGAATCGCTTTTCCTACTGGAAATCCAATTGCTGAGCCCATGATTCCTCATCAGTAGCTTCTGCTGGCTCCAATTGGCTGCCTGAAGTCATATTAACGGTGAGCTCCTCGAACATCGTCCCCACACTGACATCTGACTCCCTTTCGGAGGAAGAGGCAGAGCGTGATGGGAGTGGTTTGTTATCTCAGGATTGAATCGTTATAGGCGGTGGTGTAACATATCCCAACCCCCTGCGTGTGTTATCATAGTAATTTGCCGGTTTCCCTTTTGGCACAAATTACGCAAAAAGCCACGTCTTCCGAAATTCAGGCCATTCCCACGCTGCGGGATGTATCCCATTTTTCTCATCATACACTGTGCTGATCGTGCTTAATGAAAAAATTGCAGGGTGTCTGAGTCTGAACTCGAATCCGTGGCTATAGGCCTTTGCAGTTGGGCTCTACCGAATATTATTTGTGATTGACCCTTTCTAGATGGAGGAATCACTAAAATGGATCCTTCTATATGTTCCACAGATGCACTTGATGTACTTGATTTATGCAATGGCATGTGCAGAGAGCTATCTGTAACAAATTCAAGTAATTTGACACTCACAGGATAACCAAAGGAAATATTGTCATGAATTACCCATTCGTCCTCCTCTTCAGAAAGAGTATTACATTGAGGATTCAAATATACTAAAATTGGTTTGCCGACCAAAGTAGCTAATGTCTCACCTTCAGACTCTGAATCTGCTTCATTGCCACTATCATCGTTATCAGGTAATGAGTCATGTGCTGTTTCAATGACTTCCTGATATAGAAGAGCACCAGTAAAGTAGTTTTCCACCCCCTTTGAATGGTTGCTTCTCAGCGAAGACAGTTCGTACTGTTGCATCATCTTCAACATATTTGAAGTACTAGTGCAGAATGGAGGGGACAATCCAATTAGCGTGGATCTAAGGTCTCCCTAGTAACAAGTTGTATGACATGTCAGCGTCAATGACATAGCATGTCACCTCTGATTTCAGGCTCCCGATTAGGCAACAGAGTTGAATCTTTCCAAGTGGGTGACTACTCCTTGCATTAAAATCGTATATTATTGTCGTGGTTGCAGACAACCGACACAGTGGTATGCCAAGAAAGTAGAGGAGCCTTTTGGATATGATGCTAAGTGCGGACCCGGGATCAACTTGTACCCTTTCAATGCATGTCGAACCGATGTATCTAGTGTAATACAAAGGTCGATCGTTCTGTTGGCCCAAAGGCCTTCCACCCTAGTTTTGATGATGATTAACTCATGTATTATGTTTACTAATAATCTTGTGTTTCTAGTCTCAGATCATATAACAAGATATTAGAGATATTAGTTGGTGATTAGCTTCAACAAAGGTGTTTAGAAGCTTTTCATTGTGATTCCAGGGCCAAAGCTTCAAGATCATACCTTGCCTAACTCATGGATCACGGTGTTTGTGGATCGAGTCGCCTTGAAGATGAAGATCGTCAAGAAGACTTAGGTATCCATAGTTTAGTGTGTTTTAGATCCATATTGTAAAGCTTAGTATAGTTGATATGCTCAAGTGCACTAACACACACGTTTTATGTTTTGGATTTGGTTTTCATGAATAGTAGATCAAAACAAGTTTACTTTATTTCTATGTATATTAGATATGTTCTAGATATACATGCATGCTTTAAACTTGCTAGACAAACTTATTTTGACTATTCTATTTATGTTTTGGAAAAATCAAGTTTGATAAAAATACAAGTTTTGTTTTTGATAAAATTTGCAAGACTCAAAAATGAATTGATATGATTGATATATGTCTTGAAATTTTTATCACTTGTTTGTGTTTCAATATAAAATGTTAAAACAAGTTTTGTAGATTTTTAGAAGACATAAAAGATTTTTCAAAATATTTTTAAACTGGTTTTCTGACCCAGATTTCTGTTCCAGGCTTCAACCAGTCGACTAGTCAAACTGACCTAGTCGACTTGGGTGAAGTCGGTCGACCGGGCCGGTCGACCGACGTGCACAGATCTGTGCACGTTTGGCACCTCTGGGACGGTCGACCCGGATGGTCGACCGGTCTGAGAGCAGTGCTCTCTGTTTATTTGGGTCGACCGTGCCGGTCGACCGTAGTTGCCCAACGGTCACAATTCTGACCGTTGGCGGTCGACCGGGCCGGTCGACCGTCAGCCTGTCAGGCTGCCACATCAGCCTAACGGCTAGTTTCTGGTTTGGCCTATATAAACCCCATCACTTTTGGTTTTTGGCCAAGGTTTTTAAAAAGAGAAAAATCCCTAGTTTCCCTGAGTTTAAAACAAGTTTTCAAAAGAGTTTTTTTGTCTTTAAACTTCTCATCTTTATTGTTTGGGTTTTTGGAATATTAAAGAAAACTAGATTTTGGGATTTTAATTTGATCTTTCATTTTCTATCTTTTACAAGAGACTTCCCAATTAGTTTTTCTTTGTTGCTTGTTTCCAAAAACACCTTGTTTTCACACTTGAGCTATCACCTATCCTAATCTATTAGGATCATTTGTTTTGTGGAAAAAGAGAAAAGAAAAGAGAGATTGTTTGTGGTTGAAAGAAACCACTTGTTGTACACCCTTATTCTTTGTGTATCCCTCTTAGGTAGAGGTGATCGGGTGATTGGTTTGCTCCCTCTAGTGAGAGGTGGAGTTGGTTTGTAAACCCTCTTCGGTAGAGGTGTTGTGGTTGTATTGGCTACGGGCCTACCCCTCGGTTGTGAGGTGGTTGTTTGAGAGAGGAGTTTGGTACTCCTAGAGTTGTAACAAATCCTCTTCGGTAGAGGTTCCCTCGGTGGGAGATAGTGGATTGGAAATCCTACACGGTGGTGTAGGCGGGGATGTAGAGCTAGGGGCTCGAATCTCGTAACATATTCTTGTGTTTGCGTTTGATCCAATATCTCTCAACTCTCTCTCATTTATTTGTGCAAAGCATCATTCATAACATCATATCATATTTGCTTGTGTTGAGCATAATTCATATTGTCATATCATATCTATTTGTTTGTGTTGTGCCTTGCATATTTCATATTGCTATATCTTGTATATGCTTGGTTGCTTGTGTGTGCCTCACTTATACTTAACCGCAAAAGCTTCACATAGCACCTCAACCCATTCAAGGGGAATCAAGAGGAGTTAGTCCAGAGCCCTTCACGGGGAATTCGGCTACACTTGTGTGTTGTATTAAGTGTGTTGCAAGAATGGTTTTAAGCTTCCGCATTTAGAGCATTTAGTTCACTAGATTAGCACTTACACCTATTCACCCCCCTCTAGGTGTTTTTCAATTGGTATCAGAGCTAATGCTCCTGATACTTAGGCTTAACATCCTAGGAGAGAGATCCATTTGCTTGCTAATCTATTGTTTGCATTTGCTTGTTTGCACACTGATTTAGTTTACCATGGCCTTCATGACCCCACCTATGTTTGACCCTTCAAACATTCATGTTTGGAAGATTAGGATGACCGTTTATTTACAAACCCTAGGACATAAGGTTTACCTTGCCATTACCAAGGAATCCTTCCTTAGTGATAGCAATCATATAGGGGCCAATGCTCAAGCCTTTGAGGCCATTAGAAACACATTGCCTAAAGAATATCTTTTGCGTGTTTCTAACTTTGATTCCGCCTTTGCAGTGTGGAATTTGTTGACAACCACCAATACCTCCAAGGTTCAAGTGCAAATCCAACAAGAAGAGGAGTCTAGTGGAGAATCCAACTCTCAATGCTTAATGGTCCAAGGGAATGACTCCCTTGAGGTACATGATTGAGTTTTTCCTGCACACAAAATATAAAATATTAGATCTGAGAATTAAAGGTGTGCAAGTGCTCAATTCGAATCCGCGGTAGCAGTGGCTATGCGGGTCGTGATCCTCAGGGAGGGACTAGCGATAGAAGCGTTTGTAAGATTCTCTAAAAATTATTTTCTTTTTTTTTATTTACAATGGTATATGATATTTACAATGAGAAGGTGAAGAATAAATGTGGGAGAGATGAAGATCTAAACTAAATTAAAAAGAAAGAAACTATAACACGTACAAACCTCTTCTACCTTGCTTACCTTTGATCTGTTCGCAACGACTTACCTTGTCTTGGAAGGCGTGCAAGTATGGCGTATAGGATCGTCCACCTTCGCTACCTACACTATGAAAAGAAAAGACAATCTAAAGAAGGATTGTTCATCTCCATAAGCCATCAAGTGCTCTTCTTCGGCTAGGTAGTCTCGAAGCAATCAGATCTCATGGTTCACAAAATATTAGAGAGAAACAATAACAGAAAACAAGAACAGAGAAAACAAGAATAAAACATGAAGAAATAAAACAAGAATAAAAAAAACAAACCTCGAGCAGATTTCATTAACAATAGAAGAAATGTTGGCTTACACCAATGTCACCTCAGTACAAGCATGAACTCCTTCCTCCATGAAAGCTTCCTCCACTCTTAGTTTACAAAAAGGAAAAATAAAAATTACAAAAGAGAAAAGAAAACCTAAACTAGAAGAAAGCCTAAAAACCCTAGCTTTGGCTCTGTATTTTCTGTGTGTCCTTCTCTGTTGCTCTGCAGGGGTATTTATAGGAGCTAGAAGAAGTAGAGTCCCAGTACAACTCTGTTCTGCAACTTGTTATCATGCTGATCACCGAATATGTCTTATCTGCGGATTGAATTGGAAAGTTTGATCAACATAAGAGTTGTAGGTCTTCAAGTCTTCTTTCTGAAGCATTTTAAATCATCGGATTTGAATATCTGTAGCAAAAGTTATGATCTGAATACTAAAACATGTACAGTCTGAATCCGAATTTATTTTTAAACTCTTCTCCTTTTATCTTTAGGATTGTCTTGCAAGCAACTAGGGTTGAGTAGAAGTCTATCCCTTCCCTCTTCTTTTAATAATTGCAACTTTTGCACTTGGTAATTTGCAACTTTTGCACTTGGGCTTGGACATGGGCTTTTTGGGCTTCTTTTGGGCTTTTATTTCTTTATTTTTTTATTACTCAAGGCCTGCACACAATAATTAATAAAATATTAGTAAATGTGCAGAATTATATGAATAAATATGAAAATGTGATGGTAAATGTAATGATAAAAATGCACTTTTCACTACCAATCACACCCCCACACTTATCTTTTTGCTCGTCCTCGAGTAAAAATCAAAAAGAAAAGAAAAACTAAACTAGCTAACTCACTTTCGTAGGAATCACGGTTGCACTTAGCACGTGCAACAAGCCGTTAAACCTCTAGGTTACCCTAGAGGACGAGTGTTGTCTCGTAAGGGTTTTCAGCGGATTACACCCACAAGATCCATAAAAAAGAAAATATTTGAAATACTTTTGAAAAGACTAAGTAATCTATAAGTTTTTAGGATTATCATTTTTATTCATTCTTAAACTTAGTCTTTATATAGTAAATTGTTTTCCTTTTTAGATAAGGATCAAAATTGGATTTGTGTATAGTCTTTTTCGTTACCAAAAGTCATATGCATCCTTGTGAATTTATATTAGGAATTCCTTAACTTGGACTCTCATGCCTCTTTTATATATTTTTTTTCTTCTTTTTTTTTTATATGTATAACTCATCTAATTTTCTTTCGTGTAAGCATCAAGGCTTCTTGAGGCCCTCATACCTAACTAATTGACTATTAGATGTGTTAATACATACATAATATTTCTCAGTTTTCTTAGGCTTTCTAATCCACCCATGTAGCGAACTTAAAGTCGGTGGCTCCCAAACCGGTCGGATTTAGGGCACCAGGTGAGAAAACACCCCGCGGACTCAAATTCGAGTGAACTAGACCACAAAACTAAGGACTTTATTTTATTTAGAACTCACCTTTAGGCTGATTGGTATCCAATATTGCATATTTTACATCATAACTCCCATGCATATTACAAATAAATATGTGATTTTTACTCCTCTTCTCTACATATTTGCAGGTACACACTTAATGGAGAGATATCCAAATAATCACTTAATTAACACTAATTAAGTGATTAATCAAGATTAAAGATAAAGCCAAATTCAAATCCAGATCCAGAGAAATCCGCGCAACAAACGAAGATTCTAGATATACCACGTGGCTAACAACCTTGTAACTAATCTCCACCAGAAAGTTGTTAGCCAACGGCCACAAAAGTGCCGCGACTTGCGGCGGAGCCACCGCAAAATCCGGACCGTTGGGTCTCAGATTTTGAGCCAACAAACTAGGCTCTCGAAGGTTCTCATCCATGCTATAAATACTCCATGAAGACCTGCGTACAAAAACTGAATGGAGAAGAGAGGAGATTAGTTTAGTATTGTAATTTTCATGTATTTTTCTCTTTAGGTTTTGTTCTTTAGATCCCTCTTCTTCTTCCCTAGAATTCAATGTAAAAGAGAGTGATTGTGAGGGAGAGAGCTTGTGTAATCAAGGGTGACACTTGAAGCAACAAGGATTGATCCATCCTCCTTCCTCTACTTGAGCTTGATTCTAGTTTACTTGCTTTATTACTTGCTTTGTTTACTTCTTGCAATTTACTTCAAGCTTTGTTTTGCTTTTGTAATGGCTTTTAGCTAATTTCTCCTCCATGTACTAGGTTACCACTAGTCTTGCTACTTCACTAACTCATGGGTGATTGCCTTTGTTAATCTTGCAAGTTGTATGATCTTCTCTTCTCCGACGGTTAAACCACCGTCTACCAAGTGAGAAAGTAATTAGGTCAACACGCAAGACGAATCCTAAGCCGATGGAGTGACAACATTAGGCACGCATTCGCTATCAAGGAGTCTAGTAAGTCTTGGCAAGCTAGCAAGGTAAGCTAGTCATGGATCTATTCTTTCTTTAAGTTTTCTTTCCTTTTCTTGTGAATACCACATCCACTTCTTGATTTCTTTTCCACGACTTTTCCACCATGAACATATCCATCTTCTTTTAGTTTCTTTTTTCATTTGCTTCACTAAGTTTATAAGCAAGAGAAGAATACTCGTTTAATCACTTCACCACCACACGTAAAGCTTCCATCGCGAGCTCTCCCTGAGATTCGACTCGGTATAGTCCTATACTATAGTGGAGACAAGAAAGGGTACATCAAATACATTTACTATACACATAATAAGTACACCTTTTCCGTCTAACCAAAATGGCGCCGTTGCCGGGGAGAGCGACGTTATTTTTGGTTTAAAGTGAAGTACTAAACGATTCTTCTTCTCTGTTGCAGGTTACAGGAGAAGAAAACAGGAAACTATTCATTGCAGAAACATATAAGTGGACCTGGGCCTCTGCTCAAGAAAGCAGAGCCCAGGATCCCTCCAAATTGCCGCGGATCCACGGCAATTTGCCGTGGGAACGCGGCAAAGAGGAGTTCACTTCTAACAATTTTTCTGCAGGGGCTTCAGCTCTGCAAGATACAGCTTCTGAAATACTTAACTTTCTGTATTTTTCACCATATACCTGCTTAATTAAAAAACAGTAAAAAGTTGGTTGAATTGTTAAAAATTGTTTAGACACTTGCATTTTAGGCAGGTGTCTCTTCAATTCTTTACTTTTACTGTTGAAGAGTGCTGGAGGCAAGGTACGTGTTTGCATTGCATTTAGACTAGGACAAACTCCTTGCTTGATTTTCTTGCTTTGAGTGTATCCTAGCTATCTTTCTTGTACACTTGCACAATTCAAATCTAAGGGCATACCGGTAAATAAGATAAGGTGGGGGAGGTCATTACCCTTTCCTTAGCCCGAAAACCATTTTCCCAAGCACTCACTAACCCAAGCCTAATTTAATTAAAAAAGTAGACGTTGGCCCTAGGGACATCTCGGACTCAATTAGGAGATTATCCTAAGGGGGAAAAGTGTTGGAATTTAACTCTTGCAAAATCGGTGTCTAGGAAAGGGGTTGAGGGCCGAAAGCCCGAAGGTTGCTGGTTACTTAATTAAGGAACGTCTCCGGACGGAAAACCTCCCACCAACCTTACCCTTCCCTGGCTGATTAGCTTGTGGTTAGAGTCTACACTAAACCTCCCGTGGACAGTCTATTTGTTAGGAGTCGTCTAGGTCTAAGTCTACCCTAACTTAGGTTAGAATTTTTTCTTTTCTTTTCTTCTTTTGTTTGTTTGTTTGTTTGTTTTGTTTTTGTTTGTGATTGTGTGATATGGCTTACAATTACAATTCTTTCCATCCATATGTCACACACACTCCATATTCGGATAATTCCAACCCGGTGTTTTATAATATGCACCAACCACATACACCGGGTTGGCCTTATCCGAATCAATATGACCCATACCCCCCATCTAACAATTATAATGTCCAAAATAATTTCAACTCTTCATCGAGTCATTGGGGATTCCAGTCCCCCGAGTTTAATTATCAACCTCCTTGTCCACCATTTCCACCAAGTCCACAATATTCACAAGATTCATTTCCCGATTCCGCTTCATATACTCCTTTTTCTGAACCATTTGAAGAAAAATCTGAGTTACTAAGGAGTTTAGAAGCCAATTTACAGAGAGCTGAGCAGACACTTCCAGAACCATTTGCCTCTCCAATTCCACCATATTTTCAAGAGTCTTACTCAGTTCCACCTTTTCCTAATGAACAACCATTTGTCATGAAAACGAGTAAAGATTTCTTGTGTGAGTCCACTTTTCCATCATCACACACTTTTGACTCACAATTTCACCATCACTTCCAAGACAACACTTCATCTTTTCATCCAAATAATGAAGTCATCAATTTTGAAAAGATGCTTGAAGACATGACCCATGCTCAAAATGCTCGTGCCCGTGACTTAGATTTGCTGATCCAAACTCTTCATCCTATTTCTAAGGTCACTAGCCACTCTGTCAAAACCAAAGAGTCATGTAGTCTTGGAAGTCCAAATTCAATTTCAGCACAATTACCTGAACTTGTCCACACTTCTGATCCAATTGACGTTTTGGCAAGTTTTCCTTTTCATGAAATTGAACTCAAACATGATTATGATCTTGAACTTCCACTTGATGATTCAATTTTCCTTCCTGATTCAATCATGACTTCCATATCCTTACCTGATTTCAATCCATTTCCAAAGTCAGAATTGAATCCAGTACCTATCTGTTGTGAAATTGAATCACAAATCTTTTATGATGATCACATTGAACTTGACCAATTTCATACTCTTGAAAATCCCATTGATAAATTGGCAAGTTCTCCACATTTAATTGAACTACATGAGGAATGTGATCTTGAACCCAACTTTGTGATTCAATTCTTTTTCCTGATTCAGTAATGACTCCGGTATCTTTACCTCACTTCAATCCTTTTTCGGAGCTGACATTGAATCCAGTCACAATTCACAATGAAGTTGAATCATCCATCTTTGAGGATCATATTGAACTTGCCCAATTCTACACTTTTGAAGATTCTATTGACATTTTGGCAAGTTCTCCATCTTGTGGAATTGAACTCAATGAGAAATGTGACCTTGATTTTCTCGATCTCTTTACTTCTGAAACTGATTGTACAATTCTATCAGAAGATGTTGACTTAAGTTTTGAAGAATTGTACGGTGATGAGCTTGAATTTCTTAAAATTGGAAGTAAAGAGATATCACTCATAGTAGGTCACATTCCATTGTTGGACAACACATATGGACTTGAGTTTCCATTTCTTGACTTGGACACAATTTCTGACCTCACTTCGACTCCTGAACCATCACTTGATTTAAATCATAATCCTGAGTCGGTATTCCTTCCAGAGTCCAAGTCGACCATTCTATCATTTCATAATCCATTCTGGGACAAGGATCTTGATAAACTTGACTCAGAAATTATTTTGCAAATCTTGAAATTAGATGGGGTCATGTACATAATAAAGAGCCTTCATGCACACATCATTCTTGTGGGTCATATTTTTGCTATTTTTGGTGGGTTCCTGAAAACCCAAAGAAAAGATGATTGGGCCATGTTTCGTGGACCAATCCGACCACCACCGGAACCACCACCTTCAGGTAATTTTTGTTCCTCCCCTTTCCATTTTGTTTCATGCATACATATATCATGATGCATTGAGGACAATGCATGAAATAAGTGTGGGGGAGGGTTTACTAACTTAGAGTTTTTAGATTTTATTTCTTTTACACTTCTTTTAATAAATAAAAATAAAAAAATAATAAAAAAAATAATAAAAAATAAAAAAATAAAAACTTTTTGAAAAAGAGACAAAGTTTTGATCTATTTTTAAGAAAATTAAGATGTATCTTAGAGATTAAGAAAGCCTTAATTATGACATCTTAAATTTAGTTGAAATAATAGATCTTGTTTGAAAATTATAGGCTAAGTAAGTAAAATTGGTGAGATATTCTTATCTTGAATTTTTTGCCTTAGATAATATGCACTTCACACTTACACATTTCTTGGGATGGAAACAAAGACCAAAAATGCCATGAAAATAAAAAAAAAAGAAAGAAAATATATATAAATAAAACATCACCTATTAAGCTGGGAAATTGTGCCTCAAGAAGCATAATTACTCACGCCTAACGGTGATCATAATAAATAATCCCTCTTAGTTATGTGGCCTTTTCTACTCGAGACCTTAAACCCGAGGGATGTTTTCTCATCTGGTGCCCTAAGACCATCTGGTTTAGGAGTCATCGGTTAAAGGCTCGCTACAAGGGTAGACTAGAAAGCCTAGACTAAGGGAAGATTAAATAAAAAAAAAAAAAAAAAAAGAGAAAAAAATATATATATATAAATAAATAAATGGCTTGATGGTTGGAGTTGAAATCCCAGAAATTTTCACTTACACGGTGTGCATATTATCTAGGTTTTATGAAAGATAAAATATTCAATCCAATTTTGAACTCTTACCTTAATTAAAAACAAGATCTTGCATGGATACTAAGTTTAAGAAAGAATAATTATAGGTGGACTTATGACCTAGGATCACTTATATTTTTGCAAAAATAGTTTAAAAACTTGTCTCTTATTCAAAATGCGTTTTCAAAATACTAACATTTGTCTTCTTTCTTTATGGATTTTGTGGGTGTAATCCGCTGAAAACCCTCAGGAGACAACACTCCTCCTCTAGGGTAACCTAGAGGTTTAACGGCTTGTTGCACATGCTCAGTGCAATCGCGTCACCTGCGAAAGTGGTGTAATAAAATTGGTAGTTTAGATTTTCTTTCTTTGTTTTGCTCGGGACGAGCAAAAGAATAAGTGTGGGGGTGTGATTGGTATCCAATATTGCATATTTTACATCATAACTCCCATGCATATTACAAATAAATATGTGATTTTTACTCCTCTTCTCTACATATTTGCAGGTACACACTTAATGGAGAGATATCCAAATAATCACTTAATTAACACTAATTAAGTGATTAATCAAGATTAAAGATAAAGCCAAATTCAAATCCAGATCCAGAGAAATCCGCGCAACAAACGAAGATTCTAGATATACCACGTGGCTAACAACCTTGTAACTAATCTCCACCAGAAAGTTGTTAGCCAACGGCCACAAAAGTGCCGCGACTTGCGGCGGATCCACCGCAAAATCCGGGCCGTTGGGTCTCAGATTTTGCGCCAACAAACTAGGCTCTCGAAGGTTCTCATCCATGCTATAAATACTCCATGAAGACCTGCGTAGAAAAACTGAATGGAGAAGAGAGGAGATTAGTTTAGTATTGTAATTTTCATGTATTTTTCTCTTTAGGTTTTGTTCTTTAGATCCCTCTTCTTCTTCCCTAGAATTCAATGTAAAAGAGAGTGATTGTGAGGGAGAGAGCTTGTGTAATCAAGGGTGACACTTGAAGCAACAAGGATTGATCCATCCTCCTTCCTCTACTTGAGCTTGATTCTAGTTTACTTGCTTTATTACTTGCTTTGTTTACTTCTTGCAATTTACTTCAAGCTTTGTTTTGCTTTTGTAATGGCTTTTAGCTAATTTCTCCTCCATGTACTAGGTTACCACTAGTCTTGCTACTTCACTAACTCATGGGTGATTGCCTTTGTTAATCTTGCAAGTTGTATGATCTTCTCTTCTCCGACGGTTAAACCACCGTCTACCAAGTGAGAAAGTAATTAGGTCAACACGCAAGACGAATCCTAAGCCGATGGAGTGACAACATTAGGCACGCATTCGCTATCAAGGAGTCTAGTAAGTCTTGGCAAGCTAGCAAGGTAAGCTAGTCATGGATCTATTCTTTCTTTAAGTTTTCTTTCCTTTTCTTGTGAATACCACATCCACTTCTTGATTTCTTTTCCCACGACTTTTCCACCATGAACATATCCATCTTCTTTTAGTTTCTTTTTTCATTTGCTTCACTAAGTTTATAAGCAAGAGAAGAATACTCGTTTAATCACTTCACCACCACACGTAAAGCTTCCATCGCGAGCTCTCCCTGAGATTCGACTCGATATAGTCCTATACTATAGCGGAGACAAGAAAGGGTACATCAAATACATTTACTATACACATAATAAGTACACCTTTTCCGTCTAACCATAGGCGTGATTCATGAGGCACATGTATCCAGCTTAATTGGTGAAATTTTTTTTTTATATATTTTTTTATGAGGCACAAGGGTCTTTGTCTTAGAATCCTAGATATGCATTACGTATGCACATTTCATTAAGGTAAAAATTAAGACTAACTACTTATTCAATTTCTCCTCCTATACCTAAAAATTTAACAATTTATTTATTTTGACCAAGTTTTTAGAAATGCTAATTATGATTTTCCTAATTCTTAAGACTAACTTAGATTTCTTTCAAAAGATAAGTCAAAATATTGTCTTTTATAATTTTTTTTATTAGCAAATTTTGGTTAGTTTCTACCTATGTTAGTATGTTAGTAAAGCCTACCCCACACTTATCTCATGCATTATCCTCAATGTATGAATGAATGCATATATGCATGAAAAAGAAGAAGGGAAGGCAGAAGTTACCTCAAGGTGGTGGTTCCGGTGGTGGTCTAATTGGGCCAAGCGTTGCTACCCAATCTACTTTTTGTGAAATTCGGGGGAACCCACCAGAAATCTTTTTTGTATAACCCACTAAAATGATGTCTGTATTAATATTTTTTAAAAATTTCACCCCATCAAATTTTCAAATTTCATAATAAATTTCAGAGTCAATTGTGTCAACCTCCTTGTCCCAAAATGGAGTATGAAAAGATGGAATTATTGACTTGGACGTCATGGGTACGGGAACGAATACCGACTCAGGAAAGAAACTCAAATCAAGTAAAGGTTCAGGAGTCGGGCTAGGTTCAGGAAGTGGGTCCAAATTAATAAGTTGAAGCTCAAGTCCACAATCATCTTCCCACAATGGAATGTGACTCAATGTTGGTGATTCAAGTTCAGGAATGATAGGTGTGGGAATCAAAACTGACTCCAAAATATTACCTAAGTCGGGTAACAAAACAGGAGTCAATAATGATTCAGGAATTTGAACTTGATCATAGATTGGAGAATCTAGGTCACATATCTCATTGGGTTCAATGATATAAAAATCAGAACTTGCCAATTTATCCATGAGATTTTCAAAATTGCAAAATTGGTCAAGTTCAATATGATCATCAAAAATGGGTGATTCAATTTCATGATGAATTGGAACAGGATCCAATGTTGACTCGGGAAAAGTAAAATCAGGTGGCGATACCGGAGTCATTATTGAATCAGGAAGTAAAATTGAATCATCAAGTGGAAGATCATGATCATATTCATGCTCAAGTTCTATTTCAGGAAAGGAAAAACTTGCCAAGTTATCAAAATTTGAAGTTTCGGCAAGTTCACATGATGGCACTGAATTAGAATCTTGTTGTCCAAAGCAACTTGGTTCGTCGGCTCTAAGAGAGTGGTCAGCAAAAGCAGAAATGGCCGAACGGTGAGAACGTAAAGATTGAACCATCAGATCTATTTCACGATCACGGGCTAATCTAGCCTGAGTCATGGCTGCAAGCATCCTTTCATAGTTGATAGGTTCATCATGTTGTGATTGGACTTGAAAGGATGAAGTGTAATCATGATGAAGTTGTGAGTCGGTGGACTCACGCATAATCATGTCTGCGATTGATGGTAATTGTTGCTTGGACTCATGCATACTTATCATTTCCCTGATAGATGGTAATCTATCCTGAATGGGTGGATCATAGTATGACTCTTGAGAATATTGTGGACAAGGTGGAGACGGAGGACAAGTCAGTTGAAAATTAGACTCGGGGGACTCGAAACCCCATGAACTCTGTGAAGAGTTGAAAGTATAAAAATTATGGTTATAAGATGGGGGGTATGGGTTATATTCATTCGGATAAGACCATTCCGGCACACTAAGTTGGTCAAAGTTGTGATATGCCGGGTTGGTAATATCCAAAAAATAGTTAGGTGTGTAATATGGATTAAAATTGGAAAAATTATTATTATATGCCATATCACACCAATACTACAAAGAAAACAAATAAACAAACAAAAAAGAAAAAAATTCGATCCAACCCTAAACACTGCACTGAATTAGAATCTTGTTGTCCAAAGCAACTTGGTTCGTCGGCTCTAAGAGAGTGGTCAGCAAAAGCAGAAATGGCCGAACGGTGAGAACGTAAGGATTGAACCATCAGATCTATGTCACGATCACGGGCTAATCTAGCCTGAGTCATGGCTGCAAGCATCCTTTCATAGTCGATAGGTGCATCATGCTGTGATTGGACTTGAAAAGATGAAGTGTAATCGTGATGAAGTTGTGAGTTGGTGGACTCACGCATTATCATGTCTGCGATAGATGGTAATTGTTGCTTGGACTTATGCATACTTATCATTTCCCCGATAGATGGTATTCTATTCTGAATGGGTGGATCAGAGTATGACTCATTGAAAGAATGTGGACTAGATGGATATGAAGGACAATTTGGTTGAGAATTAGACTCGGGGGACTCGAAACCCCATGAACTTTGTGACGAGTTGAAATTATTATGGAAATTATAGTCATAAGATGGAGGGTGTGGGCTATATTCATTCGGATAAGACCATTCCGGCACACTAGATTGGTCAAAATTGTGATATGCCGGGTTGGTAATATCCGAAAAATAGTTAGGTGTGTAATATGGATTAAAATTGGAAAAATTATTATTATATGCCATATCACACCAACACAAACAAAGAAAAAGATAACAAACAAATTAACAAACAAAAAAGAAAAAATTCTAACCTAAGTTAGGGTAGACCTATGACCTAGACGACTCCTAACTGGTTAGACTGTCCACGGGAGGTAGGGTGTAGACTTTGACCACAAGTTAATCAGCCAGGTCGGGGCAAGAGTGGTGGGAGGTTTTCCGTCAAAGACGTTCTTTAATTAAATAACCACCACTCTTCGGGCTTTCGGCCCTCAATCCCCTTCCTAGACACTGATTTGACAGGAGTCAATTTCCAACACTGTTCCCCCTTAGGATAATCTCCTAATTGAGTCCGAGATGTCCCTAGGGCCAACGTCTACTTAATTTTAATTAGGCTTGGGTTAGTGAGTGCTTGGAATATGATTTTTGGGCCAAGGAAGGGTGATTAAATCCCCACCTTATTTTGTTATGGGTTAGTGCCCTTAAGATGATTTTGTGCAAGTGTACAAGATATATAAATAAGATTCACTCAAAGTAATGAAAATCAACCAAGAGATGAGTCCTATTCAACATGCAATGCGAACGTACCTTGCTCCAGCACTCTTCAACAGTAAAAATAAATGAATTGAAAAGACACGTGCCTAATATGCAAACGTCTAATCAATTTTTATCTTTAACAACAAGTATTTTACTGTTGATTAATTAGCAGTAAGCAGGGTTATCACAGAACAAAGTTTAACAGAGCAGCAGACAGATATTGCAATTTGCAGCAACCTGCAAAAAGATAGATCAGTAGGGAACTACTCAGGCCGCGGTTTCGCGGCTCTGAAGTAGGCTCTTGTGCTCTGCCTTCGAGGGCAGAGGCACAGAGTTGCTATATGTCCACTTCTGCTGTCAGTTTCCCTGTTCTCCAAACCTGCAAACAGAAAGAATAAAAGAATTAGTTAAAATTTTTTTTAATTTAGAGAAAAACTTACCGTCCCTCCCCGACACGGCGCCAAAATTTTGATTGAGTTTTTCCTGCACACAAAATATAAAATATTAGATCTGAGAATTAAAGGTGTGCAAGTGCTCAATTCGAATCCGCGGTAGCAGTGGCTATGCGGGTCGTGATTCTCAGGGAGGGACTAGCGATAGAAGCGTTTGTAAGATTCTCTAAAAATTATTTTCTTTTTTTTATTTACAATGGTATATGATATTTACAATGAGAAGGTGAAGAATAAATGTGGGAGAGATGAAGATCTAAACTAAATTAAAAAGAAAGAAACTATAACACGTACAAACCTCTTCTACCTTACTTACCTTTGATCTGTTCGCAACGACTTACCTTGTCTTGGAAGGCGTGCAAGTATGGCGTATAGGATCGTCCACCTTCGCTACCTACACTATGAAAAGAAAAGACAATCTAAAGAAGGATTGTTCATCTCTATAAGCTATCAAGTGCTCTTCTTCGGTTAGGCAGTCTCGAAGCAATCAGATCTCTTGGTTCACAAAATATTAGAGAGAAACAATAACAGAAAACAAGAACAGAGAAAACAAGAATAAAACATGAAGAAATAAAACAAGAATAAAAAAGACAAACCTCGAGCAGATTTCATTAATAATAGAAGAAAAGTTGGCTTACACCTATGTCACCTCAGTATAAGCATGAACTCCTTCCTCCATGAAAGTTTCCTCCACTCTCAGTTTACAAAAAGGAAAAATAAAAATTACAAAAGAGAAAAGAAAACCTAAACTAGAAGAAAGCCTAAAAACCCTAGCTTTGGCTCTGTATTTTTTGTGTGTCCTTCTCTGTTGCTCTGCAGGGGTATTTATAGGAGCTGGAAGAAGTAGAGTCCCAGTACAACTCTGTCCTGCAACTTGTTATCATGTTGATCACCGAATATGTCTTATCTGCGGATTGAATTGGAAAGTTTGATTAACATAAGAGTTGTAGGTCTTCAAGTCTTCTTTCTGGAGCATCTTAAATCATCGGATTTGAATATCTGTAGCAAAAGTTATGATCTGAATACTAAAACATGTACAGTCTGAATCCGAATTTATCTTTAAACTCTTCTCCTTTTATCTTTAGGATTGTCTTGCAAGCAACTAGGGTTGAGTAGAAGTCTATCCCTTCTCTCTTCTTTTAATAATTGCAACTTTTACACTTCGTAATTTGCAACTTTTGCACTTGGGCTTAGAATGGGCTTTTTGGGATTCTTTTGGCCTTTTATTTCTTTATTTTTATTACTCAAGGCTGCACACAATAAATCATAAAATATTAGTAAATGTGCAGAATTATAGGAAAAAATATGAAAATGTGATGGTAAATATAATGATAAAATTGCATTTTTCACTACCAAAATCGCGGCTCTGAATAGCACCCTACCTCCCGTTGGGCTTTACTAACATACTAACATAGTTAGAAACTAACAAAAATTTGCTAATAAAACAAAAATTCTAAAAAAAAACTTATAAAAAGGACAATATTTTGACTTATCTTTTGAAAGAAATCTAAGTTAGTCTTAAGGATTAGGAAAATCATGATTAGGATTTCTAAAAACTTGGTCAAAATAAATAAATTGTTGAATTTTTAGGTATAGGAGGAGAAATTGAATAAGTAGTTAGTCTTAATTTTTACCTTAATGAAATGTGCATACCTAATGCATATCTAGGATTCTAAGAAAAAGACCCTTGTGCCTCATAAAAAAAATGTGTTCAAAAAAAAAAAAATTTCACCAATTAAGCTAGATACATGTGCCTCAAGAAGCATAAGTATTCACGCCTAAAGGTGAGTAATAAATAAAATAAAGCCCTTAGTTTTGTGGCCTATTTCACTCGAATTTGAGTTCGCGGGGTGTTTTCTCACCTGGTGCCCTAAAGTCGACCGGTTTGGGAGCCATCGACTTTAAGTTCGCTACATGGGTGGATTAGAAAACCAAAGAAAACTGAGAAATAATATATATGTATTAACACATCTAATAGTCAATTAGTTAGGTATGAGGGCCTCAAAAAGCCTTGATGCTTACACGAAAGAAAATTAGATGAGTTATACATATTAAAAAAAAAAAGATGAAAAAAATAAAGAGGCATGAAAGTCCAAGTTAAGGAATTCCTAGTATAAATTCATAAGGATGCATATGATTTTTGGTAACGAAAAAGACTATACACAAAATTCAATTTTGATCCTTACTTAAAAGTGAAAACAATTTACTTTATAAAGACTAAGTCTAAGAATGAATAAAAATGATAATCCTAAAATCTTATAGATTACTTAGTCTTTGCAAAAGTATTTCAAATATTTTCTTTTTATGGATTTTGTGGGTGTAATCCGCTGAAAACCCTCACGAGACAACACTCGTCCTCTAGGGTAACCTAGGGGTTTAACGGCTTGTTGCACATGCTAAGTGCAATCGTGATTCCTACGGAAGTGAGTTAGCTAGTTTAGTTTTTCTTTTTCTTTTGATTTTTACTCGAGGACGAGCAAAAAGATAAGTGTGGGGGTGTGATTGGTAGTGAAAAGTGCATTTTTATCATTACATTTACCATCACATTTTCATATTTATTCCTATAATTCTGCACATTTATTAATATTTTATTATTTATTGTGTGCAGGCCTTGAGTAAATAAAAAATAAAGAATAAAGCCCAAAAGAAGCCCATGTCCAAGCCCAATGCAAAGTTGCAATTACCAAATATCAAAGGTTGCAAGCCCATGTGCAAAATTTGCAATTACTAAAAGAAAAGAAAAGGGATGGACTTCTACTCAACCCTAGTTGCTTGCAAGACAATCCTAAAGATAAAAGGAGAAGAGTTTAAAGATAAATTCGGATTCAGACTGTACACATTTTAGTATTCAGATCATAACTTTTGCTACAGATATGAAAATCCGATGATTCAAAATGCTCCAGAAAGAAGACTTGAAGACCTACAACTCTTATGTTGATCAAAGTTTCCAATTCAGTCCGTAGATAAGATAATTTCAGTGATCAACATGATAATAAGTTGCAGGACAGATTTGATTTGAACTTCTATGGATAAGTGCCACAAGTCTGGAGATAAGATTTTTTGGGAGAGTTGTACCAGGACTCTACATCTTCCAACTCCTATAAATACCCCTGCAGATGCAACACAGAGAGCGTCCAGCGCAGTACAGGGCCAAAATTAGGGTTTCTTCGAGGTTTTCTTCTTTTGTAATTAGATTTTTCTTTTTATTTTCAAGAGAGAGAGGCTTATGTTGAGCGTGACACTGATGTACCTTCCTCTTCTCTGCCATTGTACTGATTAATAAAGGTAATCTTTTCTTTTGTTTTTATGTCATTGCTTTACTTTTCTTTTTGTTTTCTTTTTCTTTTCTACTTTATTTCTCTTTGATCTATGTTGATTATATATGAGCATGCAAGTGATTTCTGAAGCACGAATATAACAAGTCTTAGCGAGAGCCAACGATATTTCATGGAGATGTTCTCCTCCTCAAGGTACGTATCAATTCATGCTTGCCAAGGCTTGATGATCTAATGCGAACAGGGGACTGAGATCAATCCTATGCTTTACGCGTTCATGCCTCCAAAGCAAGGTAGAAAGTGTTAAGATTTCATATTGTTCCTCAACCAAGGTTAGTATTTCTTTTATTTTCTTTTCTTTTCTTTTCTTTTCTTTTTGTAGAATAAATCACCATCTCCCAATTCTTTCTTTTCCTATTCATTGTAAATACTACCTTCTTTTTAACCTAACTTTTCCTTTTAAATAACTAAAACAAAAGAAATTTTTAGAGATAACTTACAAACGCTTCTATCGCTAGTCCCTCCCAGAGGATCACGACCCGCATAGCCCATTGCTACCGCGGATTAGAATTGAGAACCTTGCACAACTTGTTCTAAATCTAATATTCATTATTTTTGTGTGCAGGTAAAATCTCAATCAAAAATTTGCAAAAGAGAAAAGAAAACCTAAACTAGAAGAAAGCCTAAAAACCCTAGCTTTGGCTCTGTATTTTCTGTGTGTTCTTCTCTGTTGCTCTGCAGGGGTATTTATAGGAGCTGGAAGAAGTAGAGTCCCAGTACAACTCTGTCCTGCAACTTGTTATCATGTTGATCACCGAATATGTCTTATCTGCGGATTGAATTGGAAAGTTTGATCAACATAAGAGTTGTAGGTCTTCAAGTCTTCTTTCTGGAGCATCTTAAATCATCGGATTTGAATATCTGTAGCAAACGTTATGATCTGAATACTAAAACATGTACAGTCTGAATCCGAATTTATCTTTAAACTCTTCTCCTTTTATCTTTAGGATTGTCTTGCAAGCAACTAGGGTTGAGTAGAAGTCTATCCCTTCCCTCTTCTTTTAATAATTGCAACTTTTGCACTTGGTAATTTGCAACTTTTGCACTTGGGCTTGGACATGGGCTTTTTGGGTTTCTTTTTAAGCTTTATTTCTTTATTTTAATATTTCGAGGCCTGCACACAATAAATCATAAAATATTAGTAAATGTGCAGAATTATAGGAAAAAATATGAAAATGTGATGGTAAATATAATGATAAAAATGCACTTTTCACTACCAATCATACCCAAAAAGCCCATGTCTAAGCCCAAGTGCAAAAGTTGCAAATTACCATGTGTAAAAGTTGCAATTACTAAAAGAAGAGGGAAGGGATAGACTTCTACTCAACCCTAGTTGCTTGCAAGACAATCCTAAAGATAAAAGGAGAAGAATTTAAAGATAAATTCGGATTCAGACTGAACATGTTTTAGTATTCAGATCATAACTTTTGCTACAGATATTCAATTCCGATGATTTAAGATGCTCCAGAAAGACAACTGGAAGACCTACAACTCTTATGTTGATCAAACTTTCCAATTCGATCTTCAGATAAGACATATTTGGTGATCAACATGATAACAAGTTGCAGGACAGAGTTGTACTGGGACTCTACTTCTTCCAGCTCCTATAAATACCCCTGCAGAGCAACAGAGAAGGGCACACAGAAAATACAGAGCCAAAGCTAGGGTTTTTAGGCTTTCTTCTAGTTTAGGTTTTCTTTTCTCTTTTGTAATTTTTATTTTTCCTTTTTGTAAACTAAGAGTGGAGGAAGCTTTCATGGAGGAAGGAGTTCATGCTTGTACTGAGGTGACATAGGTGTAAGCCAACTTTTCTTCTATTATTAATGAAATCTGCTCGAGGTTTGTCTTTTTTATTCTTGTTTTATTTCTTCATGTTTTATTCTTGTTTTTTCTGTTCTTGTTTTCTGTTATTGTTTCTTTCTAATATTTTGTGAACCATGAGATCTGATTGCTTTGAGACTGCCTAGCCGAAGAAGAGCACTTGATGGCTTATGGAGATGAACAATCCTTCTTTAGATTGTTTTTTCTTTTCATAGTGTAGGTAGCGAAGGTGGATGATCCTATACGCCATACTTGCACGCCTTCCAAGACAAGGTAAGTCGTTGCGAACAGATCAAAGGTAAGCAAGGTAGAAGAGGTTTGTACGTGTTATAGTTTCTTTCTTTTTAATTTAGTTTAGATCTTCATCTCTCCCACATTTATTCTTCACCTTCTCATTGTAAATATCATATACCATTGTAAATAAAAAAAAGAAAATAATTTTTAGAGAATCTTACAAACGCTTCTATCGCTAGTCCCTCCCTGAGGATCACGACCCGCATAGCCACTGCTACCGCGGATTCGAATTGAGAACCTTGCACATCTTGTTTTAAATCTGATATTCTATATTTTGTGTGCAAGAAAAACTCAATCAAAAAATTGGCGCCGTTGCCGGGGAGGGACGGTAAGTTTTTCTCTAAATAAAAAAAATTAACTAATTCTTTTATTCTTTCTGTTTGCAGGTTTGGAGAACAGGAAACAGCAGCAGAAGTGGTCATATAGCAACTCTGTGCCTCTGCCCTCGAAGGCAGAGCAGCAGAGCCTGCTACTTTGCCGCAGAAACGCGGCAATAGCCGCGGATCCGCGGCAGTAGCAGAGGACTACTGACTGAAATTTTTGCAGGTTGCTGCAAATTGCAAATATTGTCTACTTCTCTGTTAAACATTGTTCTGTGATAACTCTGATTACTGCTAATTAATTCAACAGTAAATTATTTGTTATTTAATAATAAAAATTGATTAGACGTTTGCATATTAGGCACGTGTCTTTTCAATTCCTTTATTTTACTGTTGAAGAGTGCTGGAGCAGCAAGGTACGTTCGCATTGCATGTAGAATAGGACTCATCTCTTGGTTTATTTTCTGCTTTGAGTGAATCTTATCTACTTATCTCGTACACTTGCACTAATTCATCTTAAGGGCATAACCCATTAACAAGATAAGGTGGGGATTTCATCACCCTTCCTTAGCCCAAAAATCATATCCCAAGCACTCACTAATCCAAGCCTAACTTAAAAATTAGTAGACGTTGGCCCTAGGGACACTCGGACTCAATTAGGAGATTATCCTAAGGGGGAACGGTGTTGGAAATTGACTCCTGCCAAATCAGTGTCTAGGAAGGGGATTGAGGGCCGAAAGCCCGAAGAGTGGTGGTTATTTAATTAAGGAACGTCTTTGACGGAAAACCTCCCACCACTCTTGCCCCGACCTGGCTGATTAACTTGTGGTCAAAGTTTACACCCTACCTCCCGTAGACAGTCTAACCAGTTAGGAGTCGTCTAGGTCTAGGTCTACCCTAACTTAGGTTAGAATTTTTTTTCTTTTTTGATTATTTGTTTTTTTTTCTCTTTATTTATGTTTGTGTGATATGACATATAATAATTTTTTCAATTTTAATCCATATTACACACCTAACTATTTTTCGGATATTACCAACCCGGCATATCATAATTTTGATCAACCTAGTGTGCCGGAATGGTCTTATCCGAATGACTATAACCCACACCCCCCATCTTATAACTATAATTTGCATAATAATTTCAACTCTTCACAGAGTTCATGGGGTTTCGATTCCCCCGAGTCTAATTTTCAACCAAATTGTCCTCCATATCCATCTAGTCCACATTCTTTCAATGATTCATACTCAGATCCACCCATTCAGGATAGATTACCATCTATCGAGGAAATGATGAGTATGCATGAGTCCAAGCAACAATTACCATCAATCGCAGACATGATTATGCGTGAGTCCACCGACTCACAACTTCATCACGATTACACTTCATCCTTTCAAGTCCAATCACAACATGATGCACCTATCAACTATGAAAGGATGCTTGCAGCCATGACTCAGGCTAGATTAGCCCGTGATCGTGACATAGATCTGATGGTTCAATCCTTACGTTCTCACCGTTCGGCCATTTCTGCTTTTGCTGACCACTCTCTTAGAGCCGACGAACCAAGTTGCTTTGGACAACAAGATTCTAATTCAGTGCCATCATGTGAACTTGCCGAAACTTCAAATTTTGATAACTTGGCAAGTTTTTCCTTTCCTGAAATAGAACTTGAGCATGAATATGATCATGATCTTCCACTTGATGATTCAATTTTACTTCCTGATTCAATAATGACTCCGGTATCGCCACCTGATTTTACTTTTCCCGAGTCAATATTGGATCCTGTTCCAATTCATCATGAAATTGAGTTACCCATTTTTGATGATCATATTGAACTTGACCAATTGTGTAATTTTGAAAGTCCCTCCCTGAGGATCACGACCCGTATAGCCTTGCTACAGCGGATAGTATTGAACACTTGCACACCTTTAATTCTCAGATCTAATATTCATATTTTGTGTGCAGGTAAAAGTTCAATCAAAATTTTGGCGCCGTTGCCGGGGAACCGCGGCTATTGCCGCGTTTGCGCGACAGATGAGTAGGAACCTCAGTACAAGCATGGACTCCTTCCTCCATGAAAGCTTCCTCCACTCTCAGTTACAAAAATTACAAAAAGAAAAACCTAACCTAAACTACAAATTAGCCTAAGAAACCCTAGAATTTGCTCTGTATTTTCTGTGTTCCCTTCTCTGTTGCTCTGCAGGGGTATTTATAGGAGCTGGAAGAAGTAGAGTCCCAGTACAACTCTGTCCTGCAACTTGTTATCATGTTGATCATCAAATATGTCTTATCTGCGGATTGAATTGGAAAGTTTGATCAACATAAGAGTTATAGGTCTTCAAGTCTTCTTTCTGAAGCATCTTAAATCATCAGATTTAAATATCTGTAGCAAAAGTTATGATCTGAATATTAAAATATGTACAGTCTGAATCCGAATTTATCTTTAAACTCTTCTCCTTTTATCTTTAGGATTGTCTTGCAAGCAACTAGGGTTGAGTAGAAGTCTATCCCTTCCCTCTTCTTTTAATAATTGCAACTTTTACACTTGGTAATTTGCAACTTTTGCACTTGAGCTTAGACATGGGCTTTTTGGGATTCTTTTGGCCTTTTATTTCTTTATTTTTATTACTCAAGGCCTGCACACAATAAATCATAAAATATTAGTAAATGTGCAGAATTATAGGAAAAAATATGAAAATGTGATGGTAAATATAATGATAAAAATGCACTTTTCACTACCAATCACATGATTGGTAGTGAAAAGTGCATTTTTATCATAACATTTACCATCACATTTTCATATTTATTCATTTAATTCTGCACATTTACTAATATTTTATTATTTATTGTGTGCAGGCCTCGAAATATTTAAAAGAAAGAATTAAAGCCTAAAAAGAGCCCAAAAGCCCACATATAAAGCCCAAGTGCAAAAGTGCCAATATCAATTGTCAAAAATGCAAATACACAAGGGCCAAAGTTGCAAATACAAAGAAGAGGGAAGGATAGACTTCTATTCAACCCTAAATGCTTGCAGGATGAAGATAAAGATACAAGAAGCTTCATTTTATCCCTAATCCTATTCAAAGTTGGATTAAATTGAATACAAAGGAGGAAAGGATTAATCTTTATCTCCTATTCAAGTTCAAATTCAAGAGATAAAGTCCTAAAATATGAAGAGGATAAAGCTAATCCTAAAGATAAAAGGAGAAGAGTTTAAAGATAAATTCGGATTCAGACTGTACATGTTTAGTATTCAGATCATAACTTTTGCTACAGATATGCAAATCCGATGATTAAAATGCTTCAGAAAGAAGACTTGAAGACCTACAACTCTTATGTTGATCACAGTTTCCAATTCAGTCCGTAGATAAGCTAATTTCGGCAATCAACATGATAATAAGTTGCAGGACAGATTTGATTTGAACTTCTATGGATAAGTGCCACAAGTCTGGAGATAAGATTTTTTGGGAGAGTTGTACCAGGACTCTACATCTTCCAACTCCTATAAATACCCCTGCAGATGCAACACAGAGAGCGTCCAGCGCAGTACAGGGCCAAAATTAGGGTTTCTTCGAGGTTTTCTTCTTTTGTAATTAGGTTTTTCTTTTTATTTTCAAGAGAGAGAGGCTTATGTTGAGCGTGACACTGATGTACCTTCCTCTTCTCTGCCATTGTACTGATTAATAAAGGTAATCTTTTCTTTTGTTTTTATGTCATTGCTTTACTTTTCTTTTTGTTTTCTTTTTCTTTTCTACTTTATTTCTCTTTGATCTATGTTGATTATATATGAGCATGCAAGTGATTTTTGAAGCACGAATATAACGAGTCTTAGCGAGAGCCAACGATATTTCATGGAGATGTTCTCCTCCTCAAGGTACGTATCAATTCATGCTTGCCAAGGCTTGATGATCTAATGCGAACAGGGGACTGAGATCAATCCTATGCTTTATGCATTCATGCCTCCAAAGCAAGGTAGAAAGTGTTAAGATTTCATATTGTTCCTCAACCAAGGTTAGTATTTCTTTTATTTTCTTTTATTTTCTTTTTTTTTTCTTTTTGTAGAATAAATCACCATCTCCCAATTCTTTCTTTTCCTATTCATTGTAAATACTACCTTCTTTTTAACCTAACTTTTCCTTTTAAATAACTAAAACAAAAAGAAATTTTTAGAGATAACTTACAAACGCTTCTATCGCTAGTCCCTCCCAGAGGATCACGACCCCCATAGCCTATTGCTACTGCGGATTAGAATTGAGAACATTGCACAACTTGTTCTAAATCTAATATTCATTATTTTTGTGTGCAGGTAAAATCTCAATCAAAATTTTGGCGCCGTTGCCGGGGAGGGACGGTAAGTTTTTTCTCTAAATAAAAAAAAATAACTAATTCTTTTATTCTTTCTGTTTGCAGGTTTGGAGAACAGGAAACAGCAGAAGTGGACATATAGCAACTCTGTGCCTCTGCCCTAGAAGGCAGAGCAACAGAGAAGAGCACACAGAAAATAGAGAGCAAATTCTAGGGTTTCTTAGGCTAACTTGTAGTTTAGGTTAGATTTTATTTTCGTTTTTCTTTTGTAAATTTTGTAACTGAGAGTGGAGGAAGCTTTCATGGAGGAAGGAGTCCATGCTTGTACTGAGGTGACAGCGGTGTAAGCCTACTTTTCTTCATTGTTAATGAAATCCACTTGAGGTTTGTTTTCTTTTATTCTTGTTTAATCTTGTGTTTTCTCTGTTCTTGTTTACTTCTATTATTTCTCTCTAATGTTTTGTGAACCGTGAGATCTGATTGCTTCGAGACTGCCTAGCCAAAGAAGAGCACTTGATGGCCTATGGAGATGAACAATCCTTCTTTAGATTGTCTTTTCTTTTCATAGTGTAGGTAGCGAAGGTGGACGATCCTATACGCCATACTTGCACGCCTTCCAAGACAAGGTAAGTCGTCGCGAACAGATCAAAGGTAAGCAAGGTAGAAGAGGTTTGTACGTGTTATAGTTTCTTTCTTTTTATTTCTTTAGTTTAGATCTCACACTACCATATTCTCAATTTCTTTTCTTCACTTCCATTGTAAATATCACTTCTTCTTCTCCATCTTTTTTCTTTCTAACTTAACATTAAAATAATAAAAACTTTAGAGATAACTTATTGACAAAGCTTCCATCGCTAGTCCCTCCCAGAGGATCACGACCCGCATAGCCCATTGCTACCGCGGATTAGAATTGAGAACCTCGCACATCTTGTTCTAAATCTAATATTCCATATTTTGTGTTGATTGAGTTTTGGCGCCGTTGCCGGGAATTTTGGCGCCGTTGCAGGTAAAAGTTCAATCCCCGAAAACGGCGCCAAAATTTTGATTGAGTTTTTCCTGCACACAAAATATAAAATATTAGATCTGAGAATTAAAGGTGTGCAAGTGCTCAATTCGAATCCGCGGTAGCAGTGGCTATGCGGGTCGTGATCCTCAGGGAGGGACTAGCGATAGAAGCGTTTGTAAGATTCTCTAAAAATTATTTTCTTTTTTTTATTTACAATGGTATATGATATTTACAATGAGAAGGTGAAGAATAAATGTGGGAGAGATGAAGATCTAAACTAAATTAAAAAGAAAGAAACTATAACACGTAAAAACCTCTTCTACCTTGCTTACCTTTGATCTGTTCGCAACGACTTACCTTGTCTTGGAAGGCGTGCAAGTATGGCGTATAGGATCGTCCACCTTCGCTACCTACACTATGAAAAGAAAAGACAATCTAAAGAAGGATTGTTCATCTCCATAAGCCATCAAGTGCTCTTCTTCGGCTAGGCAGTCTCGAAGCAATCAGATCTCATGGTTCACAAAATATTAGAGAGAAACAATAACAGAAAACAAGAACAGAGAAAACAAGAATAAAACATGAAGAAATAAAATAAGAATAAAAAAACAAACCTCGAGCAGATTTCATTAACAATAGAAGAAATGTTGGCTTACACCAATGTCACCTCAGTACAAGCATGAACTCCTTCCTCCATGAAAGCTTCCTCCACTCTCAGTTTACAAAATGGAAAAATAAAAATTACAAAAGAGAAAAGAAACCTAAACTAGAAGAAAGCCTAAAAACCCTAGCTTTGGCTCTGTATTTTCTATGTGTCCTTCTCTGTTGCTCTGCAGGGGTATTTATAGGAGCTGGAAGAAGTAGAGTCCCAGTACAACTCAGTTCTGCAACTTGTTATCATGCTGATCACCGAATATGTCTTATCTGCGGATTGAATTGGAAAGTTTGATCAACATAAGAGTTGTAGGTCTTCAAGTCTTCTTTCTGAAGCATCTTAAATCATCGAATTTGAATATCTGTAGCAAAAGTTATGATTTGAATACTAAAACATGTTCAGTCTGAATCCGAATTTATCTTTAAACTCTTCTCCTTTTATCTTTAGGATTGTCTTGCAAGCAATTAGGGTTGAGTAGAAGTCTATCTCTTTCCTCTTCTTTTAATAATTGCAACTTTTGCACTTGGTAATTTGCAACTTTTGCACTTGGGCTTGGACATGGGCTTTTTGGGCTTCTTTTGAGCTTTTATTTCTTTATTTTTTTATTACTCAAGGCCTGCACACAATAATTAATAAAATATTAGTAAATGTGCAAAATTATATGAATAAATATGAAATGTGATGGTAAATGTAATGATAAAAATGCACTTTTCACTACCAATCAGTACACTCGGAAACTCCATTAGATAGTGATGATGATGCTAGTTCTTCAAATGATTATGTTGATCCTCTTGCTTTGAATGAAGAACTTTCTATTGTTTGTGTAAAATTAATAGAAAAATATAATTTGTTGAAAAAGAAAATTCTAGGAATTAATAATGAAAATAAAAATTTGATTGCTAGACTTGATGTTGTTTTGCAAGAGAAAGAGGAGATTTCTAATGAGAGGGATTCATTGAAATCTCAACTTGAACTTGCACTTAAAGAAAATGAGTTTTTAAAATCTAAAAATGATTGCCATGTGATTTTGAAGAAAAATGAAAATTTGTCTTCAAAAGTTGATTTGTTTTAAAAGAAAATGATTCTTTGAAAATTAAGATTGCTTCAATTTCTAAAGATTTAGAAATTTGTTTAAAGAAAAATGAAGTTTTAAAAATAAGATTGATGCACATGTTTGTCATGCTAGTGTAACTTCTTCATCTAGTCTACCTAATGCATGTACCTCTTCTTCTAAGATTAATGATGATATTTGTATGTTAAAGAAGAGAGTAGATTGTTTGGGCTCCACTATGAGCCAATGTGCCATGAACCATACACGCTTGGAATCCTTGATTCGAAAGAAACAAGTTCCATCCTTTATGCATGCACACCCTCCACGGCATACACATGCTCCACACGGACACAACCATCACAAGTATGCTCATGTGTACACTTGTACACATTGTGGACGTAAGGGCCACCTTGCTAAATTTTGTTATGATAGATTACATACTTCAAATTTAGCAAAGAATTTTGTTTGGGTTAGAGAAGGTACTAACCCCCATGGACCAAAAGAGTGTGGGTACCAAAGACCACCCCTCCTATTATTTTTGATGTAGGTGTGGGCTCTCACATGACGTGAGAGTGATGACACCTTGGAGTGGATGCGTTCCGTGCTTAAAGAGAATCAATTGGATGCATCACTTTCAAGGGAAGATTTGGGGGAGAGGACCACCATGTTTTGGAGACAAGGAGAGTTGCCTTCTAGGTTTTGGTAACAATTCCTAAACTCCCATTTATTACATGCATTTCATTCTTATCATTATTAGCATGTTTTGATGTTTTATAGCATGTTTCTTTGTCTATGGATTAGTATGTAAATACCATATTTATTAGATCCTTGACATACATGTATAGTATTTGAGACACACATGCTTATATGTACCCATACTTAGTGTTCTCACTTTTGTTTAAGCTATAATGTACATCATGAATCTATTACATGTGAATTTACATAGTAATCATGTTTTAGTTTTATCATGATGATTTTTATATTTGTTTTTGATGCTTCATGTTAAGATTACTTGTTTAGATGTTAGTTTTCACTAAAACTAGGTATATACTTGTGCATATAGTGGGCCACAAATAAATCTATATATTTTTGGGCTTGATTGCTTATTTGAACCCATTAGATGTGCTAGTATAGTCTAGTTTTGATGATTCATACATTTTAAACTTGTATTCCTATTTTTTTTTTTTGGATTTGTTTTATGTGTATTGTTGGATCGTTGAGATAAGGACTAATTGCGGAATTATCTCCTGTAGGCAACAATGATCTAAAATACAACACAAGTCAACACAAACACTAGACAAGAAGGATTAATCGTTAGGCAAATAAATAAAATAAATAACTTGCATGTAAAGGAAAACAAATCTCAGAAATTGACAAACGCAAACAAAGAGATTTATCCTGGTTCGGTCCTTGTGACCTACATCCAGTCCTCAAGCCACCCGCTTGAGATTTTCCTTTAACCTTGATCTTGCCACCCAAAATCAATACAACATGTACACCACTTGTCGAATCCCCTTCTCCAAATGTGTACACCTTCTCTTCCATCAAGAGAATACCTTCTCTTCCACCAAGTGAATACCTTTTACCTTCGTACAACTGCCTCTACAACCAAGAAGCCTCCCGTGTACAATGGACACCTTGTACAACTTGCCTCTTCAACCAAGAAGCCTCCCGTGTACAATGAACACTTTGAGAATTACAAAACTTTTATCCTATAAGCCTTGGTACAGATGTGTATGTGGACAAGGTCTAGTATAGGAGACAAACTTCAGAGGACTTCACAATAGGAATTGTCTTTTGGTGAAGACTGAAGTTAGAAAACAGTTTTTCAGATTTGCAGATTTTGGCTTTTTGGAAAATTGAGAAAAACTCTTGGTAAATGGCCTTTGTAATAACTTTCTGATTAGTATCCAATATTGCATATTTTACATCATAACTCCCATGCATAATACAAATAAATAAGTGATTTTTACTCCTCTTCTCTACATATTTGCAGGTACACAATTAATGGAGAGATATTCAAATAATCACTTAATTAACACTAATTAAGTGATTAATCAAGATTAAGGATAAAGCCAAATCTCAAACCAGATCTAGAGAGATCCGCGCAACAAACTCAGAATCCAAGTGGTCCACGTGGATAACCACTTCCCAACTGATCTCCACCAGAAAGATCCGATCCAACGGCCACGAGATTGCCGCGGGGCGCGGCAAGGGGCGCGGCAATCTTGGGGCTGTTGGTCCCCGGATTTTGTGGCAACAAACTACTCTCCAGAAGCTTCCCATTTCTCCTATAAATACCCCATGAAGACCTGCGAGCTGAGACTGATCAGAGAAGAGAGGAGATTAGTTTAGGGTTTGTAATTTTTAGTTGTTTTTCTCTAGTTTTCTTTCTTTAGACCTCTTCTTCTCTATCCCTAGATTTCATTACAAAAGAGAGTGATTGTGAGGGAGAGAGCTTGTGTAATCAAGGGTGACAACTTGAAGCTATGCAAGGATTGATCCATCCTCCATTCCTCTACTTGAGTTTGATTCTAGTTTCTTGTGCTTTCTTTACTTGCTTTATTACTTGCTTACTTTAGTTCTTGCAATCTAATTCAAGCTTTGTTTTAGTTCTTTAATGGCTTCTTGTAGCTAGATTTTCATTCCATGTACTAGTTTACCACTAGCTTAGCCACTTCACTACTCATGGGTGATTGCTTTTGTTAATCTTGCAAGTGTATGATCTTCTCTTCTCCGATGGTTAAACCACCATCTTGCAAATGAGAAAGTAATTAGGTCAACACGTGAGAGGAATTCCAAGCCTATGGAGTGACAACATTAGGCAAAGCATTCATTATCAAGGAGATTGGTAAGCTTTGGCAAGCTAGCAAGGTAATCTAGTCTTGGATCGCTTTCTTTAAGTTTCTTGTTCTTTTCTTGTGAATACCACAACCAATTCTTGATTTCTTTTCCAACGACTTCCACATGAACATATCCATCTTCTTTTAGTTTCTTTTGCATCACTAAGTTTATTATCAAGAGAAGAATACTAGTTTGTTCACTTCACAACCTAACGTTTAAAGCTTCTATCGCGAGCTCTCCCTGAGATCCGACTCGGTATAGCCCTATGCTATAACGGAGACAAGAAAGGGTACATCAAATACATTTGCTACATAATAAGTACACACTCTCTAGTCTAATCAAATTGGCGCCGTTGCTGGGGAGAGCGACGTATTTTTTGGTTTAAAGTGAAGTACTAAACTATTATTCTTCTCTGTTGCAGGTTTCAGGAGAAGAAAACAGGAAATTATTTACTGCAGTAACATCTAAGTGAACCTGGCCCTCTGCTCAAGAAAGCAGAGACCAGGCTTCCACTGAAGTGCCGCGGACCCGCGGCATATCCAGTGGAAACGCGGCACTTTTGAAAGAATTTCTCACCAAATTTCTGCAGGGCCTCTGGTTCTGAAAAATACTGCTGTTTCTATACTTGAAATCCTGTGTTGTTCACTGTATTCCTGCTTAATTAAAAAAAACAGTAAAAAGTTGGGTGATAATTGTTAAAAATTGTTTAGACACTTGCATTTTAGGCACGTGTCTCTTCAATTCTTTACTTTTACTGTTGAAGAGTGCTGGAGGCAAGGTACGTGTTTGCATTGCATAATAGACTAGGACAAACTCTTGCTTGATTTTCTTGCTTAGAGTGAATCCTTGTTATTTTCTTGTACACTTGCACAATTCAAAGTTAAGGGCATACCCGTAAATAAGATAAGGTGGGGGAGGTCATTACCCTTTCCTTAGCCCGAAAATCATTTACCCAAGCACTCACTAACCCAAGCCCTAATTTAATAAAAAAAAAAAAAAAGTAGACGTTGGCCCTAGGGACATCTCGGACTCAATTAGGAGATTTTCCTAAGGGGAAAAGTGTTGGAATTTAACTCTTGCAAAATCGGTGTCTAGGAAAGGGGTTGAGGGCCGAAAGCCCGAAGTTGCTGGTTACTTAATTAAGGAACGTCTCCGGACGGAAAACCTCCCACCAACCTTACCCTTCCCTGGCTGATTAGCTTGTGGTTAGAGTCTACACTGAACCTCCTGTGGACGATCTATTGTTAGGAGTCGTCTAGGTCTAAGTCTACCCTAACTTAGGTTAGAATTTTCTTTCTTTCTTTTGTTTGTTTGTTTGTTTGATTTTGTTTGTGATTGTGTGATATGGCTTACAATTACAATTCTTTCCATCCATATGTCACACACACTCCATATTCGGATAATTCCAACCCGGTGTTTTATAATATGCACCAACCACATACACCGGGTTGGCCTTATCCGAATCAATACGACCCATACACCCCATCTAATGATTATAATGTCCAAAATAATTTCAACTCTTACCGAGTAATTGGGGATTCCAGTACCCCGAGTCAAATTATCAAAATCCCTGTCCACATATTCACCTTGTCCACCATATTCATTTCCTGAGTCCACTTCATATACTCCTTTTTCTGAACCTCCCTTTGAAGAAAAATCTGAGTTGCAAAGGAGTATAGAAGCCAATTTACTGAGAGTTGAGCAACAACTTCAAAAACCATTTGTCTCTCCAATTCCACCATATTCTCAAGAATCTTATTCAGTTCCACCTTTTCATAATGAACAACCATTTGCTTGTGAACCGAGTAAAGATTTCTTGTGTGAGTCAACTTTTCCATCATCACACACTTTTGACTCACACTTCCAAGACAACACTTCCTCTTTCCATCAAAACAATGAAATCATCGATTATGGAAAGATGCTTGAAGACATGACCAATGCTCAAAATGCTAGGAATCGTGACATAGAATTGATGATCCAAACTCTTCATTCTCATCCTCTTTCTAATGTCACTAGCCACTCTAAATCCAAAGAGTCATGTAGTCTTGGAAGTCCAGATTCAATTTCAGCACACTCACCTGAACTTGTCCAAACTTCAGATCCAATTGATACATTGGCAAGTTTTTCATTTCCTACACTTGAACTTGTCCAAAATTCAAATCCTGTTGACATTTTGGCAAGTTTCTCATTTCCTAAAAATGAACTTGTCCACACTTCTGAAAATCCAATTGATATATTGGCAAGTTTTCCTTTTTCTGAAATTGAACTGGAACATGATTTTGATCCTGAACTTCCACTTGATGATTCCATATTACTTCCTGATTCAATCATGACTTCCATATCCTTACCTGATTTCAATCCATTTCCAAAGTCAAAATTGAATCCATTTTCCATCCATTATGAAATTGAATCACCAATCTTTTATGATGATCACATAGAACTTGGCCAATTCCATACTTCTGAAAATCCCATTGATAAATTGGCAAGTTCTCTACATTTAATTGAATTACATGAGGAATGTGATCTTGAATCCCAACTTTGTGCTTCAATCTTTCTTCCTGATTCCATAATGACTCCAGTATCTTTACCTCACTTCAATCTTTTCTTGGAGTCGACATTGGATCCTTTCACAATTCACAATGAAAGTGAATCATCCATCTTTGAGGATCATGTTGAACTTGCCCAATTTTACACTTCCGAAGATACCATTGACATTCTGGCAAGTTCTCCATTTTGTGGAATTGAACTCAAATGTGACCTTGATTTTCTCAATCTCTTTACTTCTGAAACTGATTGTACAATTCTTAAGGAAGATGTTGACTTAAGTTTTGAAGAATTGTACGGTGATGAGCTTGAATTTCTTAAAATTGGAAGTAAAGAGATATCACTTTTAGAAAGTCACATTCCATCGTTGAACTCTGATTGTGGACTTGAGTTTTCATTTCTTGACTTGGACACAATTTCTGACTTCACTTCGACTCCTGAACCATCACTTGATTTAAATCATAATCCTGAGTCGGTGTTCCTTTCCGAGTCCAAGTCAACAGTTCTATCAGTTCATACTCCATTCTGTGACAAGGAATTTGATAAATTTGAGTCTGAAATTATTTGGAAAATCTTAAAATTAGATGGGGGCATGTACATAATTAAAATAACACACGCATGCATCTTTTTAGTGGGTCATATTTCTGATATGGTTGGTGGGTTCCTAAAAACCCAAAGAAAAGATGATTGGGCCATGTTCCGTGGACCAATCAGACCACCACCGGAACCACCACCTTAAGGTAATTTTTTTTCCTTCCCTCTTCATTTTTTGTTTCATGCATACATATATCATGATGCATTGAGGACAATGCATGAAATAAGTGTGGGGGAGGGTTTACTAACATAGAGTTTTTAGATGTTCTTTATTTTACACTTCTTTTAGAGTTTCTAGACTTTCTTTCTTTTAGAAAATAAATAAAAAATAAAAAAATAAAAACTTTTTGAAATAAGAAACAAAGTTTTGCTCTATTTTTAAGAAAATTAAGATGTATCTTAGAGATTAAGAAAGCCTTAATTATGACATCTTAAACTTAGTTGAAATAATAGATCTTGTTTGAAAATTATAGGCTAAGTAAGTAAAATTGAGGAGATATTTTTATCTTGCATTTTTGCCTTAGATAATATGCACTTTACACTTACACATTTCTGGGATGGAAACAAAGACCAAAAATGCCATATATATAAAATAAAAAAATAAAAAGAAAAAAAAATATATAAATAAAAGATCACCTATTAAGCTGGGAAATTGTGCCTCAAGAAGCATGATGACTCACGCCTAACAGTGATCTCACCTATTAAGCTGGGTAATTGTGCCTCAAAAAGCATGATTATTCACGCCTAACGGTGATTAAGAATAATCCCCTTTAGTTTTGTGGCCTTTTTCACTCGAGTCCTTAAACCCGAGGGATGTTTCCTCATCTGGTGCCCTAAGACCATCTGGTTTGGGAGTCATCGGTTATAGGCTCGCTACATGGGTGAATTAGAAAGCCTAATAAAACTAAGGGAAGAAAAAAGAAAAAAAATAATATAATAATAATATATAAATAAATAAATGGCTTGATGGTTGGAGTTGAAATCCAGAAACCTTCACTGTGCACGGTGTGCATATTATCTAGGTTTTATGAAAGATAAAAATATTCAATCCAATTTTGAATTCTTACCTTAATTAAAGACAAGATCTTGCATGGATACTAAGTTTAAGAAAGAATGATTATAGGTGGACTTATGACCTAGGATCACTTATATTTTTGCAAAAATAGTTCGTAAACTTATCTCTTATTCAAAATGCGTTTTGAAAATACTAACATTTGTCTTCTTTCTTTATGGATTTTGTGGGTGTAATCCGCTGAAAACCCTCAGGAGACAACACTCCTCCTCTAGAGTAACCTAGAGGTTTAACGGCTTGTTGCACATGCTCAGTGCAATCGCGTCACCTGCGAAAGTGGTGTAATAAATTGTTAGTTAGGATTTTATTTTTCTTTCTTTGTTTTTGCTCGGGACGAGCAAACGAATAAGTGTGGGGGTGTGATTAGTATCCAATATTGCATATTTTACATCATAACTCCCATGCATAATACAAATAAATAAGTGATTTTTACTCCTCTTCTCTACATATTTGCAGGTACACAATTAATGGAGAGATATTCAAATAATCACTTAATTAACACTAATTAAGTGATTAATCAAGATTAAGGATAAAGCCAAATCTCAAACCAGATCTAGAGAGATCCGCGCAACAAACTCAGAATCCAAGTGGTCCACGTGGATAACCACTTCCCAACTGATCTCCACCAGAAAGATCCGATCCAACGGCCACGAGATTGCCGCGGGGCGCGGCAAGGGGCGCGGCAATCTTGGGGCTGTTGGTCCCCGGATTTTGTGGCAACAAACTACTCTCCAGAAGCTTCCCATTTCTCCTATAAATACCCCATGAAGACCTGCGAGCTGAGACTGATCAGAGAAGAGAGGAGATTAGTTTAGGGTTTGTAATTTTTAGTTGTTTTTCTCTAGTTTTCTTTCTTTAGACCTCTTCTTCTCTATCCCTAGATTTCATTACAAAAGAGAGTGATTGTGAGGGAGAGAGCTTGTGTAATCAAGGGTGACAACTTGAAGCTATGCAAGGATTGATCCATCCTCCATTCCTCTACTTGAGTTTGATTCTAGTTTCTTGTGCTTTCTTTACTTGCTTTATTACTTGCTTACTTTAGTTCTTGCAATCTAATTCAAGCTTTGTTTAGTTCTTTAATGGCTTCTTGTAGCTAGATTTTCATTCCATGTACTAGTTTACCACTAGCTTAGCCACTTCACTACTCATGGGTGATTGCTTTTGTTAATCTTGCAAGTGTATGATCTTCTCTTCTCCGATGGTTAAACCACCATCTTGCAAATGAGAAAGTAATTAGGTCAACACGTGAGAGGAATTCCAAGCCTATGGAGTGACAACATTAGGCAAAGCATTCATTATCAAGGAGATTGGTAAGCTTTGGCAAGCTAGCAAGGTAATCTAGTCTTGGATCGCTTTCTTTAAGTTTCTTGTTCTTTTCTTGTGAATACCACAACCAATTCTTGATTTCTTTTCCAACGACTTCCACATGAACATATCCATCTTCTTTTAGTTTCTTTTGCATCACTAAGTTTATTATCAAGAGAAGAATACTAGTTTGTTCACTTCACAACCTAACGTTTAAAGCTTCTATCGCGAGCTCTCCCTGAGATCCGACTCGGTATAGCCCTATGCTATAACGGAGACAAGAAAGGGTACATCAAATACATTTGCTACATAATAAGTACACACTCTCTAGTCTAATCAAATTGGCGCCGTTGCCGGGGAGAGCGACGTATTTTTTGGTTTAAAGTGAAGTACTAAACTATTATTCTTCTCTGTTGCAGGTTTCAGGAGAAGAAAACAGGAAATTATTTACTGCAGTAACATCTAAGTGAACCTGGCCCTCTGCTCAAGAAAGCAGAGACCAGGCTTCCACTGAAGTGCCGCGGACCCGCGGCATATCCAGTGGAAACGCGGCACTTTTGAAAGAATTTCTCACCAAATTTCTGCAGGGCCTCTGGTTCTGAAAAATACTGCTGTTTCTATACTTGAAATCCTGTGTTGTTCACTGTATTCCTGCTTAATTAAAAAAAACAGTAAAAAGTTGGGTGATAATTGTTAAAAATTGTTTAGACACTTGCATTTTAGGCACGTGTCTCTTCAATTCTTTACTTTTACTGTTGAAGAGTGCTGGAGGCAAGGTACGTGTTTGCATTGCATAATAGACTAGGACAAACTCTTGCTTGATTTTCTTGCTTAGAGTGAATCCTTGTTATTTTCTTGTACACTTGCACAATTCAAAGTTAAGGGCATACCCGTAAATAAGATAAGGTGGGGGAGGTCATTACCCTTTCCTTAGCCCGAAAATCATTTACCCAAGCACTCACTAACCCAAGCCCTAATTTAATAAAAAAAAAAAAAAAAGTAGACGTTGGCCCTAGGGACATCTCGGACTCAATTAGGAGATTTTCCTAAGGGGGAAAAGTGTTGGAATTTAACTCTTGCAAAATCGGTGTCTAGGAAAGGGGTTGAGGGCCGAAAGCCCGAAGGTTGCTGGTTACTTAATTAAGGAACGTCTCCGGACGGAAAACCTCCCACCAACCTTACCCTTCCCTGGCTGATTAGCTTGTGGTTAGAGTCTACACTGAACCTCCTGTGGACGATCTATTGTTAGGAGTCGTCTAGGTCTAAGTCTACCCTAACTTAGGTTAGAATTTTCTTTCTTTCTTTTGTTTGTTTGTTTGTTTGATTTTGTTTGTGATTGTGTGATATGGCTTACAATTACAATTCTTTCCATCCATATGTCACACACACTCCATATTCGGATAATTCCAACCCGGTGTTTTATAATATGCACCAACCACATACACCGGGTTGGCCTTATCCGAATCAATACGACCCATACACCCCATCTAATGATTATAATGTCCAAAATAATTTCAACTCTTTACCGAGTAATTGGGGATTCCAGTACCCCGAGTCAAATTATCAAAATCCCTGTCCACCATATTCACCTTGTCCACCATATTCATTTCCTGAGTCCACTTCATATACTCCTTTTTCTGAACCTCCCTTTGAAGAAAAATCTGAGTTGCAAAGGAGTATAGAAGCCAATTTACTGAGAGTTGAGCAACAACTTCAAAAACCATTTGTCTCTCCAATTCCACCATATTCTCAAGAATCTTATTCAGTTCCACCTTTTCATAATGAACAACCATTTGCTTGTGAACCGAGTAAAGATTTCTTGTGTGAGTCAACTTTTCCATCATCACACACTTTTGACTCACACTTCCAAGACAACACTTCCTCTTTCCATCAAAACAATGAAATCATCGATTATGGAAAGATGCTTGAAGACATGACCAATGCTCAAAATGCTAGGAATCGTGACATAGAATTGATGATCCAAACTCTTCATTCTCATCCTCTTTCTAATGTCACTAGCCACTCTAAATCCAAAGAGTCATGTAGTCTTGGAAGTCCAGATTCAATTTCAGCACACTCACCTGAACTTGTCCAAACTTCAGATCCAATTGATACATTGGCAAGTTTTTCATTTCCTACACTTGAACTTGTCCAAAATTCAAATCCTGTTGACATTTTGGCAAGTTTCTCATTTCCTAAAAATGAACTTGTCCACACTTCTGAAAATCCAATTGATATATTGGCAAGTTTTCCTTTTTCTGAAATTGAACTGGAACATGATTTTGATCCTGAACTTCCACTTGATGATTCCATATTACTTCCTGATTCAATCATGACTTCCATATCCTTACCTGATTTCAATCCATTTCCAAAGTCAAAATTGAATCCATTTTCCATCCATTATGAAATTGAATCACCAATCTTTTATGATGATCACATAGAACTTGGCCAATTCCATACTTCTGAAAATCCCATTGATAAATTGGCAAGTTCTCTACATTTAATTGAATTACATGAGGAATGTGATCTTGAATCCCAACTTTGTGCTTCAATCTTTCTTCCTGATTCCATAATGACTCCAGTATCTTTACCTCACTTCAATCTTTTCTTGGAGTCGACATTGGATCCTTCACAATTCACAATGAAAGTGAATCATCCATCTTTGAGGATCATGTTGAACTTGCCCAATTTTACACTTCCGAAGATACCATTGACATTCTGGCAAGTTCTCCATTTTGTGGAATTGAACTCAAATGTGACCTTGATTTTCTCAATCTCTTTACTTCTGAAACTGATTGTACAATTCTTAAGGAAGATGTTGACTTAAGTTTTGAAGAATTGTACGGTGATGAGCTTGAATTTCTTAAAATTGGAAGTAAAGAGATATCACTTTTAGAAAGTCACATTCCATCGTTGAACTCTGATTGTGGACTTGAGTTTCATTTCTTGACTTGGACACAATTTCTGACTTCACTTCGACTCCTGAACCATCACTTGATTTAAATCATAATCCTGAGTCGGTGTTCCTTTCCGAGTCCAAGTCAACAGTTCTATCAGTTCATACTCCATTCTGTGACAAGGAATTTGATAAATTTGAGTCTGAAATTATTTGGAAAATCTTAAAATTAGATGGGGGCATGTACATAATTAAAATAACACACGCATGCATCTTTTTAGTGGGTCATATTTCTGATATGGTTGGTGGGTTCCTAAAAACCCAAAGAAAAGATGATTGGGCCATGTTCCGTGGACCAATCAGACCACCACCGGAACCACCACCTTAAGGTAATTTTTTTTCCTTCCCTCTTCATTTTTTGTTTCATGCATACATATATCATGATGCATTGAGGACAATGCATGAAATAAGTGTGGGGGAGGGTTTACTAACATAGAGTTTTTAGATGTTCTTTATTTTACACTTCTTTTAGAGTTTCTAGACTTTCTTTCTTTTAGAAAATAAATAAAAAATAAAAAAATAAAAACTTTTTGAAATAAGAAACAAAGTTTTGCTCTATTTTTAAGAAAATTAAGATGTATCTTAGAGATTAAGAAAGCCTTAATTATGACATCTTAAACTTAGTTGAAATAATAGATCTTGTTTGAAAATTATAGGCTAAGTAAGTAAAATTGAGGAGATATTTTTATCTTGCATTTTTTGCCTTAGATAATATGCACTTACACTTACACATTTCTTGGGATGGAAACAAAGACCAAAAATGCCATATATATAAAATAAAAAAATAAAAAAAAAAAAAAATATATAAATAAAAGATCACCTATTAAGCTGGGAAATTGTGCCTCAAGAAGCATGATGACTCACGCCTAACAGTGATCTCACCTATTAAGCTGGGTAATTGTGCCTCAAAAAGCATGATTATTCACGCCTAACGGTGATTAAGAATAATCCCCTTTAGTTTTGTGGCCTTTTTCACTCGAGTCCTTAAACCCGAGGGATGTTTCCTCATCTGGTGCCCTAAGACCATCTGGTTTGGGAGTCATCGGTTATAGGCTCGCTACATGGGTGAATTAGAAAGCCTAATAAAACTAAGGGAAGAAAAAAGAAAAAAAAAAAATAATATAATAATAATATAAATAAATAAATGGCTTGATGGTTGGAGTTGAAATCCCAGAAACCTTCACTGTGCACGGTGTGCATATTATCTAGGTTTTATGAAAGATAAAAATATTCAATCCAATTTTGAATTCTTACCTTAATTAAAGACAAGATCTTGCATGGATACTAAGTTTAAGAAAGAATGATTATAGGTGGACTTATGACCTAGGATCACTTATATTTTTGCAAAAATAGTTCGTAAACTTATCTCTTATTCAAAATGCGTTTTGAAAATACTAACATTTGTCTTCTTTCTTTATGGATTTTGTGGGTGTAATCCGCTGAAAACCCTCAGGAGACAACACTCCTCCTCTAGAGTAACCTAGAGGTTTAACGGCTTGTTGCACATGCTCAGTGCAATCGCGTCACCTGCGAAAGTGGTGTAATAAATTGTTAGTTAGGATTTTATTTTTCTTTTCTTTGTTTTTGCTCGGGACGAGCAAACGAATAAGTGTGGGGGTGTGATTAGTATCCAATATTGCATATTTTACATCATAACTCCCATGCATAATACAAATAAATAAGTGATTTTTACTCCTCTTCTCTACATATTTGCAGGTACACAATTAATGGAGAGATATTCAAATAATCACTTAATTAACACTAATTAAGTGATTAATCAAGATTAAGGATAAAGCCAAATCTCAAACCAGATCTAGAGAGATCCGCGCAACAAACTCAGAATCCAAGTGGTCCACGTGGATAACCACTTCCCAACTGATCTCCACCAGAAAGATCCGATCCAACGGCCACGAGATTGCCGCGGGGCGCGGCAAGGGGCGCGGCAATCTTGGGGCTGTTGGTCCCCGGATTTTGTGGCAACAAACTACTCTCCAGAAGCTTCCCATTTCTCCTATAAATACCCCATGAAGACCTGCGAGCTGAGACTGATCAGAGAAGAGAGGAGATTAGTTTAGGGTTTGTAATTTTTAGTTGTTTTTCTCTAGTTTTCTTTCTTTAGACCTCTTCTTCTCTATCCCTAGATTTCATTACAAAAGAGAGTGATTGTGAGGGAGAGAGCTTGTGTAATCAAGGGTGACAACTTGAAGCTATGCAAGGATTGATCCATCCTCCATTCCTCTACTTGAGTTTGATTCTAGTTTCTTGTGCTTTCTTTACTTGCTTTATTACTTGCTTACTTTAGTTCTTGCAATCTAATTCAAGCTTTGTTTTAGTTCTTTAATGGCTTCTTGTAGCTAGATTTTCATTCCATGTACTAGTTTACCACTAGCTTAGCCACTTCACTACTCATGGGTGATTGCTTTTGTTAATCTTGCAAGTGTATGATCTTCTCTTCTCCGATGGTTAAACCACCATCTTGCAAATGAGAAAGTAATTAGGTCAACACGTGAGAGGAATTCCAAGCCTATGGAGTGACAACATTAGGCAAAGCATTCATTATCAAGGAGATTGGTAAGCTTTGGCAAGCTAGCAAGGTAATCTAGTCTTGGATCGCTTTCTTTAAGTTTCTTGTTCTTTTCTTGTGAATACCACAACCAATTCTTGATTTCTTTTCCAACGACTTCCACATGAACATATCCATCTCTTTAGTTTCTTTTGCATCACTAAGTTTATTATCAAGAGAAGAATACTAGTTTGTTCACTTCACAACCTAACGTTTAAAGCTTCTATCGCGAGCTCTCCCTGAGATCCGACTCGGTATAGCCCTATGCTATAACGGAGACAAGAAAGGGTACATCAAATACATTTGCTACATAATAAGTACACACTCTCTAGTCTAATAATAATATAATAATAATATATAAATAAATAAATGGCTTGATGGTTGGAGTTGAAATCCCAGAAACCTTCACTGTGCACGGTGTGCATATTATCTAGGTTTTATGAAAATATAAAATATTCAATCCAATTTTGAATTCTTACCTTAATTAAAGACAAGATCTTGCATGGATACTAAGTTTAAGAAAGAATGATTATAGGTGGACTTATGACCTAGGATCACTTATATTTTTGCAAAAATAGTTCGTAAACTTATCTCTTATTCAAAATGCGTTTTGAAAATACTAACATTTGTCTTCTTTCTTTATGGATTTTGTGGGTGTAATCCGCTGAAAACCCTCAGGAGACAACACTCCTCCTCTAGAGTAACCTAGAGGTTTAACGGCTTGTTGCACATGCTCAGTGCAATCGCGTCACCTGCGAAAGTGGTGTAATAAATTGTTAGTTAGGATTTTATTTTTCTTTTCTTGTTTTTGCTCGGGACGAGCAAACGAATAAGTGTGGGGGTGTGATTAGTATCCAATATTGCATATTTTACATCATAACTCCCATGCATAATACAAATAAATAAGTGATTTTTACTCCTCTTCTCTACATATTTGCAGGTACACAATTAATGGAGAGATATTCAAATAATCACTTAATTAACACTAATTAAGTGATTAATCAAGATTAAGGATAAAGCCAAATCTCAAACCAGATCTAGAGAGATCCGCGCAACAAACTCAGAATCCAAGTGGTCCACGTGGATAACCACTTCCCAACTGATCTCCACCAGAAAGATCCGATCCAACGGCCACGAGATTGCCGCGGGGCGCGGCAAGGGGCGCGGCAATCTTGGGGCTGTTGGTCCCCGGATTTTGTGGCAACAAACTACTCTCCAGAAGCTTCCCATTTCTCCTATAAATACCCCATGAAGACCTGCGAGCTGAGACTGATCAGAGAAGAGAGGAGATTAGTTTAGGGTTTGTAATTTTTAGTTGTTTTTCTCTAGTTTTCTTTCTTTAGACCTCTTCTTCTCTATCCCTAGATTTCATTACAAAAGAGAGTGATTGTGAGGGAGAGAGCTTGTGTAATCAAGGGTGACAACTTGAAGCTATGCAAGGATTGATCCATCCTCCATTCCTCTACTTGAGTTTGATTCTAGTTTCTTGTGCTTTCTTTACTTGCTTTATTACTTGCTTACTTTAGTTCTTGCAATCTAATTCAAGCTTTGTTTTAGTTCTTTAATGGCTTCTTGTAGCTAGATTTTCATTCCATGTACTAGTTTACCACTAGCTTAGCCACTTCACTACTCATGGGTGATTGCTTTTGTTAATCTTGCAAGTGTATGATCTTCTCTTCTCCGATGGTTAAACCACCATCTTGCAAATGAGAAAGTAATTAGGTCAACACGTGAGAGGAATTCCAAGCCTATGGAGTGACAACATTAGGCAAAGCATTCATTATCAAGGAGATTGGTAAGCTTTGGCAAGCTAGCAAGGTAATCTAGTCTTGGATCGCTTTCTTTAAGTTTCTTGTTCTTTTCTTGTGAATACCACAACCAATTCTTGATTTCTTTTCCAACGACTTCCACATGAACATATCCATCTTCTTTTAGTTTCTTTTGCATCACTAAGTTTATTATCAAGAGAAGAATACTAGTTTGTTCACTTCACAACCTAACGTTTAAAGCTTCTATCGCGAGCTCTCCCTGAGATCCGACTCGGTATAGCCCTATGCTATAACGGAGACAAGAAAGGGTACATCAAATACATTTGCTACATAATAAGTACACACTCTCTAGTCTAATCACTTTCCTATTTATAGCTGAAGACTAGGGTTAGTTAGGGAGTTATTAGGTGCAATTTGAATCAAAGGAACGTTGAAAACAGTTGCACAAAAGACCAGATAATGAAAACTGTCCAACAGTCAAAACTGCCTATTAGTCGACTTGCCCATGGAGTTAGTCGACTAACCTAGGCAAAATTCCTTCTATTAGTCGACTAGGTTTGACTATAAGTCGACTAGGTTAGTGGCCGTTGGAAGAACAGTTTCAGAATAACTACTTCAAGTCGACTGCAACTACCTGATAGTCGACTGGGTCAAGGATTAGTCGACTAGGGGTATTCTATAAGTCGACTACAAAATGATATTAGTCGACTTGGTTTACTGTCGGTCGACTAATTATCAAACAGAGAGTTGGGTCAGATATTTGACACAGAATTATTCGACTTGGGTTTGGAGTAAGTCGACTAGTCAATGGGTTAGTCGACTTATAAAAGACTTCAAGTCGACTAATGGACCAATGAAGTGTGTGTTTGTGTCAAGGCTTTTACATGCTATTCCACAATTACAACCCACACTTTATCAACTCTTCTTGGCACATCTTGATCATGTCGGACTCTTGATTCGTCATGTGTAAGAGCTCCAAATGAATTGATCTTCACGAACGTCTTCATCGAAATAGGTTCCAACATTCTCCCCCTTTTTGATGACGACGCTTTGTGTGCACAAGTCCTCCCCCTGCAGAAAATATGTTATCTTTTCCTCCCCTGCAGAAATGGGTTATAACAGATAGAGAAATATTTTGTTCTCCCCCTGCAACAAATATATTAGTACATATATACATAGTTGATCTTTATCAAAAAATTTTTTTATATGGTACCTGCAAGATAAACGTTAGTTGGTACCAAATATAAAAGATCATTTTAACCTTTAGGACTCCAAATCCATTTAGAATTTGGTTTCCACCTGTTAATATACACATAGTTGCAAGAATCACAAATATCATGAATATATGATGCATTATATGTATTTTTATCATGAAAATTTAAATTTTTAGGAATCCATATAAACTTACTTTTCTTAGACTTTCTTTTTACAAAAGAACTATATGGATTACTATAACATGAAGATTTTGCAATAAATCCAATACCATGTTTATCATGTGACAAATTCTGAAAAGATAATAAAGCATTCAAATTTTCTTTTCCTTTATTAAACTTAGTCACATTTTGCAAAAGATCTTCATATTTATTTTTGAAAACTAACATGTCTTTATCCAATATAGAAATCCTTTCATTTAAAGACTTAGTTTCCTTTTTCAGAAAAATGTTTTCTTTTATAAACTTCTCATTTTCAGTTTTCAAGAATGATATGACATTTTCAGATTCATCTTGTTGAGAATTTATAGAAGAACATTGTAATGCATAAACAGAATTTTCCTATAAAAGTTTCTCATTTTCTTTTAACAAAAATCTGTTTTTCAGTTTTTCATTTTTCAGATTCATAAATAATTCATTAAATGTATCAGAGAGTTCAGAAAACGATACCTCTTCATCTTCTATGGCCATGTAACATAAGTTAACATGTTCAGTGGATTCTTCTTCATCAGAAGATGAGGAATCACTATATTCTTAAGATGCTTCGTAGTTCTTCTTCTTTCTGAACTTCTTATACTTATCCTTCTTTTTGAGCAAAGGGCAATTCATCTTCATATGACCTGGTTTATCACAATTAAAGCATTTGAATTTACCTTGCTTTAGGAATCGCCTGAATTTCTTTGAAAGCATAGCCATCTCCTCTTCATCGTCATTGGAATCGTCCGTGTCAGAGGATGCATGGAAGGCGAGTTCTTTTTTCTTTGAGCGGTGTTGTCTCTCTTGGTCCTTCTTTCTTTCTTCTAACTGCACTTCATATGCCATTAGATTACCGATTAGGTTTTCTAATGTCATAGTTGAGAGATCATTCGCCTCTTCAATGGCGGTTGTCTTCTTCTCCCATTCTGGTGTGAGTGCACGAAGGATCTTTCGAACTCTTTCAACTTGGGTGTAGTCCTTTCAAGGGATGCAAGAGTATTGGTGATGTCGGTGAATCTTGTAACCATTTCGGATATGGTTTCATTCTCCTCCATTTTAAATAACTCAACCTGTGGACAAGAACAGATATTTTAGATTCCTTAACTTTATTAGTGCCTTCGTGTGTTACCTGAAGAGTATGCCATATTTGATGTGCAGAAGTTGCTGTTGAAACACGGTTGAACTCTTCTTTGGTTAGGGCACAGAATAGAGCATTCATCGCTTTGGCGTCAAGGTTCGCGTTCTTCTTTTGATCTTCACTCCAAGCGTTGTAGTTGGTTGTGGGCTTGGTGTACGATGCTTCTACGATGTTCCAAAGGTCATAGTTGAGTGACTGCAAGTATATCTTCATTCTACACTTTCAATAGTTGTAGTTGGTTCCATCAAATAGCGGTGGACGTTGTGTAGAATGTCCTTCTTTGAATTGGGATGATGAGAACTCCGTTGCCATCCTTGTTGTTGACTAGTATCCGCCCTTGCTCTGATACCAATTGTTGGATCGTTGAGATAAGGACTAATTGCGGAATTATCTCTTGTAGGCAACAATGATCTAAAATACAACACAAGTCAACACAAACACTAGACAAGAAGGATTAATCGTTAGGCAAATAAATAAAATAAATAACTTGCATGTAAAGGAAAACAAATCTCAGAAATTGACAAACGCAAACAAAGAGATTTATCCTGGTTCGGTCCTTGTGACCTACATCCAGTCCCCAAGCCACCCGCTTGAGATTTTCCTTTAACCTTGATCTTGCCACCCAAAATCAATACAACATGTACACCACTTGTCGAATCCCCTTCTCCAAATATGTACACCTTCTCTTCCACCAAGAGAACACCTTCTCTTCCACCAAGAGAATACCTTTTACCTTTGTACAACTGCCTCTACAACCAAGAAGCCTCCCGTGTACAATGGACACCTTGTACAACTTGCCTCTTCAACCAAGAAGCCTCCCGTGTACAATGAACACTTTGAGAATTACAAAACTTTTATCCTATAAGCCTTGGTACAGATGTGTATATGGACAAGGTCTAGTATAGGAGACAAACTTCAGAGGACTTCACAATAGGAATTGTCTTTTGGTGAAGACTGAAGTTAGAAACAGTTTTTCAGATTTGCAGATTTTGGCTTTTTGGAAAACTGAGAAAAACTCTTGGTAAATGGCCTTTGTAATAACTTTCCTATTTATAGCTGAAGACTAGGGTTAGTTAGGGAGTTATTAGGTGCAATTTGAATCAAAGGAACGTTGAAAACAGTTGCACAAAAGACCAGATAATGAAAACTGTCCAACAGTCAGAACTGCCTATTAGTCGACTTGCCCATGGAGTTAGTCGACTAACCTAGGCAAAATTCCTTCTATTAGTCGACTAGGTTTGACTATAAGTCGACTAGGTTAGTGGCCGTTGGAAGAACAGTTTCAGAATAACTACTTCAAGTCGACTGCAACTACCTGATAGTCGACTGGGTCAAGGATTAGTCGACTAGGGGTATTCTATAAGTCGACTACAAAATGATATTAGTCGACTTGGTTTACTGTCGGTCGACTAATTATCAAAAGAGAGTTGGGTCAGATATTTGACACAGAATTAGTCGACTTGGGTTTGGAGTAAGTCGACTAGTCAATGGGTTAGTCGACTTATAAAAGACTTCAAGTCGACTAATGGACCAATGAAGTGTGTGTTTGTGTCAAGGCTTTTACATGCCATTCCACAATTACAACCCACACTCTATCAACTCTTCTTAGCACATCTTGATCATGTCGGACTCTTGATTCGTCATGTGTAAGAGCTCCAAATGAATTGATCTTCACGAACGTCTTCATCGAAATAGGTTCCAACATGTATAAGTTTTCACTTCATGTATATGTTTTTATTGCCAAACTTTAAGATATACATGTATACCCCTTGAGTCATTTGCCTTTCATGTAAATCTATATATGGACTCAATTGTATTTAGGGATATGTATGTATACTTATTGTGTTGACAATTCATACATATACCTTGAAATGAAATTTGTTTCGGTGAAGATTTAGTTTTTCGTGCTTTTGTGTTTAATTGTTTAACTTCATGTATATGTCTATCATGTCCAAACTATTAGATATACATGTTTATCCTTTTTTGAGCCACGTGCCTTAATGCATATATTTTGTGGACTCGTTGTGTTTTGGATATGTATGTATACTTTAGTTTGTATTAGATATACATATGCCTTGAAGATTAAATAATTTAGATGACTTTCATGTTTTCATGTTTAAGGAATAATTGAGCTAAATGAAAAATTTTCATGATTATGATATTCACACCTTATTTATACACTCACTTTCTATATTTACTCATGTTTTGTTTTCATGAGTCATATTTATGTCTAATTGAATTAGAGTGTTGATTATCTTGTGGATTTCATGTTTATGAAAAACTATTTTGTTGTATTCCTTACTTGAAGGATTCCGTACTAGTTAACAAGATTCCCATTTAACTAGTTCGTATTCTTCATTTGGTAGAGTTTTTCAAACTAAGCTTATTTTCAAATCTATTTTTGAAAACCTCTACCATCCACGGGAGGTTGGATGGGAGTCCATGCCTTGTATGTTTATATTAAAAATCATCTTAAACTTGTGCATGAGATGGGAGGATTAGTTATATGAGTTATATCATGTTTTTATTGTTATGTCAATTGGTATCATTGAACTCTTTCAATTGGTATCAATTTTGATCCTTTGTGTATACTCATATGTTTACTGTGTATGTATATTTTCAATTGGTATCATCTATTGGTGATTGGTACTCATTCTATTTCATACACATATACTTGTTTTATTTGTGCTTAAGATATAAACTTTTCACACAAATTTTGTTTATGCTAGAGCTTGAGTTTCAACTATTACTTCAATTGATTCATTTTTCAATTGGTATCCTTATTCACGCTTATTTAAAAAAAAAAACTATGCATAGGATTGTTAAAATAAGAGTATTCATAGTTTGTGTTGGTATTTCATAAAGGGGGAGAAAATTCGATTTTCATATTTCAATTGGTATTTAGTTTTCCACTCCCTTGCTTTATGATAGAAAATAGTCATTTCAATTGTTTATATGACTTAAAAAGAAAAAAAAACACTTCTTTTGATATCAAGATGTGTTGTGTTTTCAATTGGTATCTGAAAATTTTGTTTTAAAGAAAAATATTCAAAAGTTTTGATTTGTATTGACTATATACAAGGGGAGCTTAACATCTCTTCTACATATAGATTCATGTTGAGTGTATCGTGTATTGAAGAGCTTAACATCTCTTCTTTATGTGGTACACGTGTGTAGGGGGAGCTTCACATCTCCTCTTATGCATTACATATTGTGTGTTATGTGAATTAGGCTTAACATCCCTCTTTCATGTAATGCATATGTGTAGGGAAGCTAACTTAGCGTCTTCCTCTTCATGAATGTATATAGCATATAACATTTATTGATCTTTGTTTAATTTCAATTGATATCAAGATGCTTCATTGACATATTGTTCTATTGATATCATGTTGTTTATAGTCACCCCTTATTGACTTTGTTTTGTTTTAGACAAAAAAAAGGGGAGAACATTGTTTGTATTGTTTTGATTGACAAAAGGGGGGAGAAAGATTTTTACCCCTCATTTATTGTTTTGTTTACCCCTTTATTGATGATTGACAAAAAGGGGGAGAATAATTTGGTTTTTATATATGCATACTTATGTTTTTGCATATATTAAGTTTTATTGGTATCTAGAGCATCTAGTGTCTTTGTTAATGTTTTATTAATTTAATTGATATCTAGAGCTTCTAGAATATGTTTATGTGTTTTATGCATGTTGATGCATACATGTTTATGTACATTCATTGCATATCTTTTCTTTATTTGTTTATGCATGAGTTAAGGGGGAGCTTCTTTGAAGCTTAACTTTAATCCATGCATATATAACTCCATTAGTTTTGTCATCATCAAAAAGGGGGAGATTGTTGGCCCAAAGGCCTTCCACCCTAGTTTTGATGATGATTAACTCATGTAGTTATGTTTACTAATAATCTTGTGTTTCTAGTCTCAGATCATATAACAAGATATTAGTTGGTGATTAGCTTCAACAAAGGTGTTTAGAAGCTTTTCATGGTGATTCCAGGGCCAAAGCTTCAAGATCATACCTTGCCTAACTCATGGATCACGGTGTTTGTGGATCGAGTCGCCTTGAAGATGAAGATCGTCAAGAAGACTTAGGTATCCATAGTTTAGTGTGTTTTAGATCCATATTGTAAAGCTTAGTATAGTTGATATGCTCAAGTGCACTAACACACACGTTTTATGTTTTGGATTTGGTTTTCATGAATAGTAGATCAAAACAAGTTTACTTTATTTCTATGTATATTAGATATGTTCTAGATATACATACATGCTTTAAACTTGCTAGACAAACTTATTTTGACTATTCTATTCATGTTTTGGAAAAATCAAGTTTGATAAAAATACAAGTTTTGTTTTTGATAAAATTTGCAAGACTCAAAAATGAATTGATATGATTGATATATATCTTGAAATTTTTATCACTTATTTGTGTTTCAATATAAAATGTTAAAACAAGTTTTGTGGATTTTTAGAAGACTTAAAAGATTTTTCAAAATATTTTTAAACTGGTTTTCTGACCCAGATTTCTGTTCCAGGCTTCAACCAGTCGACTAGTCAAACTGACCTAGTCGACTTGGGTGAAGTCGGTCGACCGGGCCGGTCGACCGACGTGCACAGATCTGTGCACGTTTCGCACCTCTGGGACGGTCGACCCGGACGGTCGACCGGTCTGAGAGCAGTGCTCTCTGTTTATTTGGGTCGACCGTGCCGGTCGACCGTGGTTGCCCAACGGTCACAATTCTGACCGTTGGCGGTCGACCGGGCCGGTCGACCGTCAGCCTGTCAGGCTGCCACACCAGCCTAACGGCTAGTTTTTGGTTTGGCCTATATAAACCCCATCTCTTTTAGTTTTTGGCCAAGGTTTTTAAAAAGAGAAAAATCCCCAGTTTCCCTGAGTTTAAAACAAGTTTTCAAAAGAGTTTTTTTGGCTTTAAGCTTCTCATCTTTATTGTTTTGGGTTTTTGAAAAATCAAAGAAAACTAGGTTTTGGGATTTTGATTTGATCTTTCATTTTTTATCTTTTACAAGAGACTTCCCAATTAGTTTTTCTTTGTTGCTTGTTTCTAAAAACACCTTGTTTCCACACTTGAGCTATCACCTATCCTAATCTATTAGGATCATTTGTTTTGTGGAAAAACAGAAAAGAAAAGAGAGATTGTTTGTGGTTGAAAGAAACCACTTGTTGTACACCCTTATTCTTTGTGTATCCCTCTTAGGTAGAGGTGATCGGGTGATTGGTTTGCTCCCTCTAGTGAGAGGTGGAGTTGGTTTGTAAACCCTCTTCGGTAGAGGTGTTGTGGTTGTATTGGCTACGAGCCTACCCCTCGGTTGTGAGGTGGTTGTTTGAGAGAGGAGTTTGGTACTCCTAGAGTTGTAACAAATCCTCTTTGGTAGATGTTCCCTCGGTGGGAGATAGTGGATTGGAAATCCTACACGGTGGTGTAGGCGGGGATGTAGAGCTAGGGGCTCGAACCTCGAAACATATTCTTGTGTTTGCGTTTGATCCAATATCTCTCAACTCTCTCTCTCTCTCATTTATTTGTGCAAAGCATCATTCATAACATCATATCATATTTGCTTGTGTTGAGCATAATTCATATTGCCATATCATATCTATTTGCTTGTGTTGTGCCTTGCATATTTCATATTGCTATATCTTGTATATGCTTGGTTGCTTGTGTGTGCCTCACTTATACTTAACCGCAAGAGCTTCACATAGCACCTCAACCCATTCAAGGGGATCAAGAGGAGTTAGTCCAGAGCCCTTCACGGGGAATTCGGCTACACTTGTGTGTTGTATTAAGTGTGTTGCAAGATTTGTTTTAAGCTTCCGCATTTAGAGCATTTAGTTCACTTGATTAGCACTTACACCTATTCACCCCCCCTCTAGGTGTTTTTCACGTTCTTATTATCCTTAAGAAGCATATCCTCAACCGTGAAAGTAATAGCAGGTACTTTTGGTTGTATATGATGTCATTTAGGGCAAGTGGACTGAGTGTCACCCCCAGGAATTTTTGGCATATGTGTCAGAAATGATTCTGAGTTAGCTAGTGTATCCCTAAGCACTTCTCTTGTTTCTTTCGAGAGACGAAAGAGCTCGTGTATGGTGATTCGAGCTGGGATATTAGCCAGCTGGGCCAATATGTCAAAACTGTAAGTTCAACTAGAGGGGGGGTGAATAGGTGATGGCTAATCTAATGGTCACTTAATGCCAAATAATGCGGAATTAAAAACAATTATGACCTAATTAAACTTCTTACACTAAACACCACGTATAACCAAAGAGTGTTGCCGAATTCCCCGTGAAGGGCTCTAGACAAACTCCTCTAGATTCCCCTTGAATGGGTTGAGGTGCCGCGTTGGCTTGATGGTTGCTAATGTTGCATATTTAATGTCACATTTCCATACTTATTTTAGAATAAAAGCCTGCATTGTCCTAATTATTTGTTTAATTTATTTGCAGGCCCAATCTTTAAGGAGATGAAGAGAAATGAGCCCAAAAGCCCACCAGAATTCTGAATTAAATCAGAATTAATTCGCACACACAAAATCAGGGCAAAATCAAGAGATTGAAACCGGTTGAGAAGAATCCTCTCAGGATCGATCGGTTAAAGCCAAGAATCCAAGGCCATTTCTTCAAAATCTCGGAGCCAAACTGCAAAACCAACTCCAGATAAAGTCAGAGGGAGAAACCGGGGAGACCCAACAACAGGGTGTGGCCACCTGGCCACACCCTGGCCGCGGAAACGCGGCTTGGGCCGCGTTTCCGCGGCTTTGTTGGGGAGTTAGGGGGAGCGTTTGCTCCCCCGACCCCCGGGATCATGGTGGTTAGGGTTTTGCCTATAAAAGGCCTGTACTTGCGCTGAAAATGGGTCGTCAATGCATATGAGGATTTAGCTTAGTTTTCATTTCTTAGTTTAGGTTTTTAGTCTTTCTTTTTATGTAATTTGTATGTAACTTAGGGTAGAAGAAGATTCATGTAAGTAAGAGAGAGGGGCTGATGTTGAGAGTGACACCGACGATGTACCCTACTCCTTTCTTTCAATGTCTCAGCAAGTAATAAAGGTAAATGCTTTGTTTGTTTTCTATTCTGCTTTACTTTACATTTGTTTTGCTTTCCTCTTCCTCTTCTACTTTACCTTGGTTGTATTTGTTGAGTGTACAAGTGAATTCCAAAGCAAGTATAACCAAGCTACGTGAGAGCCAGCGATAGTTCATGAAGACGTTCTCCTCTTCCAAGATCCGCATCACTTCGTTCTTCTTATGCTTGACGATATAATGTGCACGGGGACCGAGCTCGAGTTTATGATCTATGCGTTGAACGCCTCCGAAGCAAAAAGGTAGAACTTGCAAAAAGGTTTCCAAGTAAGTCATCAATAAACCTAGGTAAGTATCTCTTCACTTTCTTTCTTTCTTTTCTTTCTTAGTTTAGATCACCAACCACTTCTTCCAAATCGTTTTCATTCTTCTTTCCACTTCATTGTACATAATCGCTTTCTTTTGTTTTCTGAATTTTCCAACTTCTTCATCTTCCATTTTCCACTAACTTTAACTATACTTTCTTTTTCCAATTTTAAAACTTTAAAATAGAGAAGAACTTTCGCTTATTTTCTTAACGATTTCAATAAAGAACTGTAAAGCTTCCATCGCAAACCCTCCTTGTGGATCACGATCCGCATAGCCACTTGCTATAGCGGAAGAATTGAGCACTTGCACATATTCTTTCTTAAGTTCTATAATCTCGTATTTTTTGTGCAGGTTTAACCTCAATCAAATTTTGGCGCCGTTGCCGGGGAGGGTAACATTGTTTTTATTGAAATCTGAATTTTTTTTGAAAATTTTTTAGAACTAAACGAATTTTCTTCTCTGTTGCAGGTTATAGGGCAAGCAAAGCAGGAAATCAAAATTGCAGTAACATACAAGTGGCCTTGGGCCTCTGCTCTAGAAAGCAGAGACCACGTGCCCTCTGATTTGCCGCATTTCCACGGCAAAAGCCGCGGATCCGCGGCAAGGAAGAGTTGACTACTAACAGGTTTTTGCAGGGCTGCTTGGTTTGCAAAAATTCTAGTTTGCTGCAACTTTATTTCTTATATGCCAACATCCTGCTAATAATCAACAGTAAAACATTTGTTGCAAAAGTTAAAAATTGATTAGACGTTTGCATTTTAGGCACGTGTCTTTTCAATTCATTTATTTTTACTGTTGAAGAGTGCTGGAGCAAGGTACGTTTGCATTGCATGTAGAATAGGAATCATCTCTTGCTTGATTTTCATGCTTTGAATGAATCTTATTTACATATCTTGTACACTTGCACTAATTGATTTTAAGGGCACCAACCCAATAACAAGATAAGGTGGGGATTTAATCACCCTTCTTTAGCCCAAAAATCAGAATCCAAGCACTCACTAACCCAAGCCTAACTTAAAATGAGTAGACATTGGCCCTAGGGACATCGCGGACTCAATTAGGAGATTATCCTAAGGGGGAAAGGTGTTGGAACTTGACTCTTGCCAAATCAGTGTCTAGGAAAGGGATTAAGGGTCGAAAGCCCGAAGGTTGGTGGTTATTTAATTAAGGAACGTCTTTTGACGGAAATCCTCCCACCAACCTTGCCCTGACCTGGCTGATTAGCTTATGGTCAAAGTTTACATTAAACCTCCCGTGGACAGTCTAACCAGTTAGAAGTCGTCTAGGTCTAGTTCTACCCTAACTTAGGTTAGAATTTTTTCTTTCTTGTTTGTTTATTTGTTTGCTTTTCTTTCTTTTTTGTGTGTATTCTATTGTGTGATATGGCTTATAATAATAATTTTTCCAACTTCAATAATAATCCATATTACACACCGAGTTCATTTTCGGATATTACCAACCCGGCATATCATGACTTTAACCAACCTAGTGTGCCGGATTGGTCTTATCCGAATCAATATAACCCAAGTCCCCCATCTAATAACTATAATGTCCATAATAATTTCAACTCTTCACCTAGTCAGTGGGGATTCACCTCCCACGAGCATAATTATCAACCAACTTGTCCTCCTTCTCCACCTAGTCCACAATATTTTCAAGAGTCATACTCAGTTCCACCCATCCAAAATAGGAAACCATCAATTTTGGAAATGAGTATGCGTGAGTCCAAACACAAATCCCAAAATCTAATGGACTCACAATTTCACTACCACTCCCAAGACAATTCTTCATCTTTTCATCAAAACAATGAACCTATCAACTATGAAAAGATGCTTGAAGCCATGACTCAGGCTCAAAACACTCGTAATCGTGACATAGATATGATGGTCGAATCTTTACGTTCTCACCGTTGGACCAGTTCTGATGTCACTAACCATTCTGTTAGAGTTGAAGAGTCATGTAGTCTTGGAAATCAAGATTCTATTTCAGAACAACCACTTGAACTTGCCCAAACTCTAAATTTTGAAAAAGATATTGACAGTTTAGCAAGTTTTCCTTTTCCTGAAATAGAACTTGAAAATGAATATGATCCTGAACCCCAACTTAGTGATTCAATTCTACTTCCTGGTTCAATTATGACTCCGTATCTTCACCTGATTTTAATCTTTTTCCTGAGTCAACATTGAATCCTGTGCCAATCATCATGAAATTGAATCACCCATTCTTAAGGATCATATTGAACTTGACCAATTATACAATTTTGAAAATCCTATTGACAAATGGCAAGTTCTCAATTTTTTGATATTGAACTCAATGAGATATGTGACCTAGATTCTCAAATCTGTGCTCCGGTTCAACTTTCTGAATCAATATTGACTCCTGTTGTGTTACCAAACTTGAGTAATATTTTAGAGTCAGTTTTGATTCCTCCACCTATCATTCCTGAACTGGAATCACCCACATTAAGTCACATTCAATTGTTAGAAAATACATGTGGACTAGAGTTTCAACTTCTTGACTTGGACCCGCTTCTTGAACTAATTTCGACTCCTGAACCTTTACTTGACTTAAGTCACCTTCCCGAGTCGGTATTAGTTCCTGTCCTTCCTGAGTCCAAGTTAACCGTTCTATCATTTCATACTCCATTCTGGGACGAGGTGGTTGACAAATTTGACTCCGAAATTAGTTATGGAATATGGACATTAGATGGGGTTAAATATTTAATAAAGATCCTTTATGGATACATCTTTTTAATGGGTTATATTAAAGATACTTCTGGTGGGTTCCTCCGAGACCCAAGAAAAGTTGATTGGGCCGCGTTTCGTGGACCAATCAGACCACCACCGGAACCACCACCATAAGGTAACACTTTCCTTCCCTTTCTTCTTTTTCATGCATCTATGCATTAATTCATACATTGAGGATAATGCATGAGATAGGTGTGGGGGAGGGTCTAACATAACTTTTCTTTTTCTTTAAAAAAAAAAAAAAATTTTAACATTTTTCTTACTTTTAAAAAACTTTTTGAAAAATAGAAACAATATTTTGACTTATTTTTGTAAGAAATTAAGTTAATTTTAAGGAATAGGAAAATCCAAATTATGATTTCTTATACTTGGTCAAAATAAGATTACTTGTTTGATTTATTGAGTTAGGAAGATAATTTGTCAAAGTAATTTAGTCTTGATCTTTACCTTGATGAAATATGCACACTTCATACACTTACACACTTAGGGTTCAAAAACAAAGATTCTTATGCCTTATAAAAAATATATATATATATAAACAAATCTAATTATTGATTAGCTAGGTGCTTTGGCCTAAGAAAGCCTTAGTATTTATGCAAAAGATAATTAGATGAGTTTGAAAAAAAAACAAGTCTAATTATTGATTAGCTAGGTGCTTTGGCCTAAGCAAGTCTTAGTATTTATGCGAAAGATGATTAGATAAGTTTGAAAAGAAAAGTCCTCTGATTAAGCTGGGTATTTGTGCCTAATAAAGCATAAGTATTCACGCCTAAAAGAGGTTCATATAATAAAATCCTTAGTTTTGTGGCCTTGTTTGCTCGAGTCCTTAAGTCCTTGGGGGTGTTTTCTCACCTGGTGCCCTAAGACCGTTTGGTTTGGGAGTCATCGATTAAAGGCTCGTTACATGGGCAGATTAGAAAGCCTAATAAAACTAAGGAATAATACACAAAAAAAAAGTATATCTATAAAAATAAATAAGGCATAAGAGTTAGAGTTAATGAACCCTTAGTCAAAATTTTCACATTCACAAGGTGCATATGACTTAGGGTAAAGTAATAGACTAGATGAGAAGCACAATTTGACTCCTTACTTTGATTGATAACAAATTTTTGAATAGAGACTAAGTTTAGGAATGAAAAATTCGGCTTTCCTATAACTTATAGATTGCTTAGATCTTACAATCATATTTCAAATATTTTTCTCTTTCAAAATGCTTTTCGAAAATACTAACTCTTTATTTCTCTTTCTTTATGGATTTTGTGGGTGTAATCCGCCGAAAACCCTCACGAGACAAAACTCGTCCTCTAGGGGGAACCTAGAGGTTTAACGGCTTATTGCACATGCTCAGTGCAATCGCGCGACCTGCGAAAGTAGTCTAATAATCCTTAGTATAATTTAGTTGTTTTGCTCGAGGACGAGCAAAAGATAGGTATGGGGGTGTGATTGGTTGCTAATCTTGCATATTTAATGTCACATTTCCATACTTATTTTAGAATAAAAGCCTGCATTGTCCTAATTATTTGTTTAATTTATTTGCAGGCCCAATCTTTAAGGAGTGAAGAGAAATGAGCCCAAAAGCCCACCAGAATTCTGAATTAAATCAGAATTAATTCGCACACACAAAATCAGGGCAAAATCAAGAGGTTGAAACCGGTTGAGAAGAATCTTCTCAGGATCGATCGGTTAAAGCCAAGAATCCAAGGCCATTTCTTCAAAATCTCGGAGCCAAACTGCAAAACCAACTCCAGATAAAGTCAGAGGGAGAAACCGGGGAGACCCACCAACAGGGTGTGGCCACCTGGCCACACCCTGGCCGCGGAAACGCGGCTTGGGCCGCGTTTCCGCGGCTTTGTTGGGAGTTAGGGGGAGCGTTTGCTCCCCCGACCTCCCCGGGATCATGGTGGTTAGGATTTTGCCTATAAAAGGCCTGTACTTGCGCTGAAAATGGGACGTCAATGCATATGAGGATTTAGCTTAGTTTTCATTTCTTAGTTTAGGTTTTTAGTCTTTCTTTTTATGTAATTTGTATGTAATTTAGGGTAGAAGAAGATTCATGTAAGTAAGAGAGAGGGGCTGATGTTGAGAGTGACACTGAGATGTACCCTACTCCTTTCTTTCATTGTCTCAGCAAGTAATAAAGGTAAATGGTTTGTTTATTTTCTATTCTGCTTTACTTTACATTTGTTTTGCTTACCTCTTCCTCTTCTACTTTACCTTGGTTGTATTTGTTGAGTGTACAAGTGAATTCCAAAGCAAGTATAACCAAGCTACGTGAGAGCCAGCGATAGTTCATGAAGACGTTCTCCTCTTTCAAGATCCGCATCACTTCATTCTTCTTATGCTTGACGATATAATGTGCACGGGGACCGAGCTCGAGTTTATGATCTATGCGTTGAACGCCTCCGAAGCAAAAAGGTAGAACTTGCAAAAAGGTTTCCAAGTAAATCATCATCAACCTAGGTAAGTATCTCTTCACTTTTCTTTCTTTCTTTCTTTCTTAGTTTAGATCACCAACCACTTCTTCCAAATCGTTTTCATTCTTCTTTCCACTTCATTGTACATAATCGCTTTCTTTTGTTTTCTGAATTTTCCAACTTCTTCATCTTCCATTTTCTACTAACTTTAACTATACTTTCTTTTTCCATTTTTAAAACTTTAAAACAGAGAAGAACTTTCGCTTATTTTTTTAACGATTTCAATAAAGAACTGTAAAGCTTCCATCGCAAACTCTCCTTGTGGATCACGACCCGCATAGCCACTTGCTATAGCGGAAGAATTGAGCACTTGCACATATTCTTTCTTAAGTTCTATAATCTCGTATTTTTTGTGCAGGTTTAGCCTCAATCATGGCTCTCTTGGTTAAATACAAGTGTTAGCAAACAACCCAAGCAAGTATATATCAATTATGCACACAAGTATATCATGCAAGTAAAGATGAACACAATAAAGTAATGCAAGATATAAATAAGGGAGAGAGAGAGAAAAGGCAATCGCAAACACAAAGGGTATGTTTCGAGGTTCGAGCACACTTGCTCTACATCCCCGCCTTCGACACACGAAGGATTTCCACTATGCAAGATCCTAAAGGATCTCTCCTCGGTGCCGCAACACCTACAAGCCCTCGGACTCCCTAGTCCCATACACACGCAAGCTCACTAGCTCGCCGAGGCCGCACCTCAAACCACCGAGTTCACACAAGAACTCTAAACCACCACGAGCACACTTGCCCGTTTCCTTAAAGTACAAGAATGAAATCTCTTGGTGATCTAAACACTTTGATCACCAATAAAAGCTCTCACTACAACACTCCTATAGGATGAGTATGTCTATGAATTGCTTAAGTGTTTGTGTGAGAAAAACAAAGAAAGAGATGGTGAAGGAAAACTCAAAGAATCTCTTTTACACTCTTGATAATATCTTCCCTTTAGATTGGAAGTATTTGCTCTCAAATATGTTGAGAAAACTCTTTTAATGAAGTGGGAAAAACTGGCGCAAAGCTCTCCTCAAATCTTAGCTCAAAACAATGACCAAACCCCCAAATTTATAGGCCAGAAAAATATAGCCGTTCGGGTCTGTCAGGCCTGCCGGTCGACCCGGCCGGTCGACCCGCAACGGTCAAAAATCCGACCGTTGGAGCCTCCAGTCGACCCGCCCGGTCGACCCAAAAGAACCGAGAGCACTGCTCTCAGTTCCGGTCGACCCGCCCGGTCGACCCGCCCACTGAACTGCCAGACGTGCACGGTTCTATGCACGTCGGTCGACCCTTGCGGTCGACCTGCCCTTGGTTCCGGTCGACCCGCCCGGTCGACCCGTAAGCCAGTTCTGGGTCAGCACTTGGGAGAAAAATGTTGGTCTTTTGGCTTTCATAAAAATCCCATAAAATACATAAAAATCTAGAAAAATAGTTTAACCAATATACTTTGATATACAAACATGCTTGCACAAAATCAAGGCATGTTATAAAAGATTTGGACTATTTTTGTAATATGAAAATATTTGGCTCATGTGAAAACTTGTATTTTCCAAAAAACTTATTTTCCAAAACTCTTCATCAAATACAAAAACAAGATATACTTTTAAAGCATAGTGTGTATGGATATGATCCACTACACAATCAAGATGAAATATCTATGTTTTTGACATTAAGCATAAACTTGGTTTTGGTTGAAAGATGTAAACATGAATATCAAAAACCAAATAGTATTTTGTCACAAAGAAAAATCTTTTCTAAACTAAAAAATCTTTTATGAAAACAATTCTATCAAGAGTGTGTGTGTATATGTACTTGAGCAATCCACCAACTACTCTATCCTTTACATTTTATCTAAAAACAAAATCTTATACCTAGACATAAGTCTTCATCTTCTTGAAGTCTTCACTTGAAGGCTTCTCATCTTCTTGACTTGGTCCAAGCTTGATCCAAAAGCTCCTTGGATCACACCGTGCAAGCTCCAAATCTTGACATTTTATCCTTTGTTGAGTTATGCACCTACTAAGATCTTAATAATGAATCTGTCACTAATTAAACACAAGATCATTAGTAAACATAACTTCATGAGTTGATCATCATCAAAACAAGGGTGATAGGCCTTTGGGCCAACAATCTCCCCCTTTTTGATGATGACAAAACTCATGAAGTTATATATGCATGGATTAAAGTAAAGCTTCAAGGAAGCTCCCCTTTAACTCATGCATAGCAAATAAACAAATAGATATAGCAATGAAGCACATAATACTTCTCCCCTTTTTGTCACTCATCAACAAAGGGTTCAAAGTAAAAGCAAATCAAACAAATTTTTCTCCCCCTTTTTGTCAAAAAAACAAAGAGATCAAGAAGGGGTAATACAAATCAATCAATAAGGATTTATATCCGATATACATTCATGAAGAGGAAGACGCTAAGTTAACTTCCCTACACATATGCATTACATGAAGAAGGGATGACAAGCCCTAACTCACATAACACATATTATGTAATGCATAAGAGGAGATGTGAAGCTCCCCCTACACATGTATATCATATAAAGAAGAGTTGTCAAGCTCCTCAATTTATAATATACTCAACATGAATCTATATGTAAGAGAGATGTCAAGCTCTCCTTGCATATAGGAAATACAAATCAAAAATTTTGAATTTTTCTTTTAATAAAACATATTTTGAGATATCAAGTAAACACATTTTTTTTTATTTTGATATCAATTTTGAAAACATATTGCATAATCTTTAAGAATTACCAAGTTGAATTAAGCTTAGCATATACATTGTGTTTTAAGAACAATTGATTCACTCTCTTAAAGCACAAATAGATCACATATATGTATGAAAAGATAATACCAATAGAAATTGATATAATTTAAATTTAAAAGAATTCATACATACAATCGAAATATGAGTATATAAAAATCATATTGATACCAATTGAAAATATCCAATGATACCAATTGAAGAGTAAGCTTATCATATACTCTACCATATGAAGAATTTACACTAGTTAATATGAAAATGTTTTAAAACTAGTACGAAATCCTTCAAGTAAGGAATAAAGCAAAAATGTCAATGTAATCTCAATATTCCTTTAAATCATCACACATTTTTTTTATATTAAAAACATGATTTATATTTCAAGATATATGTATGTTTTGACAATACAATAAGTATACATACATATCCCTTAAACACAATTGAGTCCATTGATTGTGATCCAATATTGCATATTTTACCTCATTATTCCCATGCATTTTTGTAATAAATACATGATTTTTACTAATCTTCTCTATATATTTGCAGGTACACACTCTAATGAAGAGAAATCCCAATAATCACTTTAATTAACAATAATTAAAGTGATTAAATTCAAAGCCAAGATAAAGCCCAAATCTAATCCAGAATCCAGAGAGATCCGCACAACAACTCCAGATTCCAGAAGGTCCACGTGGCTAACAAACTTGTAACAACTTTGTACCAGAAAATTGTTAGCCAACGGCCACAGCCTTGCCGCGCCTTGCCGCGCCTATGCGGCCGTTTTGAGTCTGTTGAGATCCGGATTTTGCGCCAACAAACTAGCTTCTGGATCCTTCACCTGGGGCCTATAAATACTTCACCTGGACCTGCGAGCAAAGAATGAATGGAGAAGAGAGGAAAAATCATTAGTTGTTGTAATTTTGTTTAGTTTTTCTCTAGGTTTAGTTCTTTAGATCCCTCTTCTTCTTCCCTAGATACTTTGTAAAAGAGAGAGATTGTGAGAGAGAGAGCTTGTGTAATCAAGGTGTGAGAACTTGAAGCAACAAGGATTCATCCATTCTCCTTCCTCTACTTGAGCTTGGTTCTAGTTTACTTGCTTTCTTTACTTGCTTTCTTTAATTCCTTGCAATTTACTTCATGCTTTGTTTTGCTTTTCTAATGGCTTGTAGCTAATTCTTCTACCATGTACTAGCTAACCACTAGCCTTGCCATCTTCACTAACTCATGGGTGATCGCTTTAGTTCATCTTGCAAGTTGGATGGTCTTCTCTTCTCCGATGGGTAAAACCTCCCGTCTTCCAAGTGAGAAAGTAATTAGATCAACACGCAAGACGAAACCTACGCCGATGGAGTGACAACATGAGGCACGCCTTCACTATCACGGAGTTTAGTAAGTATTGGTAAGGTAGTAAGGTAAGCTAGTCATGGTTTGATTCTTCAAGTTTCCTTTTCTTTTTAGCGTTAATACAAATCCAATCTTGATCTTGATTTCTTTTCCGACTTTTTCATCATGAACAATTCTTCCACTTCTTGTTCCATGCTTTATTTATTCTATTAAGCATAGAAGACACTTCGTTTACATTTCTTCACTACGATTCGTAACGCTTCTATCGCTAGCTCTCCCTGAGAATCGACTCGGTATAGCCTTATGCTATAGCGGAGATAAGAAAGGATACATCGATACATTTATATACACCTTTCTCGTCTTAATCAAAATGGCGCCGTTGCCGGGGAGAGCAACGGATTTTCTTTAAAGTGAAGAACTAAACGAATCTTCTTCTCTGTTGCATGTTACAGGTTGAAGAACAGGAAAATTTTAATTGCAGTGTCATATAAGTGGACCTGGGCCTCTGCTCTCGAAAGCAGAGACTAGGATCCCTCAGTTTTGCCGCGGAATCCTGGTTTTTTGCCGCGGATCTGCGGCAATCCTGAGTTGACTACTCACAAAATTTCTGCAGGGTCTCCAGCTCTGCAAAATACAGCTTCTGCTATACTTAATTTCTTGTATTCTTCACCATACTCCTGCTAATTTAATCAACAGTAAAAAAATTGGTTGAAACGTTAAAAATTGTTTAGACATTTGCATTCTAGGCACGTGTCTTTCAATTCATTTACTTTTACTGTTGAAGAGTGCTGGAGGCAAGGTACGTTTTGCATTGCATGTAGACTAGGAATCATCTCTTGCTTGATTTTCATGCTTTGAGTGAATTCTAGTTATATATTTTTGTACACTTGCACAATTCATTTTTAAGGGCATAACCCATAAATAAGATAAGGTGGGGATTTCATTACCCTTTCCTTAGCCCAAAAACTACCATCCCAGCACTCACTAACCCAAGCCTAATTTAATAAAATTTGATAGACGTTGGCCCTAGGGACATCCGGACTCACTTAGGAGATTATCCTAAGGGGGAAAAGTGTTGGAAATTGACTCTTGTAAAATCAGTGTCTAGGAAAGGGATTGAGGGCCGAAAGCCCGAAGGTTGTTGGTTACTTAATTAAGGAACGTCTCTGACGGAAAACCTCCCACCAACCTTGCCCTTCCCTGGCTGATTAACTTGTGGTCTACGTCTACACTAAACCTCCCGTGGACGATCTAATCAGTTAGGAGTCGTCTAGGTCAACCCTTCTTTTGGCTTGGTTTTGATTTTTTCTCTTCTTTTTTGTTTGTTGTTTGATTTTTCTTTTTGATTGTGATTTTTTGTGTGATATGGCATTCAACAATTCTTTCCATCCTAATAATAATCCATATTTCACACCAACTTCATATTCGGATAATTCCAACCCGGTGTTTTACAATATGCACCAACCACATACACCGGGTTGGCCTTATCCGAATCAATACGACCCATACCCCCATCTAATAACTATGATTTCCATAATGATTTCAACTCTTCACAGAGTCAATGGGGATTCCAGTCCCCCGAGTTTAATTATCAACCTCCTTGTCCACCATATCCACCTAGTCCACAATATCCACAATATTCATTCTCCGATTCTGCTTCATATATTCCTTTTCTGGACCTCCCATTGAAGAAAAATCTGAGTTCCAAAAGAGGATAGAAGCCAATCTACTAGAGGCAGAGCAACAACTTAAGACCAAATTAGCCTCTCCAATTCCACCACATTTTCATGATACATACTCAGTTCCACCAGTCCAAAATAAAAGACCATCAATTTTGGAAATGAGTATGCGTGAGTCCAAACACAAATCCCAAAATCTGATGGACTCACAATTTCAATATCACTTCCAAGACAATACTTCATCTTTCCATCAAAACAATGAAGTCATCAATTATGGAAAGATGCTTGAAGAAATGACTCATGCTCAAAATGCTAGAAATCGTGACATAGAGTTGATGATCCAAACTCTTCATTCTCATCCTATTTCTAATGTCACTAGCCACTCTATTAAAGAAGATGAGTCATGTAGTCTTGGAAATCCAGATTCAATTTCAGCACAATCACCTAAACTTGTCCAAAATTCTGACATTTTGGCAAGTTTTCCTTTTTCTGAAATTGAACTTGAGTGTGAATATGATCCTGAAATTCCACTTGATGATTCAATTTTCCTTCCTGATTCAATAATGACTCCGGTGTCTTCACCTGATTTCACTCCATTTCCCGAGTCAGTATTGGATCCAGTGCCTGTCCATTGTGAAATTGAATCACCAATCTCTTATGATGATCATATTGAACTTGACCAATTCCATACTTTTGAAAGTCCCATTGATAAATTGGCAAGTTCACATTTTTGTGGAATTGAACTACATATGGAATGTGACCTAGATTCTCACTATCTCTTTACTTCTGAAACTGATTGTACAATTCTATCGGAAGATGTTGACTTAAGTTTCGAAGAATTGTATGGTGATGAACTAGAATTTCTTAATATTGGAAGTAAAGAGATATCACCCATATTAGGTCACATCCCATTGTTGGAAAATGATTGTGGACTTGAGCTTCATTTTCTTGACTTGGACCAAATTCCTGAACTCACTTCGACTCCTGCACCTTCACTTGACTTCAGTCACCTTCCTGAGTCGGTATTAGTTCCTGTCATTCCTGAGTCCAAGTCAACAGTTCTATCATTTCATACACCACTTTGGGACAAGGTAGTTGACAAATTTGACTCAGAAATTTATTATGGAAAATGGAAATTAGATGGGGTCATGTACTTAATAAAGATCCTTAATGGATTCATCTTTTTAGTGGGTCATATTCATGATATTTCTGGTGGGTTCCTCAAAACCCAAAATAAGAATGATTGGGCCATGTTTCGTGGACCAATCAGACCACCACCGGAACCACCACCTTAAGGTAATATTTTTTTTAGGGTTTACTAACTTAGAGTTTTTAGATTTCTTTCTTTTACACTTCTTTTAATAAAAAAAAAAAGAAATAAAAATAAAGGAGGGATTTTTATGCTAAAAGGAGTTTCCACACTTTCCAAATTCAAAATCCTTCTAAATTCCTAGGTTTCCTCAAAATCCTTCTTTCAAGAATTCCAAATTTCTAGGTCATTCCAAACTCCCAAGAGTCAAACTTCCCTTTTCAAAGCTACAACTTCCAATGTGGTAAAAATCCTTTTGACCTAGGGATAGAAGTGGAAACCTCTAAATTCTTCCCTCCTATAAATATCTCTCCACCCTACACTTCTCCTTCACAAGCGAAAATATTCCTCAGATCTCCAACTTTCTATCAAAAGCGCCGCCTCGGCAACTTTTCCCTTCATCAGATCTCTCCGATCTGCCGCAAAACCGCGACTCCAGCCGCGCATCTACGGCTTTCCTGCAGCATCCTGAGCGCCGCCAGCGTCTGCTCCGATCGATTTCATAAGCCTACGGTCGATCTGGTGCTGTCTCCTCATTCAGAGCTTCCTGAAACCACTGCAGAGACCAAATTTCTTCCCCCCACGAATTCCGGGGGTGGTTCGAATTCTAAATCTCTCCTTTTTACTGCTTTGATCTTAAATTCATAGTATGGCACCATCAATTTTTGTTGAGAAAGATTTTGGGCGGATTTTATGTGATGTGAATGGTTATGGGCATGTATTTTTAGAGAGAATTAGGGCAAGGAATTGGTATTCACTAGTGTACGACAACACTGAGACCGATGCATTTTATTGTCCCGAACTGGTGACCATGTTTTACACGCATCTTGACCAAGCATCGATTGATCCACACATATACCAGTTCACTGTACACATGCCGGCAGGAGACTTACTTGTCACGCTTCCTCTTCTTGAGGAAGTCACTACTGTCCCATCCATCACGCAACACAGCGAGCCTCTCCCTTTGATTGATTATATGACTGTTATGGGGGCTCGTTGTACTGAGCAGGATCGTGGGCTCAAATCCAGTACGATGTTTAGAAATGTTCATTGCGTTGGACGTTGGATCCAACGCAATATTTTAGGGCTTGACCACACCTCCTCTTTCAACAGACCAGTGTTGCAAATTATACATGATTTAATGACTCGTCAACACTCGGTTTGTTTGAATAAGGTCATCTTTCATGCACTTATAGCTAACTCTTCACGCACACGAGGTGCCAAATACTCTCACCCCATCCTGATTACACGTTTGTGTAGGACTTTCCTACCAGCTGATGTATTTGATTCATTTGACCGAGTGTTTGTTGCACCCGAGAGACCTACCAGTGCTTACAATAGTTGTTTGCATGCGGTCTGGACACCTACTGTCCAACCCGAGGATGTTCCGGTAGAGTCCTCATCTGAGGAGAGTTTTGATGCAGAGGATGAACCTGAGTTTTGGAGGCAGGACCCCCCACGTGATACACATGCCTTCATGTCCTCTATCTGGAAGGGCATGAAGAAGATTTTTAGGGGTCAAGTGAGGCTGAGGAAGAAGATGGAGGAACAATCATCCAGGTTAGAGGAGCAATCCTCTAGGTTAGAGGGCATTGAGGCGAGGTTGAGGAGGACACAGTCGGCAGGACCCAGTACTACTGCGGGTCCAAAGAGGAGGAGGGAGTGACTTTTTACCTTACCTATTTCATGCATCATTTTTATCTTGCATACATTGAGGACAATGCATGAGATATGTATGGGGGGTATGTACTAACATAGGACTTTTTATTTTCTTTATAGTATTTTTATTTTTTAGGATTTTCATTTTTAGGTCTTCCATTTTATTTTTAGATTTTATCTTTTTTCTAGATTTTCCCCTTTCTTTTTAGATTTTACCTTTTCTTTTAGAAAAATTAAAAAAAAATAAAAAAATAAAAAAATAAAAAATATAAAAATAAAAACTTTTTGAAATAAGAGACAAAGTTTTGATCTATTTTTAAGAAAATTAAGATGTATCTTAGGAATTAAGAAAGCCTTAATTATGACATCTTAAACCTAGTTGAAATAATAGATCTTGTTTGAGATTATAGGCTAAGTAAGAAAAATTGGTGAGATATTTTTATCTTGAATTTTTTGCCTTAGATAATATGCACTTCACACTTACACATTTCTTGGGATGGAAACAAAGACCAAAAATACCATATAAATAAAAAAAAAGGAAAAAAAATATATATATAAATAAAATATCACTTATTAAGCTGGATAATTGTGCCTCAAGAAGCATGATTATTCAAGCCTAACGGTGGTAAAGGAAATAAATAATCCCCCTTAGTTATGTGGCCTTTTTTACTCGAGACCTTAAACCCGAGGGATGTTTTCTCATCTGGTGCCCTAAGACCGTCTGGTTTGGGAGTCATCGGTTAAAGGCTCGCTACAAGGGTAAACTAGAAAGCCTAGACTAAGGGAAGAATAAAAATATATATATATATATATATATATATATATATATATATAAATGGCTTGATGGTTAGAGTTGAAATCCCAGAAATCTTCACGAGCACGGTGTGCATATTATCTAGGTTTTATGAAAGATAAAGTATTCAATCCAATTTTGAATTCTTACCTTAATTGAAGACAAGATCTTGCATGGAGACTAAGTTTAAGGAAGAATGATTATAGGTGGACTTATGACCTAGGATCACTTATATTTTTGCAAAAATACTTCGTAAACATGTCTCTTGTTCAAAATGCGTTTTCAAAATACTAACATTTGTTTTCTTTCTTTATGGATTTTGTGGGTGTAATCCGCTGAAAACCCTCAGGAGACAACACTCCTCCTCTAGGGTAACCTAGAGGTTTAACGGCTTGTTGCACATGCTCAGTGCAATCGCGTCACCTGCGAAAGTGGTGTAATAAAATTGGTAGTATAGTTTTTCTTTTTCTTTGTTTTTGCTCGGGACGAGCAAAAGAATAAGTGTAGGGGTGTGATTGTGATCCAATATTGCATATTTTACCTCATTATTCCCATGCATTTTTGTAATAAATACATGATTTTTACTAATCTTCTCTATATATTTGCAGGTACACACTCTAATGAAGAGAAAGCCCAATAATCACTTTAATTAACAATAATTAAAGTGATTAAATTCAAAGCCAAGATAAAGCCCAAATCTAATCCAGAATCCAGAGAGATCCGCACAACAACTCCAGATTCCAGAAGGTCCATGTGGCTAACAAACTTGTAACAACTTTGTACCAGAAAATTGTTAGCCAACGGCCACAGCCTTGCCGCGCCTTGCCGCGCCTATGCGGCCGTTTTGAGTCTGTTGAGATCCGGATTTTGCGCCAACAAACTAGCTTCTGGATCCTTCACCTGGGGCCTATAAATACTTCACCTGGACCTGCGAGCAAAGAATGAATGGAGAAGAGAGGAAAAATCATTAGTTGTTGTAATTTTGTTTAGTTTTTCTCTAGGTTTAGTTCTTTAGATCCCTCTTCTTCTTCCCTAGATACTTTGTAAAAGAGAGAGATTGTGAGAGAGAGCTTGTGTAATCAAGGTGTGAGAACTTGAAGCAACAAGGATTCATCCATTCTCCTTCCTCTACTTGAGCTTGGTTCTAGTTTACTTGCTTTCTTTACTTGCTTTCTTTAATTCCTTGCAATTTACTTCATGCTTTGTTTTGCTTTTCTAATGGCTTGTAGCTAATTCTTCTACCATGTACTAGCTAACCACTAGCCTTACCATCTTCACTAACTCATGGGTGATCGCTTTAGTTCATCTTGCAAGTTGGATGGTCTTCTCTTCTCCGATGGGTAAAACCTCCCGTCTTCCAAGTGAGAAAGTAATTAGATCAACACGCAAGACGAAACCTACGCCGATGGAGTGACAACATGAGGCACGCCTTCTCTATCACGGAGTTTAGTAAGTATTGGTAAGGTAGTAAGGTAAGCTAGTCATGGTTTGATTCTTCAAGTTTCCTTTTCTTTTTAGCGTTAATACAAATCCAATCTTGATCTTGATTTCTTTTCCGACTTTTTCATCATGAACAATTCTTCCACTTCTTGTTCCATGCTTTATTTATTCTATTAAGCATAGAAGACACTTCGTTTACATTTCTTCACTACGATTCGTAACGCTTCTATCGCTAGCTCTCCCTGAGAATCGACTCGGTATAGCCTTATGCTATAGCGGAGATAAGAAAGGATACATCGATACATTTATATACACCTTTCTCGTCCTAACCATCCATATAAATAGATTTGCATTAAAGGCAAATGACTCAAGAGGTATACATGTATATCTTAAAGTTTGGCAAAATGCACATATACATGAAATGAAAACACATGATCATAAATCAAATCCAAAAAGTGGGAATACAAGTTTAAAAATGTATGTATCATCAAAACCAAGCTATACAAGCACATTTCATGGGTTCAAATAAGCATTCAAGCACAAATATAAATAGATTTATTTGTGGCCCACGATATGTACAAGTATAAATCCTAGTGTTGACAAAAACTAACATATAAACTAATATTCAAATCATGAAGCATCAAATAAATTTTGAGAACACAAAAGAATTTATGATTGAAGAATAGTAAGATCATGTGTATGTCTCATAAACTAATTTGAAGAACAAATAACTAGTTTAAATAGATTTTTGACAAACTAGTTAAAGATCCTTCAAATACATCAAATCATATGTTTTTCATGAATTATACTAAGTACAAAAAAAATTCAAGCACTCATACTCCATAAAGCTCAAAATTATCTTGAAAAATAAAAGATGAGTGTTCAAAGGTTATGTAAATGGCATTTTCATGAAAATAGACAATGAAGCTCAATCAAACATGAATCTCATTTTTAGACAAGACATGAAATTTTTTTTTATTTTTATTAAAAATAAATCATGAAAATTTTTATTTTTCATCTTAAAATAAACTTCAAGGTATATGTATGATTTATCCAATCCTAACAATACACATTCATATCCCAAATATAAAAGAGTCTATTAAATGTATTTGCATGAAAGCAAGAGACTCACGGGTATACATGTATATTTATTAGATTTGAATTAAAAATACATATACATGAAGTAAAACATAAAATAGGCAAAACATGTATAAAAGAGAATCATCAAAACTAGTCTATACATATGCATATAGTGGATATAAATGAGCATGAAGTTCAAATATATATGAGTCAATTGTAGTTCACTATTCATATATGTATAAATGCAAGTTTGACACATTCTACATCTAAGCATGTAAATACCACATGAAGCACATTAAATCATAAAACATGAACATGCTATGAATATTATGAATGAACAAGCATGATCATAAAAAATAGGAGTTTTAGAGATTGTTACCAACTCCAAAGCTCCAAGCTTGGTGGTCTTTCCCACCAAAACCTCCTTGATAGCGGTGCTCCAAATAAGTGTCCTTTTAGTTCAAGTGCACCCACCATCAAGGCACCAAATCTCTCACATTTTGTGAGAGCCCTCACCTACATCAAATACACAAGGTGGGGATTTTGGTACCCAAATTTTCTTGGGTCCTTTGGGGTTAGTCTTGTAAGGAACCCAAAAATTTTTATTATTAGCAAAATTAAAATGATGCAACTTGTCATAACAAAATTTTGCTAAATGGCCTTTGCGCCCACAATGTGTACAAGTGTATACCTTAGTATGCTTATGTGTAGGAGTGTGATCATGACGTGCAACATAAGCATATGCATGATGGGTATGATGTGCATGAACATGTGGAGTTTGTTTCTTTGAAAACATTGACTCCAATCTAGTATGGTTGAATGCACAAGAGTTCAAAGTTGAACTCAAACAATCCACTTTATTTTTCAAATCATTAATCTCATTGGTGGTGGCATGTAAAGCATGATGAGATATAAAATAATTTTTCTTTTTCTTTTACAAATATCTTCTTTTTCTTTTTCACAAATTTTTCTTTTCAAAGACTTATTTTCTTGAAAAACAACTTTCTTTTGTTTTTCCACCAAATCAACTTTATTTTTCAAAATAGTGTTTCCTTCACAAAGATTATTTAATTTGGTCATCAAGGAAACATTCTCATTTTTCAACATCTCATTTTCCTTTTCAATGCATGCAACCTTATTTTCTAATGAATCTTTTTCATTAAGCATCCAATCAAATTCCTTTTTCAAATTTTTGTTATCTTTTTCTAAACATGCAATGTTACTTCTAAATGAATCATGTTCTTTATGCATGCAAGTAATGTTCTTTTTCAAATTTTTATTTTCTTTCTTAATCATGTCATATTTTTCAAGCACAAGTTGACAAAATGTAGTGAGCTCATCATATGACATGTCTTCATCATCTAGCTCGGATTCGGTGTTACCTCAAGGGGGTTATCCCCTTGGACCATATAGCATACGTTGGAGGTGTCGCTTCCAACGTCTGAATCGCTCCCGGCATAGTATAGATCCTTTTCGCCAAGGGAGGTGATGATGTTCCAAACTACAAAAGCCGAATCAATGTTAGCAACCCTAAATAAGTAATCATCATTTAGGGTACTCTTCAAAGCATGTAGGGCTTTTGTATTAGCCTCACTATTCTTACCATTTAAACAATATGCATTATTAGTTGTGGCAAGATAAACATGGATACCTAGGGCTTTGAGGTACAAAGACATCTTAACCTTCCAAATTTGGATGTTAAGAATGTCAAAGGTGGGTGGTGACATGAAATCCATGGTGTGTGTACAAAATACGTGATTAGCCTAAAAATGAGAATCTTTAACTCTAGGTTGTTAGACCCAAATCAGAGTACCAAGCTCTGATACCAATTGTAAGTTCACCTAGAGGGGGGTGAATAGGTGATGGCTAATCTAATGGTCACTTAATGCCTAATAATGCGGAATTAAAAACAATTATGACCTAATTAAACTTCTTACACTAAACACCACGTATAACCAAAGAGTGTTGCCGAATTCCCCGTGAAGGGCTCTGGACAAACTCCTCTAGATTCCCCTTGAATGGGTTGAGGTGCCGCGTTGGCTCTCTTAGTTAAATACAAGTGTTAGCAAAAAACCCAAGCAAGTATATATCAATTATGCACACAAGTATATCATGCAAGTAAAGATGAACACAATAAAGTAATGCAAGATATAAATAAGGGGGAGAGAGAGAGAAAAGGCAATCGCAAACACAAAGGGTATGTTTCGAGGTTCGAGCACACTTGCTTTACATCCCCGCCTTCGACACACGAAGGATTTCCACTATGCAAGATCCCAATGGATCTCTCCTCGGTGCTGCAACACCTACAAGCCCTCGGACTCCCTAGTCCCGTACAGACGCAAGCTCACTAGCTCGCCGAGGCCGCACCTCAAACCACCGAGTTCACACAAGAACTCTAAACCACCACGAGCACACTTGCCCGTTTCCTCAAAGTACAAGAATGAAATCTCTTGGTGATCTAAACACTTTGATCACCAATAAAAGCTCTCACTACAACACTCCTATAGGATGAGTATGTCTATGAATTGCTCAAGTGTTTGTGTGAGAAAAACAAGAAAAGAGATGGTGAAGGAAAACTCAAAGAATCTCTTTTACACTCTTGATAATATATTCCCTTTAGATTGGAAGTATTTGCTCTCAAATATGTGGAGAAAACTCTTTTAATGAAGTGGGAAAAACTGGCTCAAAGCTCTCCTCAAATCTTAGCTCAAAACAATGACCAAACCCCCAAATTTATAGGCCAGAAAAATATAGCCGTTCGGGTCTGTCAGGCCTGCCGGTCGACCCGGCCGGTCGACCCGCAACGGTCAAAAATCCGACCGTTGGAGCCTCCGGTCGACCCGCCCGATTGACCCAAAAGAACAGAGAGCACTGCTCTCAGTTCCGGTCGACCAGCCCGGTCGACCCGCCCACTGAACTGCCAGACGTGCACGGTTCTGTGCACGTCGGTCGACCTGCCCTTGGTTCCGGTCGACCCGCCCGGTCGACCTGTAAGCCAGTTCTGGGTCAGCACTTGGGAGAAAAATGTTGGTCTTTAGGCTTTCATAAAAATCCCATAAAATACATAAAAATCTAGAAAAATAGTTTAACCAATATACTTTGATATACAAACATGCTTGCACAAAATCAAGGCATGTTATAAAAGATTTGGACTATTTTTGTAATATGGAAATATTTGGCTCATGTGAAAACTTGTATTTTCCAAAAAACTTATTTTCTAAAACTCTTCATCAAATACAAAAACAAGATATACTTTAAAGCATAGTGTGTATGGATATGATCCACTACACAATCAAGATGAAATATCTATGTTTTTGGCATTAAGCATAAACTTGGTTTTGGTTGAAAGATGTAAACATGAATATCAAAAACCAAATAGTATTTTGTCACAAAGAAAAATCTTTTCTAAACTAAAAAATCTTTTATGAAAACAATTCTATCAAGAGTGTGTGTGTATATGTACTTGAGCAATCCACCAACTACTCTTTCCTTTACATTTTATCTAAAAACAAAATCTTATACCTAGACACAAGTCTTCATCTTCTTGAAGTATTCACTTGAAGGCTTCTCATCTTCTTGACTTGGTCCAAGCTTGATCCAAAAGCTCCTTGGATCACACCGTGCTAGCTCCAAATCTTGACATTTTATCATTTGTTGAGCTATGCACCTACTAAGATCTTGATAATGAATCTGTCACTAATTAAATACAAGATCATTAGTAAACATAACTTCATGAGTTGATCATCATCAAAACTAGGGTGATAGGCCTTTTGGCCAACAAAAACGAAAGGGCATGTTAAGCCCTGGGCCTGAAGGCTTCTTCAGGACATGGTCAAACCGGATTTCTTTCTGCTTCTCTTTTTCCAACGTCGGGAGCAGAGCCGATGTGGGTATTTGTACTGACGTCGTCTGCTATTGTGTCTCGTCAGTAGCTTTCTCATACTGTTTTAAGTATGATTTTCTGGATCGAGTACCTATCGACTGAGGTACATCAGCCTGTGCTGTGCAAGCGTGCTTTTCCCCTTCAGAATCGCTAAGAGAAGCTGATGTGAGGTTGCCATCATCCGGCAAGATAGAGATAACATTGCAAGATTTGCCCTTTGACTTGGATTTCATTGAATCCCATTGTTCGTCTTGGGCAAGGTCTGGGTGTATCCACATAATTTTCTCTGTTTTCAATGTCAAGGGAACAAGACCCTTAATCTCTTGAGTTTTGGCTGAAGGATGCTTTACTTTTAGCCATGTTTCAGGGATTGGGAAGGTCCCATCAGGAACTGTGACTTTTGGGGTTTTGCCAAACTCGAGCGTCACCATGTTTGCAGTGACTTTCTTTTGCTCTAATTTCAGAGTCAGAACTCCGGCGTTGACTAAAACTTGAATTTTGTCCTTGAGGACAAAGCACTTATCAGTAGGATGATGAACCATCCTATGAAAGAGGCAATAGTTGGGATCGTTCGTGCGTCCCACTTCATCAGGGCGCCGAACACCCGCAGCCTCAATTTATTCCCTTTGTAGAGTAAATGGAATATTGCGGCCACCTGTTCGTCTTTGAAGGAGTACTGTTTTGGAGGAAACTTAGACTCCTGATTATTGGAGCCTCTCTTCTTGGCCTTTGAATGAACGTCCCCTGACAATTCTACGGACATAGTCTCTTTCCCTTTGGCTTGGGAAGACTGCGCTATGTCGCTACGCCCCTTATTATTTCATACCCCATTTGCCTTTAAGGGTAGATGGTTCGAAATTCTTAGCCGACTTTTTGGCTATCTCAGCTTGTTCGACTAGTTCCTTCCAGGCATGGGCTTTGACAGCCCCCGAATCTCCACTTGGTCGAAGAAGTTATGCCTACATGTCTGCAAGAGCATGGGTAATGGGATCCCTACTGGGCACGTCAGAGACAAGTTTCTAAACCGCTCAATGTAGTCTCGGATAGGTTCACCCTTCCTTTGTACGGTGGAGAGGAGTTTATCCATGATTACCTCAGTGTCATCCTTATAGAAACGAGAAAGAAATTAAGTTTCCAAGTCGATCCAAGAATTGATAGAGCCCGGAGGAAGGCTTCGGAACCAGTCGAATGCTACGCCCTTTAGGGTGCCAATGAATAGTCTGGCCATAATAGCATCATTGTCTATAACGTTACCAGTCTGAGATCGGAAGCAGTAGATGTGCTGGTTCAGCGAGCTCTTTGTTGGCCCAAAGGCCATTAGCCATAAGTTTTGATGATTACAAAACATATGAAGTTAGGATTTAACAAAGTTGTTTAAATAAGTTTCAGGTAAAAACATAGGTTGATTGACGGCTCCTACACAAGACTCACATTTGGAAGCCGCGAGGATTTAGTTCCCAGAGCCGAGCACACTAGAAGCGCTCAAGGATCAATCAAACGTTGAGAAGACTATACAAGATTTGTATCTTTACATTTTTCTTTTTAGTTAGGATTTATAGTCTATTTGTCAAAACCGAGATGATAGAGGTTGATAACATTGGGATTGCCACACACACATATTTGATATTACTTCATGCTTTCAAACAAAATTTTATTACAAAATTTCTTATCAAGTTTCAGAAAAACGAAGTTTGGAAATTTTGATTTTTGGAAAAACAAGTTTTTGGAAAAACGGTTTTTAAGTTTAGAAAACGAATTTTTAACAAAATATAGTTCAAATCTTTTTGGTGTTGATCTATGATCACACTCTAGTCTTTTCAAGCCCTAGAACTTTATTTTGTATATACTCATCTAAAGAATTTTTCTCAAAAAATTTAGACTTCAAAAAGTTTTCAAAAACCTGACTTTTGGCCTAGTTCGGTTGACCGCACGGTCGACCGCTGGCAGAGCAGAACTGCTCTGTCGGTCGATCGGGCGGTCGACCGACATGCACCACTGTGCATGTGTGCACATCGGTCGACCGGGAGCAAGAGCAGTGCTCTCTGTTTTTCCCAGTCACCGTCCCGGTCGACCGACAGAGAGTGTAACTCTCTGTTTGGGTTTCACGGTCGACCGTCCGGTCGACCGCTTTCCCAATGGTCGGATTTCTGACCGTTGGCGGTCGACCGGCCCGGTCGACCGGAAGCAGAAAACTCTGCTGACTAGGCTGTAACGGCTATATTCTGGTTTGTCTTTTTGTTGGGGCTTCTCCTAACGAATCTCTTGGCCTTTTTAACCCAGTTTTCATCCCCTAGAAATAGAGGGAGTGTTCTATAACTAAAATACAAGATTTACAAGATTAAGATCAAAAGTTTTCAAAAGTATAGCCTTTTAGCAAAAAGTTTTCATTGAGCCAAATTTTCAATCCTTTTAGCTTGAAGCCTTCCTCTACTTCTCTTCTAGATTTGTGCACTATACAATCCCAAAAGTTTCATCTCCTCATCTTGGTTGTATGGTTGTGCAAGTGAGCCATTGTTTGTGGTCAAGTGTTGATCACTGTTTTCTTCATATTGAGAAGTTATAAAGGTTGCGGCCTTAGGCGAGCTAGTGAGCTCCTAGTTGGTGTTGCGGCACCCTGAGAGAGGACAAGTGTGTCCAAAGAGTTCTAGTGAGAACTTGTATTGACGATCCGGTGGGATCAAGCATAGTGAAAATCCTTCATCGTGTTGAAGGCGGGGACATAGAGCAGTGGCTCGAACCTCAAAACATATTCTCGTGTTTGCGATTGTCCACCTATCTCTAAACTCTATCTCTCCTTTACTTGCTTTATTATTTGTATACTCTCTTGCTACTCTTTTTATTATTGTTGCTTATTGTTAATTAGTTTTTAATCCGCATTATTTGTCACTTAGTATAGCTTTCACTTATTCACCCCCCTCTAGATGATTTCAATTGGTATCAGAGCCTAACCCTAGCATTTGGTTTTACCACCTTAGGGAGATCCTCATTATTGGCTATATCTATTTGTTGCATTTATTATTTGTTGTGCATTATACTTGTATTCATGGCGTCTGTTGACTTTTCTAGCATCCCAAATTTGATGGGTTGAACTTTTTCATTTGGAAGGTCAAAATGAACCTATTCCTAAAATCCCTAGGAGTTAGAGTTGCCAAGTCCATCACCAAAGAATTTATTGAACCTCTCACTGATGAGAAAACATGGTCCAAAGAAACCTCTAAGGACTATGAGGCCAATGCTAGAGCCCAATATGCACTCACTCAAGCATTAAATGCAGATGATCTTTCCCGCATCATAAATTGCAAATCTGCTTTTGAAGTTTGGAATGTGCTTATTGTTACTCATGAGGGAACGTCGCAAGTCAAGTGATCTAAAATTGACTTGCTCCATTCTCAATATGAGAATTTCTATATGCTTGATAATGAAGGCATAGATGATATGCTCACTCGTTTCACCAAGATTACTAACGGCTTATGTTCTTTAGGTGACAACATCGACAATGACCAAAAGATCCGGAAGGTCATTAGAGCTCTTCCCAAATCTTGGGAAGTTAAGGCAAGCACCCTCAAAGAGCTAAACGATAGGGAGGAGATGGACTTCTTCGGCTTCATCGGCAATCTCAAAACCAATGAGATGGAAAGGTAAGAGAAGAAAGGGAGGCACCAAAGAAGAAAGTACTTGCTTTCAAGGTGGCTCTATCCTCCTATGATGAAGAGGATTCATTGGAAGACTACGATGAAGACTTTGCCTTGCTCATAAGGAAGGTAGGCAAAATGTTCTATAAGAAAGGTAGACAAAGCAACTTCTGAAGAGGAAGACCTCAAGGAAGATTTGAAAAGAAGAGAGTGGAACCGGGTCCATGTTTTCATTGCAAGAAGACGGGACACCTAATTGCCGATTGCCCCTCTCTACAAGCTACTACCTCCAAGAATGGGCAAAAATAGAAAAAGGCGATGGTGGCCACGTGGGATGACTCGGAGTCGGAATCCGAAGAGGAGATCGACGCCGCTCACATGTGCTTCATTGCACATGATGATGATGCTTTCAAGGTATGTCTAGAAAACTCTTTAGATGATGAAGACTTAACTATGGATGAACTTGATCATTTTTTGAAGAATTACAAAGTAGGTATGAAATATCACTTGCTCAAAATAAAAAATTGAAAAAGGAAAATGATTCCCTAAAGAATAAATTTGAGCTTGTTTTAAAAGAGAAAAATGAATTATCAAATTCTTTTGAGAAAATGAAAAAGGATTTTGAATTTTTAGAAATCCAAAAAAGTATTGAAGTTTTGGATACAACTTTGAAGAAATGTGCTTTTGACATGACTAAATTTGCATCTAGGTTTCCTAAAGGAATATCCCAAGGGAAACACACTCATCATCATGCTTCAAACTCACACAAGCATGCACACATACACAAGCATGCATTTATGTATGGTAGAATTTATACTTGTGCACATTGTGGCCGCAAAGGCCATTTAGCTAAATTTTATTATACTAAGCTAAACTTGTCAAATAAAAATGTTTGGGTTTGAGAAAACACTAACTCTATAGGACCCAAAAAGACTTGGGTACCAAAAGACACACCAAATTTCACTAATGCAGGTGGGTCGTCCTCCTCCAAGACTCAGGGGGAGATGGTGTCCGGGTGGTGAATGCATCAACGCTCAACGAACACATTGTCGCTTGCATCACTATCGAAGAGGCACCCATTTTGGAGAATACCTATGGTTTGGTAACTTCTCCACATAAAAATTTCTTCTTATTTGCATAGGATTGCTAGTTGCATTTTGTGATAATGTGCCTTACATATGTAAACTTGCATATCCATTTGTTTGTATCTTTGCCATGATTAAGAATATATTCATGTTTCTTTGCCATATGTTATTTGTCCATATATCAAGATTTTGTTAAAATGAAGTTTTATAATAAAAATTTATTTAACCTTATTAAGAAATAAATAAAGATGGCAATTGCGCGCCTCAACTCTTATCTAGAGGAATTTCGAGGAGAAGTTCAGAACCCTTAACGGGGTATTTGGCTTCAATATCTCTTATTTATCATTTAATAAATATATGGAGATATAAATGTTAATAATAATAAATAAAAATGAAAATAAATTTTTTATTGAGTTTTTCATGCCAAGAAAGATTTCAATTGATTTCAACATCATTTTTATGATTTAACAATAAAGATATACTTTCTGGTTAAAAGAAAATAAAATTAAAAACCCTAAATGTAAAAACAGTTTTCCTTTCTGTTTTCAGCATAACTGGTAGACCAGCCGGTCGACCGATCTGGCCTGGTATAGGCCAGGTCGACCGACCCGGTCGGCCGATATAGCCTGGAACAAAGAAATTTTTTTTACCCGAAGCCGGTCGACCGGGCAGTCGATCGACTGAAATCGAGATTGCTCTCGGTTTCCAGCGGTCGACCGGGCGGTCGACCAGGAGTCGGGTATCCTGTTTTTTTTACCCGTTTATATAAAGCCCTAACTCCTCATCTCTCATAACCAGCGCCTCCAATCTCTCTTCTCTCCTCATCTCTCAACCCTAAATTAATTCCAAACCCTCTCTAACTCTACCAACCTCAAATTAATTCCACAAAAATGGGATACGTTGTTTCAGGCTCCATATCTACTCTCCTTCTTGAGGATTTCTCTTATTTTTCAGGTGATTTCAAGGTATAAGCTTTTCCTTTAGATCTTTCAATTTTTCCTTGCTTAATTCCTTATCCTTCTTACTTAGATCGTGCATTCATCTTGATTATCCATCTATTATGTCTAAAAGAACCCGTTCTGAAAAGGGGAAAACCCCCGAATCATCCATTAACCCCTTTGTTTCACCAAATGCATCACATCGGTACTCCTTAATTTGTGCCAAAAATGTTATATCTTGTAGGACTGTAGTGCTCGGTGATTTTGAGCACCTCAACTTGCCAATATTTTAAGATCCATTTCATTAAAAGAATTTGTCACCAATAAGGAAAATGTTTATCCTGAATTGGTGGCTACTTTTATTCCAATCTTTCATTTTCACATAATCACCTTAAATCCACAGTCTTAGGCAAAGATATAGATATCTCACTTCAATAATTTGCACGTCTCCTACACCTCTCCTGTGAGGGGGTAGACATTTATAACTTCGATCTACATGATTTTGAGTATCTTGACGGTGAGTCTGCCCAAACCGCATCTACCCTGCTTTATGATGATGACAACCCTGGCTTAGTTAGGAACAAGGAGGTGAAGTATTATACTCTCACCGCCCAGGTTTTGGCTAAGATCGTATTCTATAATCTCATGCCAAAATCAGGAGAGTATAGTTATGCTAGGGGTTCTGCTCCTCTTATCATCTATTGACTTCTGAAAGGCATTAGAATTAACATCCCTATGCTCATCATCGACTGCATGCTTTCTGATCATCTTCTAGTCCTAAATTAGCACTTGCCGTTTGGGATGCTCATCACCAGTTTATTGAAGCAGTTAAAATTTAATCTGTCCTCTGAACGGTCCTATGAACCGTCAGTAGATATAATCAGCACCCTCCTCAAGAGGATGCGTGCTCGGGAGCGTCCTCCTGTTCCTCAGCCGCAGCCTATCTTTCTTGCTGTGCCTGGATCCTCTTCTGGCTCTTCTGCTCCTTTCGACACCTATCTTTCCTTATCTACTCAGATTCAGGAGCATCACCAGCAGATCTCTGCTGAGATGACTGCGCACCGCCAGGAGATTTCAGCTGAGATCGCCGCATCCTATCAGCGGCTGGAGCATCGACTGGACAACGACCTCAACTATATATGTGACTCCATGCGCTTCATGCAAACCTGTATCAGAGATATCTACAACAGATTTAATTGGTCGGCTCCTACTCCTCAGGGTCGTGCTCAACCTCTTCCTGCTTTCGGCCCTCCGTTCGCCGCATGGGCTCCTCCTCTTACTACACCTCCACAACCTACTTCCACGGAGGACACTGATTTTCGGCAGCCTTGACCCCTCTTGATGATGTCAAAAAGGGGGAGAGATGTTTGGGGAGTTATTTAGTTATTTCTGTGTTATTTTGGGTTGTTGTTTTTCTACATGTATTTGGACACATTTTGTGTTTGGTGTTTGTGAACATGTGTTATGTTATATGGTTTTGAGGTTGGCATGTACCTCCTATCTTGTATGGACATTTTTTTTAGTATGTTATGCCAGTTATCTTTCTTATCCCTAGTTGGCATATGTGATTGGTTGTATATTGTGTTTATGCTATTATTGACCCAATCATCTATTTTGGAGGATGGAGGTATTTATGGATGGATGGAGGTAACCATATATGCATACATGTTTTTATTTCTGTATCTTTGGTATGTATGGATGGTTGGCGTATGTACTTATTATCATATCCTATATATGCCTGTGTTATGCATGTACATCTATTTATCAGATTATTTTATATGCATGTGTTAAGGGGGGCTTCACTTAAAGATCCACCCAAAATATTTGTAATAACTCCATATGTTTTGTCATCATCAAAAAGGGGGAGATTGTTGGCCCAAAGGCCATTAGCCCTAAGTTTTGATGATTACAAAACATATGAAGTTAGGATTTAACAAAGTTGTTTAAATAAGTTTCAGGTAAAAACATAGGTTGATTGATGGCTCCTACACAAGACTCACATTTGGAAGCCGCGAGGATTTAGATCCCAGAGCCGAGCACACTAGAAGCGCTCAAGGATCAATCAAACAACTTGAGAAGACTATACAAGATTTGTATCTTTGCATTTTTCTTTTTAGTTAGGATTTATAGTCTATTTGTCAAAACCGAGATGATAGAGGTTGATAACATTGGGATTGCCACGCACACATATTTGATATTGTTTCATGCTTTCAAACAAAATTTTATTACAAAATTTCTTATCAAGTTTCAGAAAAACGAAGTTTGGAAAATTCGATTTTTAGAAAAATAAGTTTTTGGAAAAACGGTTTTTAAGTTTAGAAAAAGAATTTTTAACAAAATATAGTTCAAATCTTTTTGGTGTTGATTTATGATCACCTTCTGGTCTTTTCAAGCCCTAGAACTTTATTTTGTATATACCCATCTAAAGAATTTTTATCGAAAAATTTAGACTTCAAAAAGTTTTCAAAAACCTGACTTTTGGCCTAGTCCAATCGACCGCACGGTCGACCGCTGCAGAGCAGAACTGCTTTGTCGGTCGACCGGGCGGTCGTCCGACATGCACCACTGTGCATGTGTGCACATCGGTCGACCGACCGGTCGATCGGGAGCAAGAGCAGTGCTCTCTGTTTTTCTCGGTTGACCGTCCCGGTCGACCAACAGAGAGTGTAACTCTCTGTTTGGGTTTCATGGTCGATTGTCCGGTCGACCACTTTCCAACGGTCGGATTTCTAACCGGCCCGGTCAACCGGAAGCAGAAAACTCTGCTGACGAGGCTGTAACGGCTATATTCTGGTTTTTCTTTTTGTTGGGGCTTCTCCCAACGAATCTCTTGGCTTTTTTAACCCAGTTTTCATCCCCTATAAATAGAGGGAGTGTTCTATAACTAAAATACAAGATTTACAAGATTAAGATCAAAAGTTTTCAAAAGTTTAGCCTTTTAACAAAAAGTTTTCATTGAGCCAAATTTCCAATCCTTTTAGCTTGAAGCCTTCCTCTACTTCTCTTCTAGATTTGTGCACTACACAATTCCAAAAGTTTCATCTCCTTATTTTCATTGTAGGGTTGTGCAAGTGAGCCATTGTTTGTGGTCAAGTGTTGATCACCGTTTTCTTCATATTAGAAGTTGTAGAGGTTGCGACCTCAGGCGAGCTAGTGAGCTCCTAGTTGGTGTTGCGGCACCGTGAGAGAGGACAAGTGTGTCCAAAGATTTCTAGTGAGAACTTGTATTGACAATCCGGTGGGATCAAGCATAGTGGAAATCCTTCATCGTGTTGAAGGCGGGGATGTTGAGCAGTGGCTCGAACCTCGAAACATATTCTCGTGTTTGCGATTGTCCACCTATCTCTAAACTCTATCTCTCCTTTACTTGCTCTATTATTTATATACTCTCTTGCTAGTCTTTTTATCATTGTTGCTTATTGTTAATTAGTTTTTAATCCGCATTATTTGTCACTTAGTATAGCCTTCACCTATTCACCCCCCTCTAGGTGATTTCATTCTTACCATCATATGTATATAATGTTGGTGGCTTAAACTTGGTGGGTATGATACTAAATCCCATTCCAACGGGTAAGGACGGATGCTCCTACCTTCATTAATTCATCCCTTTGGGATAGGGATGCGATTTGAGCTTGGATGCCTTGAAGGACTTCAACATCCATAGAAGAACTTTCCTTTGACTTCTCAATCTTGGGTTGTTCATCGTTATGATGTTCTTTTTTATTATGGTTACTCCCTGTATTATTGTTATTCCGGTTAGTAAGGAGTTTGATCGGCAAAAAGCGAGTACAAGAATAAGTAAAAAGAGTGTGGGTCGATGTTACTGCTTTTGCGTTTCTTCCGTAGTAGCGAAGTGTCTATACGGGTCGTATCCACAAGGAGGGAGAGCAATGAAAGTTTGATGCGGCTTCTATGTTCAAGAAAAGAGAAAATTCTTTATTTTAAATAAAGAGTTGCAAAATGAAAACAAGTTGGTTTCAAGAATTGTTTGAAAATGATTTGGTGGTTTGTAAAGTTGAATTTTCTTAGTGGTAAAACCGCATGGCGAACTTTCTACTAATTGCTCTCACTAATCTCTAACTTCTTGATAATATAGCCTCACGATGGATCATAGGCAAGAATAACCCTTATGCATAGGAACCATTCACGTGGAAATCGAGTGAAGGTCCTTCCTTTAACTTAGCTTTACGCGGCAAATACTTGGACATTCCCTTATCAAGATCCAATTGAAGGCGAGAATAAGGGAAGACACAAGTGCACTAATGGTATCAACAAAGTTAAAAGGAAATCTCTAACTTACAAAAACAAGTAAAGCATGCAATCCATATATCAACAAAAACCCGTTAAGTATGAAATATAAGAAAATGAATACTTGAATGTAAGTTAGAGTTAGAACCCTCATCTTAAGATATCATAGCTCTTGTTTGCATAAGGCTTAGTTGACACTATTGACTCATTTGGGTTATCAATCAAGTATTAGAGATTAGTGGGTTAGTAGTTAGTTAGCCATACTATGGAAGAGTTAGTTAGACACGGTAGTAAAAGAAGTAACAAATGAAAAGAAGTGAAGAGGAAGGAAGTTACACTACAACAAGGAAGTAAAAGTAAATGACAAAGACAAGTAAATGGAAAGAAGAAAGAGAAGTAGTTACTTGTATTAGCTTGTCACCTTCAAATACAACTTGTACACACACTCTCTCTTTCACTCTAATGGCTAAAACTAAAAGTAGAAGAAGAAGGAACTAAAACAACTACAACTCCTACAAACAAAGTAACAATACAACTCTAAACTCTGGATATCTCCAAACTGAAGACCCCTGGGGGCTATTTATAGGCACCAGGGGAAAGGGGGCCAGGGGGCAACCCCTGCCCCAAAGCCCGGGCGCGCGCACACCCGTATGGCCGCAGAAACGCGGCCCAGGCCGCGTTTTCGCGGCCATGCCAGGGCGGCGCGCGCCTGGCTTCGGTCAGTGCGTCGCCTAGTTTGTCCCCTTTCAGGTAGGTCTGCTGGTTTGCTGATATGATGCTCTGAACTGATAAAATATTCACTCTAAAGTTAATAGTTACTTGGTAGGCCTTTAATCACCCATTAAATGGTAATTAAGGTCTTCTTCTTCATTTGCACACCATGGACCTAGGATCAAGCAAGCAAAACTTTATTAGCAGAATTTTATACCAATTAAATATGAGAATGTGATGAAAATTATGCAAAATTAGAGACTAATCACACCCCCACACTTATCTTTTTGCTCGTCCCGAGCAAAACAAAAATAAGAAAATTATTACACCACTTTCGCGAGTGACGCGATTGCACTGAGCATGTGCAATAAGCCTTTAAACCTCTAGGTTTCCCCTAGAGGAGGAGTGTTGTCTCCTGAGGGTTTTCAGTGGATTGCACCCACAAAATCCAGTAATTAAAGAAAAGTTGTTAGTTGTTATCAAAAATTCTGTCATGAAAAAAACTTTCAATCATCTAAGTAAAAATGATCAAATGATGTAAGAATTAGGTTTAACCCTTATAAGTTCTCTTATGCTTTAGCCTTCATAAAATAAGAAACTATGATTTTTTTTTAAATTTAGAAAGGAACTTGTACTTCTAACTTATTCTATTATTTTGCTTTAGATAGATATGCATAATGTGTAAGTGTGATGTGCTTGGGATTTTTCAACTCAACTTTGAATATAATTTAATTTTATTAATATTTACTTATTATTCTTGGTTCCATTAGGCTTTTTACTTCACTTATGTAACACATATCAAACCAATGACTCTCAGACCAAATGGTCTTAGGGCACCAGGTGAAAAAACACCCCTCAGGTCAAATATGTAAGTGGAGTAGGCCACGAAATCAAGATTTATTTATACATTATTATAGATTTTTTTTTGGCGTGAGTAATCATGCTTCTTGAGGCACAATTATCCAGCTCTTTTTTTTATCAGAGTTGTGTCTCTAAATCCCAAGCATGTGAGTGCAGTTTATGCATATTCTACTAAGGCTAAATAAAGGTATGAGTTATTTTCCTTATCCCTTCTAACTTTTTAGTCAAACCAATCTTTCTTATTTATTTAGGCAAAAATAAAGATTTTTTAATAAGGTTCCCTTAATTCCTACAATCTTTTGGTATTTTTATAAATAGTATTAAATTTCTTTTCAATCTGGAGTTTTTTTTGTTTTTCTTTTTTTTTGTTTTTTTGTTTTTTTTTGAAGAAAGAAAAAGAAAGAGTAAAAGGAAAAAGAAAAAGTGTTAGCACCTCCCCACACCTATCTAATGCATTGTCCTTAATGAATGTGATGTAAATGCAGATACAATAAATAGGGAAAAGAAATGATATCACCGTCTCCTCTGGCTCGGGCCGGTCGAAGTGCTAGGTCCGGCCGAGCGTGAACGCTGGAGGGTGTCCTCAATACGTTCCAGCCTAGAATCGTGAGCGTCCAGTTGTCTCCTTAACCTGATTTGACCTCTAAAAATCTTTTTCATGCCTTCCAGATGGAGGACATGAATGCATGGGTCTCGATAGGGGGAGGTTGTTGCCAAAAGTGTGGGTCATCTTCCTCACCCATATGTTCCTCTGAGGATGATTCAGTAGGAACATCTTCGAGTTGGATGGTAGGTGTCCAGATCGAATGCAAGCAGCAATTATAAGCACTGGTGATGCCCTCGGGGGTGACTAGTACTCTATCATATGCAATAAATTCCGCGTCGGGTAGAAAGTTTTGGCAAAGACGGGTGACTAGGACAGGTAAAGAGTATTTTGCACCCCTACTGCGTTGGGAGTTGGCAATCAGCTGCTGCAAAAGCATGGTATTGAGACAGACAGTGTGTTGCCTCGTCATGAGGCTGTGGATAATCTAAAGGGCAGGTCTATAGAAAGAAGTAGTATGATCAATACCTAAAATATTGCGTTGGATCTAACGTCCAACGCAATGAATGTTACGAAACGTGGTATTTGCTCCAACACCCTGATCGAGCTCAATGCAGCGCACCCCCATCAAGGTCAGGTAATTAATCAAGGGCAGGGGGCAACATGCTGAGGGGGGATGGGACTTGTGTGACCGCTTCAATGGTATCCCGGGTGACCGCAAGATCCCCATGATCAAAATGGACAACAAAGTGGTCATGGTCAATTGTCTCAATGTCAATACCCAAATAAAATTGTTTCACTAAGTCCGGGCAATAGTAGTCTGTTGTTATTTATAGACAATTCATTTATATATATATTTTATTTTATATATATTTTCCTTAATTTTATTTTTATTTGTGTGTGTGATGGCAGACAGTCAAGTATACACTGAGTTGCAAAGACACAGGACAACTGCAGCGTGCGACTTTGGCTCAACAGTCAGAAATGGCTTTAATCTTTGCCCGTTCACCTTGAATTCCTGATTACTTTTTGAATCAAAAATTTTTACAGCACCGTGTGGAAAGACAGTACGCACAATGAAGGGTCCAGACCAATGAATCTTCAGCTTCCCCGCGAAAATGTGAAGCCTCGATTTGTACAGCAGAACCTTGTCTCCCAAGGCAAAGCTTTTTCGGGTTATGATCTGGTCATGAAAAAGTTTAGTCCTGCTTTTGATGATCCGAGCATTCTCATAAGCTTCATTCCGTATCTCCTCTAATTCTTAAATTTGCAGTCTCTTTACCTCACCGGCCTTACTCAAATCAAAATTAAGCCGCTTAATGGCCCAGAGGGCACGATGTTCTAACTCTACTGGCAGATTACAGGCTTTTTCAAATACGATTCTATAAGGAGACATCCCCAGAACTGTCTTAAAGCAGTGCAGTAAGCCCACAATACATCTTTGAGTTTGACCGACCAATCTTTTTGGTTCTGTCCGACAGTCTTTTCCAGAATGAGTTTGAGTTGTCGATTGGTGACTTCTACCTGCCCATTTGTCTGGGGATGATATGGAGTAGATAACCTGTGATTGATAGAATATTTTCGCATCAGATCTTCAAAAACTCTATTGCAGAAATGCGATCTATTATCACTAATTATCGCTCTGGGGGTGCCAAATCGGGAGAAGATGTTTTCTTTGAAAAATTTGATAACCACTTTGTTGTCATTCGTCTTTGTTAGCACAGCTTCTACCCATTTAGAGACATAGTCTACAGCAACCAAATTGAACTGGTTGCTGAAAGAATTAGGGAATGGACCCATGAAGTCAATACCCCAAACATCAAAAATTTCAACTTCAGGATCGAGTTCAGGGGCATCATGTCTCTTCTTGAAATTTTCTCAATCTTCTGACAATTTGCGCATGACTTGCAAAAATGGTATGAGTCTTTGAACAAAGTGGGCCAGTAAAACCCACTTTATAGAACATTTTCTGCAGTCTTACGGGGACCGAAGTGTCCTCCGCATGCAAGGTCATGGCAAAAGCAGAGCACACTCCTCTGTTCCTCCTCTGGTATGCATCGTCTAATTATTTGGTTGGGACAATACTTAAAAAGATACGGTTCTTCCCAGAAGAAGTACCGTACTTGGGTAAAGAAGCGGTATTTGTCTTGCTTTGTCCAGTCAGTGGGTAATTGTCCAGTGGACAGGTAATTAACAATGTCCGCATACCAGGGTTCCTTAAGAATGGCCAGGATGTGCTCGTCAGGAAAATCCTCGTTGATTGGAGCTTGTTTGATCGGTGCGTTCGAAATTCGTGAGAGATGATCAGCGACCACATTTTCTATACCTCGTTTATCCCGAATTTCCAAGTCAAATTCTTGAAGCAAAAGGATCAACCGAATCAATCGGGCTTTTGCTTCCTTCTTGGTCATGAGGTATTTCAGAGCCGAGTGATCCGTGAAAATCACCGTCTTCGAACCTAACAAGTAGGCCTGAAACTTTTCTAATGCAAAGACAACGGCCAAGAGTTCCTTCTCAGTCGTATAATTCTGTTGGGCGTCATTCAAGGTCCTACTCGAATAGTAAATCACGTGCTGCCTATTATCGATGCGTTGACCTAGAATAGCACCAATAGTAAATCAGATGCATCACACATGATTTCAAACGGCTGGGCCCGATTAGGAGCAGAAATGATAGGCACAGAAATAAGTTCTTGCTTAAGCTTCCCCCATGACTTGAAACATTCATCGTTAAAATGAAGGGCACGTCCTTAGCGAGCAGGTTAGTTAAGGGCCTAGCGATTTTGCTAAAATCCTTAATGAACCGTCGGTAGAACTCAGCACGCCCTAGAAAAGATCTAATATCCTTGATGCTTTTGGGTGGTGGAAGCTTAGCAATCACTTCTACTTTAGCCTTATCCACTTCAATGCCTCAATCTCATGGCCTAAGACAATCCCCTGTCTCACCATGAAGTGACATTTCTCCCAGTTTAGAGTTAGGTTCTTCTCCTTGCATCTTTGCAGTACTAACTCTAGGTGATGAAGACACTGATCAAATGAATCTCCGTAGATGGAGAACTCATCCATGAAAATCTCAAGAAAACGTTCCACCATGTCAGAGAACAAACTAAGCATGCACCGTTGGAATGTTGCGGGAGCATTGCATAATCCAAAAGGCATTTGCCGATAAGAAAGGTTCCGAACGGGCAGGTGAACGTGGTATTTTCCTGATCTTCTGCAGCAATGGAGATTTGGTTGTATCCCGAGTACCCATCTAGGAAGCAATAATACTCATGTCCAGCCAATCGTTCTAGCATTTGGTCGATGAAGGGTAGCGGGAAGTGGTCTTTACGGGTGGCTGCATTCAACTTCCTATAGTTGATACAGACAGGAACCTTGGTAGGCAGTCTTGTTTGTACCAACTCTTTTTGCTCATTTTCAACCACCGTAAAGCCAGCTTTCTATGGGACAGCATGAACAGGGCTAACTCATTGACTATCTGAAATGGGATAAATGATCCCATTATCTAATAGTTTTAAAATTTCCGCCTTAACTGCCCCTTGCATGAGAGGGTTAAGTGATTGGTATTCAATTCTGCATATTTTACCACATTATTCCCATGCATATTACAAATAAAAAAATGATTTTTACTCATATTCTCTCTATTTTTGCAGGTCCACATCTGAAATAAGAAAAAGCCCAAAATCTCTTTAATTAGCAATAATTAAAAGAGATTAATTCAAAGCCCAAAAAGAGAGCCCAAATTTGAATCAAGGATCTAGAGAATTCTACACGCCAGCTCAAGATTCTAGAAGGCCACGTGGATAACAACCTCGTAACAAACTTGTAACAAAAATCTGGGATCCAACGGCCACAAAAGTGCCGCAATTTCCCGCCAAATTGCCGCAAAATCTGGGCCGTTGAGTCCCAGATTTCTGCCACCTATTCATCTTCTGGAGAATTCTCTCTGAGGCTATAAATACTAGACCAAGGACCTGCGAAAAAGGAGAGAACAGAAGAGGAGAGATGATAGGATAAAGCTTTGTAATTTTGTATTTTTTCTCTAGGATTTAGTTCTTTAGATCTCCTTCTTCTTCCCTAGAAATTCTGCAAAAGAGAGTTGTAAGAGAGAGAAAGCTTGTGTACACCAAGGAGTGACAACTTGTGAAGCAAGGATTGATCCATTCTCTTCTTCTCTACTTGAGCATTTTCTAGTATTACTTTCTTTCTTTACTTCTAGCTTTACTTTACTTGCAATTTAATTCATGCTTTGCTTTTCTTTTCTTATGGCTAGTAGCTAACTTTTCTAACATGAACTAGCTAACCACTAACCTTGCTAACTACTAACTCATGGGTGATTGCTATCTTTAATCTTGCAAGTTGTATGGTCTTCTCTTCTCCGATGGGTTACTTTCATTGCTTGGCAAGTTCTTGTTGTAATTCCATATGATTCATGTGTGCCTCATTTAGAGCCTTGTCTTTAGAACAAGTGCCTTGATGGAACATGGAGATGGATCACCAAACATATGCTATTTGTTGTACAACTTCATTACTTCCATTAATGAATGTTGTATCTTCTTCCTTAGCATCCCTTGAGTGTAGCTCTTTTGATTCCATTATAGAAAGTCTATCTTGTAGGCCAATGACATCTATGAGGCTACAAGACAAGTCCAAGAATGATCACCCGTAATCAAAGTGGGAAAGTAATTAGACCAACACGCAAGACAAATCTTTGCCGATGAATCAACATGAGGCACACATTCACCATCACGGAGTTTAGTAAGTTTTTAGCAAGGTAGTAAGGTTAGCTAGTCATGGTTTTCTCCATCTTCAAATCTTCTACAAAGTTTTCATTCTTTTTGTTTTATTTCCAAGCAAATCTCCTTTTGATTTCTTTTCATTTTCCATCATGAACCAATCCACCAATTCTTTTACTTCTTTTTCCAATTCATTTTTATTCTTTTAAGACAAAGAAGAATCTTCGTTTTCTTTCTTCACTACCAACCGTAACGCTTCCATCGCAAGCTCTCCCTGAGAACGACTCGGTATAGCCCATGCTATAACGGAGATAGGAAAGGGTATATTAATCATTTTGAATACATTTATGGAGTGATCAAAGCACCTAAGGTTGATTCTAAACCTTATCTCTTTTTATTGAATATATTTTGTGTGCAAATTATACTCCACAATTCGTTCTTTTGATTCCATTATTGAAAGTCTATCTTGTAGGCCAATGACATCTATGCGTCTACAAGACAAGTCCAAGAGTGATCACCCATCATTCAAGTGGGAAAGTAATTAGACCAACACGCAAGACAAATCTTTGCCGATGAATCAACATGAGGCACACATTCACCATCACGGAGTTTAGTAAGTTTTTAGCAAGGTAGTAAGGTTAGCTAGTCATGGTTTTCTCCATCTTCAAATCTTCTACAAAGTTTTCATTCTTTTAGTTTTATTTCCAAGCAAATCTCCTTTTGATTTCTTTTCATTTTCCATCATGAACCAATCCACCAATTCTTTTACTTCTTTTTTCAATTCATTTTTATTCTTTTAAGACAAAGAAGAATCTACGTTTTCTTTCTTCACTACTAACCGTAACGCTTCCATCGCAAGCTCTCCCTGAGAATCGACTCGGTATAGCCCATGCTATAACGGAGATAGGAAAGGGTATATTAATCATTTTGAATACATTTGTGGAGTGATCAAAGCACCTAAGGTTGATTCTAAACCTTATCTCTTTTTATTGAATATATTTTGTGTGCAAATTATACTCCACAATACAACACCTTTCCCGTTTAAACAAATTGGCACCATTGCCGGGGAGAGCAACGTTTTTGATTTCAAGTGAAGAACTAAACGAATCTTCTTCTCTGTTGCAGGTTACAGGTTGAAGAAACAGGAAAATTTGCATTGCAGAAACACATAAGTGGACCTGGGCCTCTGCTCTCGAAAGCAGAGACCAGGATCCCTCTGAATTGCCGCAAATTCTGGGTTTTTGCCGCAGAATTGCGGCAAGGAGGAGTGAACTCCTAACAAGTTTTCTGCAGGGCTTCTGATTCTGCAAAACACATCTGCTGCAGTACTTAATTTCTTGTGTTCTTCACCATACTCCTGCTAAATAAACAACAGTAAAAAATTGGTTGAAAACGTTAAAATTGATTAGACATTTGCATTTCTAGGCACGTGTCTTTTCAATTCATTTACTTTTACTGTTGAAGAGTGCTGGAGGCAAGGTACGTTTGCATTGTATGTAGACTAGGAATCATCTCTTGCTTGATTTTCATGCTTTGAGTGAATCCTAGTTATATATCTTGTACACTTGCACAAAATCAATTTTAAGGGCACTAACCCATAAATAAGATAAGGTGGGGGATTTTATCACCCTTTCCTTAGCCCAAAAACCACCATCCCAGCACTCACTAACCCAAGCCTAATTTAATAAAAAATTAGACGTTGGCCCTAGGGACATCTCGGACTCACTTAGGAGATTATCCTAAGGGGGAAAAGTGTTGGAAATTGACTCTTGTAAAATCAGTGTCTAGGAAAGGGATTGAGGGCCAAAAGCCCGAAGGTTGCTGGTTACTTAATTAAGGAACGTCTCTAACGGAAAACCTCCCACCAACCTTGCCCTGACCTGGCTGATTAGCTTGTAGTCAAAGTCTACACTAAACCTCCCGTGGACAGTCTAATCAGTTAGGAGTCGTCTAGGTCATAAGTCTACCCTACATTAGGTTAGAATTTTTTTTTCTTGATTGTTTATTTGTTTGTTTCTTTTTGTTTGTGATTTTTTGTGTGATATGGCATTCAACAATTCTTTCCATCCTAATAATAATCCATATTTCACACAGACTTCATTCTATTCGGATAATTCCAACCCGGTGTTTTACAATATGCACCAACCAAATACACCGGGTTGGCCTTATCCGAATCATTCCAACCCATACCCACAATCTAATAACCATAATTTCCATAATGATTTCAACTCGTCATAGAGTCATTGGGGATTCACGTACCCCGAGTCAAATTTTCAAACTCCTTGTCCACCATATTCACCTTGTCCACAGTATTCATTTCCGATTCCGCTTCATATACTCCTTTTTCTGAACCACCAATTGAAGAAAAATCTGAGTTACTAAGGAGTTTAGAAGCCAATCTTCAGAGGGCCGAGCAAGAACTTCCAAAAACATTGGCCTCTCCAATTCTACAGTATTTTCAAGAATCTTACTCAGTTCCACCTCTTCATAATGAACAACCATTTGTCATGGAAACAAGTAAAGAACTCTTGTGTGAGTCCAAGCTTCAATCTCCACACATGTGTGACTCACATTATTCACAAACTTTCCAAAGTCAAGATTCTTATACTCCCATTCTAGAGCAGCCATTTGTAGAAATATCACGTTTAGAAAAGAGTATAAACATCTTGCAAGAGTCTTTGTTACAATATAAAAAAACACGTGCCGAGTCTTTCAATAAGGTGGATGAACAATTGAGTCAATTGGTTAACATCTATAGGAATGAGGAAACTCTATCTTATCAACCTTTGACCAATTCAACTATGCCACACTCTATTGATATGACTCAAGACTCCTGTCATTTTGGAAATCATGATTCAATTTCAGCACAACCACCTGAACTTGTCCAAACTTCAAATCCCATTGACATTTTGGCAAGTTTTCCATTTCCTGAAATGAACTTAAACATGAATATGATCCTGAACTTCCACTTGATGATTCAATTTTCCTTCCTGATTCAATTATGACTCCGGTGTCTTCACATGATTTCACTTCATTTCTCGAGTCAGTATTGGATCCAGTGCCAGTCCATTTTGAAATTGAATCACCAATCTTTGATGATCATACTGAACTTGACCAATTCCATACTTTTGAAAGTCCCATTGATAAATTGGCAAGTTCCCATTTTTGTGGAATTGAACTACATGAGGAATGTGATCTTGAACCCCAACTTAGTGATTCAATTTTTTTCCTGATTCCATAATGACTCCGGTATCTTTACCTGACTTCAATTTTTTCCCGGAGTCTACATTGGATCCTGTTCCAATTCATAATGAAGTTGAATCACCCATCTTTGAGGATCATATTGAACTTGCCCAATTCTATACTTTTGAAAATCTCATTGACAAATTGGCAAGTTCTCCATTTTTTGAAATCCATGAGGAATGTGACCTTGATTCTTACAATCTCTTTACTTCTGAAACTGATTGTACAATTCTGGCGGAAGATGTTGACCTTAGTTTTGAAGAATTGTATGGTGATGAGCTAGAATTTCTTAATATTGGAAGTAAAGAGATATCACCCATATTAGGTCACATTCCATTGTTGGACAATACATGTGGACTGGAGTTTCAATTTCTTGACTTGGAACCAATTCCTGAACTCATTCCGACTCCTGAACCTTTACTTGACTTAAATCACCTTCTTGAGTCGGTATTAGTTCCTGTCTTTCCTGAGTCCAAGTCAACTGTTCTATCATTTCATACACCATTCTGGGACAAGGTAGTTGACAAATTTGACTCCGAAATCAATTATGGAAAATGGAAATTAGATGGGGTCAAATACTTAATAAAGATCCTTCATGGATTTATCTTTTTAGTGGGTTGTATTCATGATATTTCTGGTGGGTTCCTCCAAACCCAAAGTAAAGTTGATTGGGCCATGTTTCGTGGACCAATCAGACCACCACCGGAACTACCACCTTGAGGTAATTTTTTTTCCCTCTCTAATTGTTTCATGCATACATATATCATGATGCATTGAGGACAATGCATGAAATAAGTATGGGGGAGGGTTTACTAACATAGAGTTTTTAGATTTTCTTTCTTTTACACTTCTTTTAGAAATTACTAAACATAGAGTTTTTAGATTTTCTTTCTTTTACACTTAACATAGGATTTTTCATTTTCTTTTTAGGCTTTTTATTTTTATTTTTAGGTTTTTTTTCTTTTTAGATTTTATCTTTCTTAGTAGATTTTCTATTTTCTTTTAGATTTTACTTTTTTTAGAAAAAATAAGAAAAAAAAAGAAGAAAGAAATAAATAAAAAATAAAAAAAAACTTTTTGAAATAAGAGACAAAGTTTTGATCTATTTTTAAGAAAATTAAGATGTATCTTAGAAATTAAGAAAGCCTTAATTATGACATCTTAAACCTAGTTGAAATAATAGATCTTATTTGAAGTTATAGGCTAAGTAAGTAAAATTGGGGAGATATTTTTATCTTGAATTTTTTGCCTTAGAAAGTATGCACTTCACACTTACACATTTTTGGGATGGAAACAAAGACCTAAAATGTCATATATAAAAAAATATAAATAAAAAGAAAAAAATATATGTGAATAAAGCATCACTTATTAAGCTGGATAACTATGCCTCAAGAAGCATGATTATTCACGCCTAACGGTGGTAAAGGAAATAAATAATCCCCTTTAGTTTTGTGGCCTTTTTTACTCGAGACCTTAAACCCGAGGGATGTTTTCTCATCTGGTGCCCTAAGACCGTCTGGTTTGGGAGTCATCGGTTAAAGGCTCGCTACAAGGGTAAACTAGAAAGCCTAAACTAAGGGAAGAAAAAAGAGAAAAAGAAAGTAAATATATATTAAATAAATGGCTTCATGGTTAGAGTTGAAATCCCAGAAATCTTCACTGTCACGGTGTGCATACTATCTAGGTTTTATGAAAGATAAAATATTCAATCCAATTTTGAATTCTTACCTTAATTGAAGACAAGATCCTGCATGGAGACTAAGTTTAAGAAAGAAAATTATAGGTGGACTTATGACCTTAGATCACTTATATTTTTGCAAAAATAGTTCGAAAACATGTCTCTCTTTCAAAATGTGTTTTCAAAACACTAACATTTGTCTTCTTTCTTTATTGATTTTGTGGGTGCAATCCGCTGAAAACCCTCAGGAGACAACACTCCTCCTCTAGGGTAAAAATTTGATTGAGATGAGAAAGGTTATCGTATTATGGAGTATAAATGAGCACAAATATATGTATTCAATTAAGGAGATAAGGTTTAGAAACAACCTCAAGTGCTTAGATCACTCCACAAATGTATTTGAGATGGTTAATATATCCTTTCCAATCTCCGTTATAGCAAGGGCTATACCGAGTCGATTCTCAGGGAGAGCTCGCGATGGAAGCTTTACGATAGGTAGTGAAGATGTAAAACGAGAATTCTTCTATGCTTAAAAAAATAAAGAATAAAACAATGAAGAAGAAATGAAAGAATGGATGGATATGTTCATGATGGAAATAATCGGAAAAGAAATCAAGAAGAGATTTGCTTTGGAACAAAAACTAAAAGAATAAAAACTTTAGAATGAAAAAACCATGACTAGCTAACCTTACTACCTTGCCAAAACTTACTAAACTCCGTGATAGTGAATGCGTGCCTCATGTTGATTCATCGGCATAGATTCGTCTTGCGTGTTGATCTAATTACTTTCTCACTTGGATGACGGGGGTTTCACCCATCAGAGAAGAGAAGACCATCCAACTTGCAAGATTAAAGATAACAATCACCCATGAGTTAGTAGTTAGCAAGGTTAGTGGTTAGCTAGTACATGTAGAAAATTTAGCTACAAGCCATAAGGAAAGTAAAACAAAGCATGAACTAAATTGCAAGAAAGTAAAGCAAGAAATAAAGAAAGCAAGTAAACTAGAAAATGCAAGAGTAGAGAGAAGAGAATGGATGAATCCTTACTTCACAAGTTGTCACTCCTTGATGTACACAAGCTTTCTCTCTCTTACAAACTCTCTCTTTACAAAATTTCTAGGGAAGGAGAAGAGGGTCTAAAGAACTAAAACCTAGAGAAAAACCTACAAAAATTACAAGCATCTACTAATTTCTCCTCTCTTCTCCATTCTCTTTCGCAGGTCCTTGGTCCAGTATTTATAGGCCTCAGAGAGAAGTCTCCAGAAGATGGGACAGCTGTCAAAATTTGGCGCCCAACGGCCTTAGATTTGCGGTGGAAACGCGGCAACTTGCGGCAGTTCTGTGGCCGTTGGCCAACAACTTTCTGGTACGAATTTGTTACGAGGTTGTTATCCACGTGGCCTTCTAGAATCGTGAGTTGTTGCGTAGAATTCTCTAGATCCTGGGCTCAAATTTGGGCTTTGAATTAATCTCTTTTGGGCTTATGAATTAATCTCTTTAATTATTTCTAATTAAAGAGATTTTTGGGCTTTCTCTCATTTCAGTTGTGGACCTGCAAAAATAGAGAGAAGATGAGTAAAAATCATATTTTTATTTGTAATATGCATGGGACTAATGTGGTAAAATATGCAAAATTGGATCACAATCACACCCCCACACTTATTCTTTTGCTCGTCCCGAGCAAAACAAAGAAAAGAAAAACTATACTACCAATTTATTACACCACTTTCGCAGGTGACGCGATTGCACTGAGCATGTGCAACAAGCCGTTAAACCTCTAGGTTACCCTAGAGGAGGAGTGTTGTCTCCTGAGGGTTTTCAGCGGATTACACCCACAAAATCCATAAAGAAAGAAGACAAATGTTAGTATTTTGAAAATTCATTTTGAAAGAGAGACATGTTTTCGATCTATTTTTGCAAAAATATAAGTGATCTTAGGTCATAAGTCCACCTATAATTATTCTTTCTTAAACTTAGTCTCTATGCAAGATCTTGTCTTCAATTAAGGTAAGAATTCAAAATTGGATTGAATATTTTATCTTTCATAAAACCTAGATAGTATGCACACCGTGACAGTGAAGATTTCTGGGATTTCAACTCTAACCATAAAGCCATTTATTTATCTATATATTTTTTATGCTTTTTTCTTCCCTTAGTTTAGGCTTTCTAGTTTACCCTTGTAGCGAGCCTATAACCGATGACTCCCAAACCAGACGGTCTTAGGGCACCAGATGAGGAAACATCCCTCGGGTTTAAGGTCTCGAGTAAAAAAGGCCACAAAACTAAAGGGGATTATTTATTTCCTTTACCACTGTTAGGCGTGAATAATCATGCTTCTTGAGGCACATTTATCCAGCTTAATAGGTGATGTTTTATTTATAATTTTTTTCTTTTATTTTTATGGCATTTTGGTCTTTGTTTCCATCCCAAGAAATGTGTAAGTGTGAAGTGCATACAATCTAAGGCAAAAAATTCAAGATAAAAATATCTCACCATTTTTCTTACTTAGCCTATAATTTTAAACAAGATCTATTATTTCAACTAGGTTTAAGATGTCATAATTAAGGCTTTCTTAATTTCTAAGATACATCTTAATTTTCTTAAAAATAGATCAAACTTTGTCTCTTATTTCAAAAAGTTTTTTTTTATTTTTTTATTATTTTTTTATTTATTTCTAAAAGAAGTGTAAAAGAAAGAAAATCTAAAAACTCTATGTTAGTAAACCCTCCCCCACACTTATTTCATGCATTGTCCTCAATGCATCATGATATATGTATGCATGAAACAAAAAGAGAGGGAAGGAAAAAAAATAACCTTAAGGTGGTGGTTCGGTGGTGGTCTGATTGGTCCACGAAACATGACCCAATCAACTTTTCTTTGGGTTTTGAGGAACCCACCAGAAATATAATGAATATGACCCATTAAAAAGATGAATCCATGAAAGATTTTTATTAAGTACATGACCCCATCTAATTTCCATTTTCCATAACTAATTTCGGAGTCAAATTTGTCAACTACCTTGTCCCAGAATGGTGTATGAAATGATAGAACGGTTGACTTGGACTCAGGAAGGACAGGAACTAATACCGACTCAGGAAGGTGACTTAAGTCGAGTAAAGATTCAGGAGTCGAAATGAGTTCAGGAATTGGGTCCAAGTCAAGAAGTTGAAACTCCAGTCCACATGTATTGTCCAACAATGGAATGTGACCTAATATGGGTAATATCTCTTTACTTCCAATATTAAGGAATTCTAGCTCATCTCCATACAATTCTTCAAAACTAAGATCAACTTCGTCCGTCAGAATTGTATAATCAGTTTCAGAAGTAAAGAGATTGAGAAAATCAAGGTCACATTTCTCATTGAGTTCAATAAAAAATGGAAAACTTGCCAATTTGTCAATAGTATCTTCAGAAGTGTAGAATTGGTCAAGTTCAATATGATCCTCAAAGATGGGTGATTCAACTTCATTATGAATTGGGATAGGATCCAATGTCGACTCCGGGAAAAGATTGAAGTCAGGTAAAGTTACCGGAGTCATTATTGAATCAGGAAAAAGGATTGAATCACGAAGTTTGGGTTCAAGATCACATTCCTCATGTAGTTCAATTCCACAAAAATGTGAACTTACCAATTTATCAATGGGACTTTCAAAAGTATGGAATTGGTCAAGTTCAATATGATCATCATAAATGATTGGTGATTCAATTTCACAATGGACAGGCACTGGATCCAATACTGACTCGGGAAATGGAGTGAAATCAGATAAAGATACGGGAGTCATTATTGGATCAGGAAGTAGAATTGAATCATCAAGTGGAAGTTCAGGATCATGCTCATGTTCAAGTTCAATTTCAGGAAAAGGAAAACTTGCCAAAATGTCAATGGGATCTGAAGTGTGGACAAGTTCTGGTGGTTGTGCTGAAATTGAATCATGATTTTCAAAATAACAGGAGTCTTGAGTCATATCAATAGAGTGTGGCATAGCTGAATTAGTCAAAGGTTGATAAGATAGAGTCTCCTCATTCCTATAGATGTTAACCAATTGACTCAATTGTTCATCCACCTTATTGAAAGACTCGGCACGTGTTTTTTTATATTGTAACAAAGACTCTTGCAAGATGTTTATACTCTTTTCTAAACGTGATATTTCTACAAATGGCTGCTCTAGAATGGGAGTATAAGAATCTTGACTTTGGAAAGTTTGTGAATAATGTGAGTCACACATGTGTGGAGATTGAAGCTTGGACTCACACAAGAGTTCTTTACTTGTTTCCATGACAAATGGTTGTTCATTATGAAAAGGTGGAACTGAGTAAGACTCTTGAAAATACTGTGGAATTGGAGAGGCAAATGTTTGCAGTTTTTGCTCGGCCCTTTGTAAATTGGCTTCTAAACTCCTTAGTAACTCAGATTTTTCTTCAATGGTGGGTCAAAAAAAGGAGTATGAGAAGCAAAATCGGGAAATGAATACTGTGGACAAGGTGAATATGGTGGACAAGGATGTTGAAAATTTGACTCGGGGTACGTGAATCCCCAATTACTCGGTGAAGAGTTGAAATTATTATAGAAATTATAGTTATTAGATGGGGGGTATGGGTCATATTAATTCGGATAAGGCCAACCCGGTGTATGTGGTTGATGCATATTGTAAAACGCCGGGTTGGAATTATCCGAATAGAATGGAGTCTGTGTGAAATATGGATTGTTATTAGGATGGAAAGAATTGTAATTGTTGAATGCCATATCACACAATACAAACAAAAAGAAACAAACAAATAAACAATCAAGAAAGAAAAATTCTAACCTAAGTTAGGGTAGACCTATGACCTAGACGACTCCTAACTGATTAGATCGTCCACAGGAGGTTTAGTGTAGACTCTGACTATAAGCTAATCAGCCAGGGAAGGGCAAGGTTGGTGGGAGGTTTTCCGTCAGAGACGTTCCTTAATTAAGTAACCAGCAACCTTCGGGCTTTCGGCCCTCAATCCCTTTCCTAGACACTGATTTTACAAAAGTCAATTTCCAATACTTTTCCCCCTTAGGATAATCTCCTAAGTGAGTCTGGATGTCCCTAGGGCCAACGTCTATCAGTTTTTATTTACAAGCTTGGGATTGTGAGTGCTGGGGATGGTGGTTTTCGGGCTAAGGAAGGGGTGATAAAATCCCCACCTTATCTTTTTTTATGGGATTTGCCCTTAAAATCGATTTGTGCAAGTGTACGATATCAACAAACAAGGTTCACTCAAAGCGTAATTAAATCAAACAAAGAGTGAGTCCTAGTCTATATGCTATGCTTACGTACCTTGCCTCCAGCACTCTTCAACAGTAAAAGTAAAGGAATTGAAAGACACGTGCCTAGAATGCAAATGTCTAAACAATTTTTTAACTTTTCAACCAATTTTTTACTGTTGATTATTAGCAGGTAATAGGTGAAGCATACAAGATTTTAAGTATTGCAGCAGCAGTATTTTGCAGAGCAAGCAACCCTGCAGAAAAGTGGTCAGTAGTCAACTCCTCCTTGCCGCAGAACCGCGGCTTTTGCCGTGAGAACGCGACAAGTCAGAGGGCTTCTGGTCTCTGCTTTCGAGAGCAGAGGCCCAGAGCCACTTATATGTATTATGCAATGCAAATTTTCCTGTTTCTTCAACCTGTAACCTGCAACAGAGAAGAAAATTCGTTTAGTTCTTCACTTTAAACCAAAAACCGTTGCTCTCCCCGGCAACGGCGCAAAAAATTTGATTGAGACGAGAAAGGTTATCGTATTATGGAGTATAAATGAGCACAAATATATGTATTCAATTAAGGAGATAAGGTTTAGAAACAACCTCAAGTGCTTAGATCACTCCACAAATGTATTTGAGATGGTTAATATATCCTTTCCAATCTCCGTCATAGCAAGGGCTATACTGAGTCGATTCTCAGGGAGAGCTCGCGATGGAAGCTTTACGATAGGTAGTGAAGATGTAAAACGAGAATTCTTCTATGTTTAAAAAAATAAAGAATAAAACAATGAAGAAGAAATGAAAGAATGGATGGATATGTTCATGATGGAAATAATCGGAAAAGAAATCAAGAAGAGATTTGCTTTGGAACTAAAACTAAAAGAATGAAAACTTTAGAATGAAAAAACCATGACTAGCTAACCTTACTACCTTGCCAAAACTTACTAAACTCCGTGATAGTGAATGCGTGCCTCATGTTGATTCATCGGCATAGATTCGTCTTGCGTGTTGATCTAATTACTTTCTCACTTGGATGACGGGGGGTTTCACCCATCGGAGAAGAGAAGACCATCCAACTTGCAAGATTAAAGATAACAATCACCCATGAGTTAGTAGTTAGCAAGGTTAGTGGTTAGCTAGTACATATAGAAAAGTTAGCTACAAGCTATAAGGAAAGTAAAACAAAGCATGAACTAAATTGCAAGAAAGTAAAGCAAGAAATAAAGAAAGCAAGTAAACTAGAAAATGCAAGAGTAGAGAGAAGAGAATGGATGAATCCTTGCTTCACAAGTTGTCACTCCTTGATGTACACAAGCTTTCTCTCTCTTACAAACTCTCTCTTTACAAAATTTCTAGGGAAGGAGAAGAGGGTCTAAAGAACTAAAACCTAGAGAAAAACCTACAAAAATTACAAGCATCTACTAATTTCTCCTCTCTTCTCCATTCTCTTTCGCAGGTCCTTGGTCCAGTATTTATAGGCCTCAGAGAGAAGTCTCCAGAAGATGGGACAGCTGGCAAAATCTGGCGCCCAACGGCCCTAGATTTGCGGTGGAAACGCGGCAACTTGCGGCAGTTCTGTGGCCGTTGGCCAACAACTTTCTGGTACGAATTTGTTACGAGGTTGTTATCCACGTGGCCTTCTAGAATCGTGAGTTGTTGCGTAGAATTCTCTAGATCCTGGGCTCAAATTTGGGTTTTGAATTAATCTCTTTTGGGCTTATGAATTAATCTCTTTAATTATTTCTAATTAAAGAGATTTTTGGGCTTTCTCTCATTTCAGTTGTGGACCTGCAAAAATAGAGAGAAGATGAGTAAAAATCATATTTTTATTTGTAATATGCATGGGACTAATGTGGTAAAATATGCAAAATTGGATCACAATCAGTAACCTAGAGGTTTAACGGCTTGTTGCACGCGCTCAGTGCAATCGCGTCACCTGTGAAAGTGGTGTAATAAAATTGGTAGTATAGTTTTTTCTTTTCTTTGTTTTGCTCGGGACAAGCAAAAGAATAAGTGTGGGGGTGTGATTGGTATTCAATTCTGCATATTTTACCACATTATTCCCATGCATATTACAAATAAAAATATGATTTTTACTCATATTCTCTCTATTTTTGCAGGTCCACATCTGAAATAAGAAAAAGCCCAAAATCTCTTTAATTAGCAATAATTAAAAGAGATTAATTCAATGCCCAAAAAGAGAGCCCAAATTTGAATCCAGGATCTAGAGAATTCTACACGCCAGCTCAAGATTCTAGAAGGCCACGTGGATAAAAAATCTGGAATCCAACGGCCACAAAAGTGCCGCAATTTCCCGCCAAATTGCCGCAAAATCTGGGCCGTTGAGTCCCAGATTTCTGCCACCTGTTCATCTTCTGGAGAATTCTCTCTAAGGCTATAAATACTGGACCAAGGACCTGCGAAAAAGGAGAGAACAGAAGAGGAGAGATGATAGGATAAAGCTTTGTAATTTTGTATTTTTTCTCTAGGATTTAGTTCTTTAGATCTCCTTCTTCCTCCCTAGAAATTCTGCAAAAGAGAGTTGTAAGAGAGAGAAAGCTTGTGTACACCAAGGAGTGACAACTTGTGAAGCAAGGATTGATCCATTCTCTTCTTCTCTACTTGAGAATTTTCTAGTATTACTTGCTTTCTTTACTTCTAGCTTTACTTTACTTGCAATTTAATTCATGCTTTGCTTTCTTTTCTTATGGCTAGTAGCTAACTTTTCTAACATGAACTAGCTAACCACTAACCTTGCTAACTACTAACTCATGGGTGATTGCTATCTTTAATCTTGTAAGTTGTATGGCCTTCTCTTCTCCGATGGGTTACTTTCATGCTTGGCTATATCTTGTTGTAATTCTCCATATGATTCATGTGTGCCTCATTTAGAGCCTTGTCTTTAGAACAAGTGCCTTGATGGAACATGGAGATGGATCACCAAACATATGCTATTTATTGTACAACTTCTTTACTTCAATTAATGAATGTTGTATCTTCTTCCTTAGCATCCCTTGAGTGTCGCTCTTTTGATTCCATTATTAAAAGTCTATCTTGTAGGCCAATGACATCTATGCGTCTACAAGACAAGTCCAAGAGTGATCACCCATCATTCAAGTGGGAAAGTAATTAGACCAACACGCAAGACAAATCTTTGCCGATGAATCAACATGAGGCACACATTCACCATCACGGAGTTTAGTAAGTTTTTAGCAAGGTAGTAAGGTTAGCTAGTCATGGTTTTCTCCATCTTCAAATCTTCTACAAAGTTTTCATTCTTTTAGTTTTATTTCCAAGCAAATCTCCTTTTGATTTCTTTTCATTTTCCATCATGAACCAATCCACCAATTCTTTTACTTCTTTTTCCAATTCATTTTTATTCTTTTAAGACAAAGAAGAATCTTCGTTTTCTTTCTTCACTACCAACCGCAACGCTTCCATCGCAAGCTCTCCCTGAGAATTGACTCGGTATAGCCCATGCTATAACGGAGATAGGAAAGGGTATATTAATCATTTTGAATACATTTGTGGAGTGATCAAAGCACCTAAGGTTGATTCTAAACCTTATCTCTTTTTATTGAATATATTTTGTGTGCAAATTATACTCCACAATACAACACCTTTCCCGTTTAAACATTAAGCCTGCATTGTGGGTCCCTCCTGGGGGTTGCTTCATCGACTAAATGGATTCTATGTTGCACTATGGATGGACTTATCCCTTTGATGTCCTTCATCGTCCATCCAATGGCTTCCCTATGTCTTTTCAGAATAGACATTAAGCTGTCCTCTTGTTTCTCAGTCAAGTGGGATGCTTGATGACTGGCAAGGTGTCCTTTCCACCCAGGTAGGTGTACTTGAGGTGTTCAGGTAAGGCTCTTAGCTCTAGGGAAGGTGTTGCTTCATTGGATGCAATCTCCTGGCTTTCAATCCTATGATGAGGTACACTTGGACTTGATGCCCAATCCACTGCTGAATCTACGATCTGGTCTAGATTAAAATCCTCAGCCTCCAGATCAAATTCTGCCTCCGTTTCTATTTTCATGTTTTCCTCATGCTCACTGGTCAGATTTTCAATAGAATTGACTTCAAATGTCTGATCATTGACATCCCTAGGTTATCTTCCAAGATTGAAGACATTGACTTCCTTCGTCATGTCTCCAAAGATCAATCGTATGGACCCGTTCCTACAGTTGATTATGGCATTGGCTATAGCAAGGAATGGGCGCCCTAAGATGACGGGAGTTTGAGACCTAAGATTGGACACATGTGTAAATTCACCTAGAGGGGGGGTGAATAGGTGATGGCTAATCTAATGGTCACTTAATGCCAAATAATGCGGAAGTAAAAGCTATTATGACCTAAACTAAACTCTTACACTAAACACCACGTATAACACAAGAGTGTTGCCGAATTCCCCGTGAAGGGCTCTGGACAAACTCCTCTAGATTCTCCTTGATAAGGGTTGAGGTGCCGCGTTGGCTCTCTTGGTTGAATACAAGTGTTAGCAAACATTCCCAAGCAAATATAACAAATAAGCACATAATATATCAAGCATGTAAAGATAAACACAATAGAAGCATGCAAGATATAAACAAGAGACAAAGAGAGAGAGAGAGAGAGAGAGAGAGAGAGCATCGCAAACACAAGGGATTTGTTTCGAGGTTCGAGCACACTTGCTCTACATCCCCGCCTTCGACACACGAAGGATTTCCACTATAATCGATCCCACCGGATCACTCGGTGCCGCAACACCTACAAGCTCTCGGACTCTCTAGCCCGTACACACGCAAGCCCCACAAGCTCGCCGAGGCCGCATCTCAAACCAAGAGTTCGCACCCGAACTCGAAACAACCACGAACGCACTCGTCCGCCTCCTCAAGAAACAAGAAAAGATCTCTTAGTGATCTAAACACTTTGATCACCAATAAACACTCTCACTACAACACTCCTATAAAATGAATAATCAATGGATAGCTCAAGTATTTGTGTGAGAAAAACAAGGAAAGAGATGGTGGAGGAAAACTCAAAGAATCTCTTTTAACACTCTTGATAAAATCTTCCCTTTTGATAGGAAATATTTGCTCTCAAATTTGTGGAGAAAAACCTCTGAAAAGGATTGGAAAAATTCACTTAAAAATACTCTCTAAATCTTGGTAAAAACAATGCCCAAACCCCCAAATTTATAGGCTCAGAAAAACTAGCCGTTGGGGTTCTATCAGGCCTGTCGGTCGACCGTCCGGCCGACCGGCCAACAGTCATATTTCAGACCGTTTGAGCCATCGGTCAACCGGCCGGTCGACCGAGCCAGGATACAGAGAGCAATCTCTCTGTCCGGTCGACCGCGCGGTCGGCCGGGGCCTTTCCAGAGAGCAGAGCTCTCTGGACGGTCGACCGGGTCGGTCGGCCGGCCATCCTGCAGAACTGGCGTGCACGTCTGTGCACGTCGGTCGACTAGGTCGGTCGACCGGCTACAGCCAGATCAGAAAATTTAGGGATTTAAAACATGGTCTTTTTGGCTAATATAAAATCCCATAAAATACTGAAAAATCTACAAAAATAGTTTTACCAATATACTTTGATAAACAAACATGCTTGCACAAAATCAAGGCATGTTATAAAAGATTTGGACTATATTTGTAATATGGAAATATTGGCTCAATTGAAAACTTGTATTTTTCTAAAAACTTGTTTTCCAAACTTCTTCATGATACAAAAACAAGATATTTTGAATTCATTAAAGCATAGTGTGTATGGATATGATCCACTACACAAATAAGATATCTATATTTTTGACATTAAGCATTAAACATGGTTTTGATTTCAAAAGACATGTACATGAGAAACACCAAAAACCAAAATAGTATTTTTCAAAATGAAAGTCTTTTCTAAATCTGAAAATTCTTTTATGAAAAGACAACTAAATCAAGAGTGTGTGTGTGATATATACTTGAGCAATCACCAACTATTCTATCCTTTACATTTTATCTAAAAGCAAAAATCTTATACCTAGACACAAATCTTCATCTTCTTGAAGTCTTCACTTGAAGCCTTCTCATCTTCTAGACTTGGTCCAAACACGATCCAACGAGCTCGACTCTTAATGTGGTCTTGATGCATAGGCTCGTGAATCAACCGGTGCTAGCTCCAAAACTTGACTTTAAATCCTTTGTTGAAGCTCCACACCTACTAAGATCTTGATAACAAATCTGTCACTAATAAAACACAAGATTATTAGTACAATAACTACATGAGTTGATCATCATCAAAACTAAAGTGATGGGCCTTTGGGCCAACAATCTCCCCCTTTTTGATGATGACAAAACTCATGAAGTTATATATGCATGGATTAAAGTAAAGCTTTAAAGAAGCTCCCCCCTAACTCATGCATAACAAATAAACAATATAATATAGAAATGAAGCACATGACATGTATGCAAATCAAGGAGATAAATATGTACTCAAGCATAAAACAAATCAAGAATTCTTTTTCTCCTATTTGCAAAACAAAAACATATATGCATAAACAATCCTTTTTCACAAAAGCATGCATATATACCAAATACCTCTCCCCCTTTTTGTCAATCATCAACAAAAACAAAATCATCAAATTTTTCTCCCCCTTTTTGTCCGAAACAAAGAACCAAAGAAGGGGTAAATCAAATCAATCAAGAAGGGTTATATGCGATATACATTCATGAAGAGGAAGATGCTAAGTTAGCTTCCCTACACATATGCATTACATGAAGAAGGGATGACAAGCCCCAATTCACATAACACATATTATGTAATGCATAAGAGGAGATGTGAAGCTCCCCCTACACACGTGTACCACATAAAGAAGAGTTGTCAAGCTCCTCAATATACAATACACTCAACATGAATCTATATGTAGAAGAGATGTTAAGCTCTCCTTGCATATAGGCAATACAAATCAAAAATTTTGAATTTTATCTTATAAAACAAAATTTTGAATTTTCTCAATAAAACAAATCTTGAGAATTTTTCTTAAAATATTTATTTTCTTATCATAAACAACTTTGTGCTTTAAACATGTAAAATAATTTTAACTCAAGCACAAATAACTCATATATATGTATGAAAAATGAGTATACCAAATGAAATTGATACATACATATATGTGAAAACAAAATATGAGTATATACAAAAGATCATATTGATACCAATTGAAAATATCCAATGATACCAATAAAAAAAATAAGCTTAAATGTATACATCATATAATCTACCACATGAAGAACTCAAACTAGTTAAATGAAAATGTTTGAAAACTAGTACGGAATCCTTCAATCAAGGAATAAAATAAAAATATTTTTCATGAAATATGTGTAAATCACATGAAAATGACAATGAAGTTCAATATTCCTTTAAATAAGACAATGTGAAAATTATCATAAATTTTGAAAACATAAAAATCACCACAAAATTTTTATTAAAAAAATTATATTTCAAGGTATATGTATGTTTTGACAATACAAGAAGTATACATACATATCCCTAAACACAATTGAGTCCATATATATAGATTTGCATGAAAGGCAAATGACTCAAGAGGTATACATGTATATCTTAAAGTTTGGCAAAATAAACATATATATGAAATGAAAGCACATGATCATAACACAAATCCAAAATGGGAATACAAGTTTAAAAAATGTAAGGATCATCAAAACTAGGCCATACTAGCACACCTAATGGGCATAAATAAGCAATCAAACCCAACCATATATAGATTTATTTGTGACCCATAATATGTACAAGTATAAATCCTAGTGTTGACAAAAACTAACATTTAAACTAATATTCAATTCATGAAGCATCAAATCTTGAGAATACAAAAGAATTTATCCAATGGATTAAAAACAGGATCATGTGTATAACTTATAAACTAATTGAAGAATAAATAACTAGTATAAAATAGTTTTTGAACAACTAGTTAAAAATCCTTCAAATACATCAAATCATATGTTTTTCATAAAACATAACTAAGTACATAAAGGTTTAATCACTCATGGTCTATAAAGCTCAAAATGATTATGAAACTAAGTCATGAAATAATAAATGAAGATGTGAGTGTTAAAAGATCATGTAAATAGCATTTTTATGAAAATAGTCATTTAAGCTCAAAAAGATCATAAGTCACATTTTAATAATGAAAAATCATTTTTCATTAAAGCACTAATCTTCATGGTATATGTATGATTTATCCAAAACTAACAATACACATACATATCCCAAACATAAAAGAGTCTATTAAAGGTATTTGCATGAAGGCAAGAGACTCAAAAAGGATATACATGTATATTTATTAGATTTGAATAAAAGTGCATATACATGAAGTAAAAACACGAAAATTGGCAAAACAAGTGTAAATGAGGAAATCATCAAAACTAGCTTATACATGTGCATATAGTGGGTACAAATGAGCACGAAGTGCACATATATATAAATCAAATGTAACTCACTATTTGTACATGAATAATACAAGTTTTGATAAAAATTACATCTAAGCATGTTTTTGCCACATGAAGCACATAAGAAAAAAAAAAACATGAACATGCTATGAATATGATATATGTAAAAAGCATGTACATAAAAAGTAGAGTTTAGAGATTGTTAACAACTCCAAAGCTCCAAGCTTGGTGGTCTTTCCCACCAAAACCTCCTTGATAGCGGTGCTCCAAATATGTGTCCTTTTAGTTCAAGTGCACCCACCATCAAGGCACCAAATCTCTCACGTTTTGTGAGAGCCCTCACCTACATCAAATACACAAGGTGGGGATTTTGGTACCCATATTTTCTTGGGTCCTTTGGGGTTAGTCTTGTAAGGAACCCAAAAATTCTTATTATTAGCAAAATTAAAATGATGCAACTTGTCATAACAAAATTTTACTAAATGGCCTTTGTGGCCACAATGTGTACATGTGTACACCTTAGGATGCTTATGTGTAGGAGTGTGATCATGACGTGCAACATAAGCATATGCATGATGATGTTGTGCATGAATGTGTGGAGTTTGTTTCTTTGAAAACATAGACTACAACCTAGTATGGTAAAATGCACAAGAGTTCAAAGTTGAACTCAAACAATCCATTTTATTTTTCAAATCTTTAATCTCATTAGTGGTGGCATGTAAAGCATGATGAGATAAAGAATCATTTTCTTTTTCTTTTTAGAAACAAAATCTTTTTCTTTTTCACAAAATTTTCTTTTTAAAGACTTATTTTCTTGAAAAACAACTTCTTTTTGTTTTTCCACCAAACCAATTTTATTTTTCAAAGTATTGTTTCCTTCACACAAATCATACAATTTTGAAAATAAGGAAACATTCTCATTTTTCAAATCTTCCTTTTCTTTTTCTAAGCATGCAATCTTGTTTCTAAATGAATCTTGTTCTATATGCATGCAATCAAATTTCTTTTTCAAATTTTTATTATCCTTTTTAATTATGTCATATTTATTAAGAAATAATTGACAAAATATAGAGAGCTTTTCATATGACATGTTATTATCCTCATCCTCGGATTCGGTAGTTACCTCAAGGGGGTTATCCCCTTGGACCATATAGCACTTGTTGGAGACGTCACTTCCAACATCTGAATCGCTCCCCGCATAGTATTGTTCATTTTCGCCAAGGGAGATGAGGGTGTTCCAAACTACAAAAGCCGAATTAACATTAGAAACCCTAAATAAATATTCATCATTTAGGGTTGACTTTAAAGCATGAAGGGCTTTTGCATTAGCCTCAAAATTCTTACCATCTAAACAATATGCATTATTAGTAGTGGCAAGATAAACATGAATGCTTAGGGCCTTGAGGTACAAAGACATCTTAACCTTCTAAATTTGGATGTTAAGAATGTCAAAGGTGGGTGGTGACATGAAGTCCATGGTGTGTGTACAAAATATTGTGATTAGCCTAAAAATGAGGATCTTTAACTCTAGGTTGTAAGACCCAAATCAGAGTACCAAGCTCTGATACCAATTGTAAATTCACCTAGAGGGGGGGTGAATAGGTGATGGCTAATCTAATGGTCACTTAATGCCAAATAATGCGGAAGTAAAAGCTATTATGACCAAAACTAAACTCTTACACTAAACACCACGTATAACACAAGAGTGTTGCCGAATTCTCCGTGAAGGGCTCAGAAAAAACTCCTCTAGATTCCCCTTGATAAGGGTTGAGGTGCCGCGTTGGCTCTCTTGGTTGAATACAAGTGTTAGCAAATAATCCCAAGCAAGTATAACAAATAAGCACACAATATATCAAACATGTAAAGATAAACACAATAGAAGCATGCAAGATATAAACAGAGAGAGAGAGAGAGCAATCGCAAACACAAGGAATTTGTTTCGAGGTTCGAGCACACTTGCTCTACATCCCCGCCTTCGACACACGAAGGATTTCCACATTAATCGATCCCACCGGATCACTCGGTGCCGCAACACCTACAAGCTCTCGGACTCTCTAGCCCGTACACACGCAAGCCCCACAAGCTCGCCGAGGCCGCACCTCAAACCAAGAGTTCGTACCCGAACTCGAAACAACCGCGAACGCACTCGTCCGCCTCCTCAAGAAACAAGAAAAGATCTCTTGGTGATCTAAACACTTTGATCACCAATAAACACTCTCACTACAACACTCCTATAAAATGAATAATCAATGGATAGCTCAAGTGTTTGTGTGAGAAAAACAAGGAAAGAGATGGTGGAGGAAACTCAAAGAATCTCTTTTAACACTCTTGATAAAATCTTCCCTTTTGATAGGAAATATTTGCTCTCAAATTTGTGGAGAAAAACCTCTGAAAAGGATTGGAAAAACTGGCTCAAAAATACTCTCCAAATCTTGGTGAAAACAATGCCCAAACCCCAAATTTATAGGCTCAGAAAAACTAGCCGTTGGGGTTCTGTCAAGCCTGTCGGTCGACCGTCCGGCCGACTGGCCAACGGTCATATTTCAGACCGTTTGAGCCATCGGTCGACCGGCCGGTCGACCGAGCCAGGATACAGAGAGCAATCTCTCTGTCCGGTTGACCGCGCGGTCAGCCGGGGCCTTTCCAGAAAGCAGAGCTCTTTGGACGGTCGACCGGGTTGGTCGGCCGGCCATCCTGCAGAACTGGCGTTCACGTCTGTGCACGTCGGTCGACTGGGTCGGTCGACCGGCTACAGCCAGATCAGAAAATTTAGGGATTTAAAACATGGTCTTTTTGGCTAAAATAAAATCCCATAAAATACTAAAAAATCTGCAAAAATAGTTTTACCAATATACTTTGATAAACAAACATGCTTGCACAAAATCAAGGCATGTTATAAAAGATTTGGACTATATTTGTAATATAAAATATTGGCTCAATTGAAAACTTGTATTTTTCTAAAAACTTGTTTTCCAAACTTCTTCATGATACAAAAACAAGATATTTTGAATTCATTAAGGCATAGTGTGTATGGATATGATCCACTACACAAATAAGATATCTATGTTTTTGACATTAAGCATTAAACATGGTTTTGGTTTCAAAAGACATGTACATGAGAAACACCAAAAACTAAAATAGTATTTTTCAAAATGAAAGTCTTTTCTAAATCTGAAAATTCTTTTATGAAAAGACAACTAAATCAAGAGTGTATGTGTGATATATACTTGAGCAATCCACCAACTATTCTATCCTTTACATTTTACCTAAAAGCAAAAATCTTATACCTAGACACAAGTCTTCATCTTCTTGAAGTCTTCACTTGAAGCCTTCTCATCTTCTAGACTTGGTCCAAACACGATCCAACGAGCTCAACTCTTGATGTGGTCTTGATGCATAGGCTCATGAATCAACCGGTGCTAGCTCCAAAACTTGACTTTAAATCCTTTGTTGAAGCTCCACACCTACTAAGATCTTGATAACAAATCTGTCACTAATTAAACACAAGATCATTAGTACAATAACTACATGAGTTGATCATCATCAAAACTAGAGTGATGGGCCTTTGGGCCAACAACAGGTTGGGTCACAAGCACAATGAAGTCAACGAGGTAAATGAAATCTCTGACCCGGATAAAGACGTCTGTGATTTTTTCCTTCGGAATCTTCACAGATCGGTCAGTTAGCTGAATGGTGACTCAAGTTGGGTTTAGCTCGCCCAACCCAAGTTGCTGGTATACTGAAAGAGGTAGCAAGTTGATACTTGCTCCCAGGTCAAGAAGTGCTCTACTGATTTCGGTCTGTCCTATGGTGCAGGAAATGGTGGGACATCCGAGATCCTTATATTTTACCAGAATGGAACCAGACAGAATTTCGCTTATATTGGTTGCCAAGAACACTTTCTTGGGCACATTGGTCTTTCTCTTCTTTGTACACATATCCTTAAGAAATTTGGCATAAGCCGGGACTTGTTGGGTAGAGTCAAGAAGTGGCACATTAATTTGACCTGGTTGAACATCTCTAGCATTTTCTCCATGTGCATATTTTTATTATTGTTCCTAAGCCTATTAGGAAAGGGTGCTACAGGCTTATGAACTTGTTCAGCAGCTTTGTCCTCATCAGATGTTTGAGGAGCAGTTTGGGAGAAACTAGCAGAGGTGGAGGCTAGAGTAGGATCAAGATGGACTGGACTTTTCTGTTGGTAGACCTGATTGTCTACCTACTTTCCAGATCGAAGTGTGTGAACATCATTGCACTGGTTGATCGATGGATCCTGAATTTCATATGCTTGATTGGTGGTTTTTGGGTTAACTAGCAGCTGACTAGGTAAAGTACCCTTTGGTCTTTCACTTAGGGAGCTAGCTAATTGGCTCATCTGCATTTTCAATCTCGATATAACCTGTGAATGGTTGTTCAGCGTTTGTCCCTGGTTTTGCATAAAAGTGGCTTGGGACTTTATGAAAGCCTCGATGCTTTCCTCCAATTTACTGAGTTTCTTTTCCATGGTTGAGCTTTGGGAGGAGGAAGATGGAGCTTGACTGGGAAAATTTGGTGGAGGACTGGGATGTGATCGGTCACATATATTGCATACATATTTTCACATTTCCATGCTTGGTATCTAAATAAAAACATATTAATAAGTCCTATTGTTCTTTATAAAATGCAGGCCCATTGCTAAAGGATAGGCTAGAGAAACGAGCCCAAAAGCCTATTTAATTCAGAATAAATTCGAAATCAGGAAATCAGGACAAATCTTGACATATCAGAGAGGTTGAAAACCGGTTGAAATGAATCCTCCCAAATCAAGCGGTTGAAGCCAACAAATCAAAGATCGTTTCGTCAAATCAGAGAGCTGAAACAGCAAATCCAAGAAGACAAAAGGAAGCACGAAGCTACGCCAACCATCCCTCCACCTAGGTGTGGCCAAGTGGCCACATCCAGGCCGCGGATCTGCCGCGGATCCGCGGCTTGTTGGTGGAGATAAGGGGAGCGTTTGCTCCCCTTATCTCCTCACTTCCTTTCCTCTGAGTTTTTGCCTATAAAAGCTAGGGTTTTGTACTGAAAATTGAGCGAAGACTAGGATTAAAATTTTTGTTTATTTTCTAAGGATTTAGGCTCTTTGTTAGATAGCACAAAAGTTATATTTTTGTTTTTTTAATTTGTAGTCCAGTACAAATACTTGTGAGAGAGAGGAATTGAGTGCATGTACTTGAAGATTGAAGTGACATCAATATAAGAATCGAGCCACATTTTCTTTCACTCTTATTACGGTATGTCATGCATTATTTACTTGCTTTCTTCTTTGTTTTCCATGAGTAGCTAGATCGGTTTTCTGGGCTCACTATTGTATCTCTCTTCAATTCTTCTTCTTCTTCTCTGATTTTAATGAAAATGACCCAATGAATCATTTGCATGCCTTACTTAAAGGCTTTCTTCTTGAAAGTATTTTTGAAGGCACATGAGGATGGGTTTGGATTTTTAAACTCGTACTTCTTTTAAGAATGTATCTTGAACTGTTTTTATTTCATACTTGCTTCTTCGTGCTTGATGATTTAACATTCGATTCAAAACGATTTCTTAAAGAAAAGAGTGAACTCTTCCAACCATCTTATGTGCTTTACTTCCAACTTTCTAAAGTCAGTCTTAAGTTTTGCCCATGATCAAGTTGAGGCAATTAGGATTTCAATAGAAGAATGAACAGTTGAGTAGTGAGATAGTGAGCCTAGATTTTCTTCCTTATTATAATCAACAAAACAATTTTTGAACTTTTTAAATCACTTTCTCCAAAGCCTTCTCTAAAGTTACAATTTCTCTTTTAATCATCTCCTTCTTTTAATTCTCTTTTCACTAAAAAAAGAGCGCAATTCTTTGTTATTAAACGAATCATCGAAAAGCTTTCATCGCATTCCTCCTCGTGGACACGACCCGTTAGCCACAAGCTACACGGTAAATTCTTAACTCTTTGAGTGTTCTTTCATTTTAGCAATCAATTTTTGGCGTCGTTGCCGGGGAGCGAACGGTGTATTTGTTTTTTAACAAGTTTTGTGTGTTGTTTCAAGGACTTGAAGATTCAAATCTAGCATTCAAGCTTTGCAAGAGAAGACTTGCAAATTCTGTGCCCCTACTCTCAAAAGTAGGAAATAAAATTCAAGGAATTGCGTTGCAAAAAAACTGAAAATTCCATTGGACTACTAAAACTCTTTTTTGCAGGACATATTGCTCGCAAAAAAAAATTAAGTTTTAGTATGTTATATTCTTGCAATATCTGCTATCCACCATCCCTGTTTTAATCCAACAGTACTTTGAGTGATTTTTAATTGCTTAAAATACGTTTAGACTTGCATTCTAGGTATTTGTCTAATTACGTTTACTTTACAATTACTGTTGAAGAGAGCTGGAGACAAGGTACGTATGCATAGCATATAGTTTAGGAAATATTCTTGGATGATATTTGCTTTTGAATGCTACTTTTCTATATCTTGCACACTTTGCACAATTAACTTTAAGGGCAAAACCAAATTTAACATAAGGTGGGGAAGTCATTACCCTTCCTTGGCCTACAAACCATCTCCAAGCACGCACAACCTAAGCCTAAGTAAAATCTGATAGACGTTGGCCTTAGGGACATTTCGAATTCACTAGGAGATTATCCTAAGGGGGAAGGTGTTGGAAATTGACTCCTGCCAAATCAGTGTCTAGGAAGGGGATTGAGGGCCGAAAGCCCGAAGGTTGGTGGTTACTTAATTAAGGAACGTCTTTGACGGATAACCTCCCACCAATCTTGCCCTGACCTGGCTGATTAACTTGTGGTCAAAGTCTACATTATACCTCCTGTGGACAATCAACCAGTTAGGAGTTGTCTAGGTCGAGGTTACCTTAGACTAGGCTTGGTTGATTACTCTTGTTGACTGTTGGTAAACTTGTTTGTGATTGTGATTGTGTTTGTGTATGCAAGTGTGGTTGAGAGACCTTAATTCATCTAGGTTGACTAGAAACACATCACCACTCAAGTTTGAACTAAGACCAAATCCGGTAATGGCTCAATCAACATCATTGCAGGATAGGTTCTACCCTATTAGAACCTCACTTCCATCTTGCATTCTACTTCCATCGGTTGGTGAATACAATTTTGAGCTCAAGTCTCAATTCATCAACACACTCCCCAAGTTTCATGGCTTAGAGTCCGAAGATGCTTACTTCTTCATAAGAGAATTTGAGGAAGTATGTCTAATGATAAAAATCTCACACCTTGTAGACGATGCTATTAGGTTGAGATTTGTTCCTTTCGCACTTAAGGACCTAGCAAAGAAGTGGCTCTACAGCTTAGCGGCCGGTTCTATCACATCTTGGGATGGTTTCATCAAGGTCTTCTTGAAGAAATTCTATCCAATTCATAAGACCGCCCTCATTAGGAAGACAATCATGCAATTCAAATAAGAACCAAGTGAACCGTTATGGAGGTACTTTGAACGCTTTAAAGACCTCCTTGTCCAATGTCCACATCATGGAATAGAGAAATGGCAACAATGCCAAATTCTTTATGACGGTTTAGACTATTCTACCAAAACTCTCTTAGAAAGTATGTGCCAAGGGGAATTCTTGCAGAAGGATAAAAATGAAGGATGGGATTTGTATGAAAACCTAGCTGAAAAGACCATCCAATGGGAACCTACTAGTGAGACCTCTAGGAATCCTAACTCCATCTCTTCAAAAGGAGGTCTCCATTCTATCAATCATCCATCGCTAATGAGGCTAAGTTAGCTAACTAGCAAGAAGACTGGAAGCTCTAGAAACGAACGAACCAAGTCCAATCAATCAAGTCAGCCCAAACCAATTTCTAACTCCGGGCTGTACTTACTGCCAAGCAGTGAATCATGTGTTCGAGGAGTGCCCTATGTTTCAGGCTCAGCAACAATACCATGAACTGATGAATGCAGCCTTTTCAAGGCCGAACAATAATCCTTACGCACCAACGTACAATCCTGGCTGGAGAAATCACCCTAATTTCTCATGGAGCCAAAATAACACTGACCATTCACGATCAAATCATGCTAGCCACTTCCATCATGTCAATAATTCTTCCAATCATCAACCCAACTTTTTCAATTTCCATAATAATTCTCCCAACCATCCACCTAACTTCTCAAACTATCAACAAAACTTTCCCAACCAAGCTCCACAATCCTCCTTCCATAATCCTCAACTAGAAAGGAGAATGACTGACTTTGAAAGAAACATGGAAAAATACATGAAAAACCAAGATTCTCTCATGCAAACTATACAGAGGTTAGAGGTTCAAATGAGCCAACTAGCCACTCCATAGAATGAGAGACAGAAGGGTACCCTGCCTAGTCAGCCAATAACCAATCCGAGGAATTCTCAACAAGCTCATTTGGCTGAGGATCATTCATTAAATCAATGTAATGCTGTTCATACATTTGAGGTCAGGAAAGAGAGTTGATAATCAAGTGTCAACGCCAACCAATCCCATTCAGCACAACCACAATCAAGCATCCACCTCATCTAATCCAAATCCTTCCAATTCTGACGAATCTGAAAAAGATAAGTCAACCAGTCAGGTGCACCAGCCTATAGTACCATTTCCTAATAGGCTGAAAATAACAAGCAAAATCCACACATGGACAAGATAATTGAGATATTTAATCAAGTGAAGAGAAATGTGCCACTTCTTGATGCCATCTAACAAGTCCCTTCCTATGCTAAGTTTCTTAAGGATATGTGCACAAAGAAGAGAAAGACTAATGTACCAAGAAAGGTCTTCTTAGCAACTAACATTAGTGAGCTACTTGATTAGACGAGAAAGGTGTACTTATTATGTGTATAAGAATGTATTTGATGTACCCTTTCTTATCTCCGCTATAGCATAGGGCTATACCGAGTCGATTCTCAGGGAGAGCTCGCGATGGAAGCTTTAACGTGTGGTAGTGAAGTGAACAAACGAGTATTCTTCTCTTGCTTATAAAATTAGTGAATCAAATGTAAAGAAACTAAAACAAAGGATGGCTATGTTCATGGTGGAAATCGTTGGAAAAGAAATCAAGAAGTGGATGTGGTATTCACAAGAAAAAGAAAGAAAACTTAAAGAAAGCAATCCATGACTAGCTTACCTTGCTAGCTTGCCAAGACTTACTAGACTCCTTGATAGCGAATGCTTGCCTAATGTTGTCACTCCATTAGCGTAGGATTCGTCTCGCGTGTTGACCTAATTACTTTCTCACTTGCAAGATGGTGGGTTTAACCATCGGAGAAGAGAAGATCATACAACTTGCAAGATGAACAAAAGCAATCACCCATGAGTTAGTGAAGAAAGCTAAGCTAGTGGTAAACTAGTACATGGAAGGAAAATTAGCTACAAGCCATTAAAGAACTAAAACAAAGCTTGAAGTAAATTGCAAGAATTAAAGAAAGCAATAAAGAAAGTATGTAAAGAAAACACATAAACTAGAACCAAGCTTCAAGTAGAGGAAGGAGGATGGATCAATCCTTGTTGCTTCAAGTGTCACTCTTGATTACACAAGCTCTCTCCCTCACAATCTCTCTCTTTTACATTGAATTCTAGGGAAGAAGAAGAGGGATCTAAAGAACAAAACCTAGAGAAAAATACATGAAAATTACAACAACTAAACTAATCTCCTCTCTTCTCCATTCAGTCTCAGCTCGCAGGTGAAGGTGGAGTATTTATAGCATGGGAGAGAACCTTCGAGAGCCAAGTTTGTTGGCGCAAAATCCGAGGTCATAACGACCTAGATCTGTCGCGCCCATGCCGCGCCCCCGCGGCCTAACTGAATCCGTTCAGCAACGGATTTCTATTGCGGGTTGTTGAGAGTTTGTTTGGCCACGTGGACATTCTAGAATCTTCGTTTGTTGCGCGCAGATCTCTCTGGATTTGATTTGAAATATTTGGCTTATCTTTAATCTTGGATTAATCACTTAATTATTGCTAATTAAGGTGATTAATTGGCTATCTCTCCTTTAAGTGTGTACCTGCAAATATGTAGAGAAGAGGAGTAAAATCACATATTTATTTGTAATATGCATGGGAATTATGATGTAAAATATGCAATATTGGATACCAATCACACCCCCACACTTATTCTTTTGCTCGCCCGAGCAAAACAAAGAAAAAGAAAATCTAGACTAACAATTTATTTACACCACTTTCGCAGGTGACGCGATTGCACTGAGCATGTGCAACAAGCCGTTAAACCTCTAGGTTACCCTAGAGGAGGAGTGTTGTCTCCTGAGGGTTTTCAGCGGATTACACCCACAAAATCCAATAAGAAAGAAGACAAATGTTAGTGTTTTGAAAACGCATTTTGAATAAGAGACAAGTTTTTTAAACTATTTTTGCAAAAATATAAGTGATCCTAGGTCATAAGTCCACTATAATTATTCTTCCTTAAACTTAGTATCCATGCAAGATCTTGTTTTTAATTAAGGTAAGATTCAAATTGGATTGAATATTTTATCTCTCATAAAACCTAGATAGTATGCACACCGTGTAAGTGAAGATTTCTGGGATTTCAACTCTAACCATCAAGCCATTTATTTATTTATATATACTTTTTATGCTTTTTCTTTTTCTTCTTCCCTTAGTTTAGGCTTTCTAGTTCACCCTTGTAACGAGCCTTTAACCGATGACTCCCAACCAGTCGGTCTTAGGGCACCAGATGAGAAAACATCCCTCGGGTTTAAGGTCTCGAGTAAAAAAGGCCACAAAACTAAAGGGGATTATTTATTTTATCACCTTTAGGCGTGAATAATCATGCTTCTTGAGGCACAATTCTCCAGCTTAATAAGTGAGATCACCGTTAGGCGTGAGTAACCATGCTTCTTGAGGCATAGTTATCCAGCTTAATAAGTGATCTTTATTTATAATTTTTTTTTCTTTTTTTTTTATTTATATGGCATTTTTTGTCTTTGTTTCCGTCCCAAGAAATGTGTAAGTGTAAAGTGCATATTATCTAAGGCAAAAATTCAAGATAAAAAATATCTCACCAATTTTACTTACTTAGCCTATAATTTCAAACAAGATCTATTATTTCAACTATGTTTAAGATGTCATAATTAAGGCTTTCTTAATTTCTAAGATACATCTTACTTTTCTTAAAAATAGATCAAAACTTTGTCTCTTATTTCAAAAAGTTTTTATTTTTTTTTTTTATTATTTCTAAAGAAATGTAAAAGAAAGAAAGGAAATGTAAAAGAAAGAAAGTCTAAAAACTCTATGTTAGTAAACCCTCCCCCACACTTATTTCATGCATTGTCCTCAATGCATCATGATATATGTATGCATGAAACAAAAATGAAGAGGGAAGGAAAAAATTACCTTAAGGTGGTGGTTCCGGTGGTGGTCTCATTGGTCCGCGGAACATGGCCCAATCAACTTGTCGTTGGGTTTTTAGGAACCCACCAGAAATCTCAATAATATGACCCACAAAAATTATGTGTGCATTTAAGATTATTATGTACATTCCCCCATCTAATTTCCAAATTTTTAAATAATTTCTGAGTTAAATTTATCAACTACCTTGTCCCAGAATGGAATATGAAATGATAGAACGGTTGACTTGGACTCGGAAAGGAACACCGACTCAGGGAAGTGAATGAAGTCAAGTAAAGGTTCAGGAGTCGGAATGGATTCAAGAACTGGGTCCAAGTCAAGAAAATGAAGCTCAAGTCCACATTCAGTTTCCCATGATGGAATGTGACTATCTAAGATTAGTGATTCAAGTTCAGGAAGGTTGGGAATCAAAACTGACTCTGAAATGTTACTCAAATTGGGTAACAAAACAGGAGTCATTAATGATTCAGGTATTTGAACTAAATCACAAACTTGAGGGTCAAAGTCACATTTCTCATTGAGTTCAATTCCACAAAATTGTGAACTTGCCAATTTGTCAATAGGATCTTCAAAAAGGTATAATTGGTCAAGTTCAACATGATCCTCAAAGATGGGTGATTCAACTTCATTGTGAATTGGGCAAGGATCCAAGGTTGACTCCGGGAAAAGATTGATGTGAGGTAGAGATACGGAGTCATTATCGAATCAGAAAAGAGGATTGAATCACTAAGTTGGAGTTCAAGATCACATTCCTTATGTAATTCAATTTCAGAAAAATGTGAACTTGCCAATTTATCAATGAAATTTTCAGAAGTATAGAATTGGTCAAGTTCAATGTGATCATCATCAAATATTGGTGATTCAATTTCACAATGGATAGGAACTGGATCCAATACTGACTCAGGAAATGAATTGAAAACAGGTAAGGATATGGAAGTCATGATTGAATCAGGAAGTAGATTGGAATCGTCAAGTGAAAGTTCAGGATCATGGTCAAGTTCAATTTCATGAAAAGGAAAACTTGCCAAATTGTAAATTGGATCAGAAGTGTGGACAAGTTCAGTCTTAGGAGATGAAAAACTTGCCAAAATGTCAATGGGATTTGACGTTTGGACAAGTTCAATTTTAGGGAATGAAAAACTTGCCAATGTATCAATTGGATCTGAAGTTTGGACAAGTTCAGGTGATTGTGCTAAATTTGAATCTGGACTTCCAAGACTACATGACTCTTTGGTTTTAACAGAGTGGCTAGTGACCTTAGAAATAGGATGATGAAGAGTTTGGATCATCAAATCTATGTCACGATCTCTAGCTTTTCGAGCAATGGTCATGTCTTCAAGCAACTTTTCACAAGTGATGATTTCATTATTTTGATGAAAAGATGAAGTGTGGTCTTGGAAGTGATGGTGAAATTGTGAGTCAAAAATGTGTGGTGATGGAAAAGTAGACTCACACAAGAAATCTTTACTCGTTTCCATGACAAATGGTTGTTCATTAGGAAAAGGTGGAAGTGAGTAAGACTCTTGAAAATACGGTGGAATTGGAGAGGCAAATGGTTCTGGAAGTGTCTACTCAGCTCTCTGTAAATTGGCTTCTAAACTCCTTAGTAACTCAGATTTTTCTTCAAATGGTTCAGAAAAAGGAGTATATGAAGCGGAATCGGGAAATGAATCTTGTGAATATTGTGGACTTGGTGGAAATGGTGGACAAGGAGGTTGATAATTAAACTCGGGGGACTGAAATCCCCAATTACTCGGTGAAGAGTTAAAATTATTATGAAAATTATAGTTATTAGATGGGGGTATGGGTCATATTGATTCGGATAAGGCCAACCCGGTGTATTTGGTTGGTGCATATTGTAAAACACCGGGTTGGAATTATCCGAATATGGAGATGGTGTGAAATATGGATTATTATTGAAAGAATTGTTGAAGGCCATATCACACAATCACAAACAAAAACAAACAAACAAACAAAAGAAAGAAAACTTCTAACCTAAGTTAGGGTAGACTTAGGACCTAGATGACTCCTAACTGATAGACTGTCCACGGGAGGTTTAGTGTAGACTCTAACCACAAGCTAATCAGCCAGGGAAGGGTAAGGTTGGTGGGAGGTTTTCCGTCCGAAGACGTTCCTTAATTAAGTAACCAGCAACCTTCGGGCTTTCGGCCCTCAAACCCTTTCCTAGACACCGATTTTGCAAGAGTTAAATTCCAACACTTTTTCCCCTTAGGATAATCTCCTAATTGAGTCCGAGATGTCCCTAGGGCCAACGTCTACTTTTTATTAAATTAGGCTTGGTTAGTGAGTGCTTGGAAAATGATTTTCGGGCTAAGGAAAGGGTAATGAACTCCCACCTTATCTTATTTACGGGTTATGCCCTTAAAATTGATTTGTGCAAGTGTACAAGAAATATAGCTAGGATACACTCAAAGCATGAAAATCAAGCAAGGAGTTTGTCCTAGTCTAAATGCAATGCAAACACGTACCTTGCCTCCAGCACTCTTCAACAGTAAAAGTAAAGAATTGAAGAGACACGTGCCTAAAATGCAAGTGTCTAAACAATTTTTAACAATTCAACTAACTTTTTACTGTTTTTTAATTAAGCAGGTATATGGTGAAAAATACAGGATTTCAAGTATAGCAGCAGATGTATTTTGCAGATCTGAAGCCTCTGCAGAAAATTTGTCAGAAGTGAACTCCTCTGTGCCGCGGCCGCGCGGCTTTTGCCGTGGGAACGCGGCACTTTGGAGGGATCCTGGTCTCTGCTTTCAAGAGCAGAGGCCCAGGTCCACTTATATGTGACTGCAATGAATATTTTCCTGTTTCTTTACCTGTAACCTGCAAACAGAGAAGAAGAATCGTTTAGTACTTCACTTTAACCTAAAAGAACGTCGCTCTCCCCGGCAACGGCGCCATTTTGATTAGACGAGAAAGGTGTACTTATTATGTGTATAAGAATGTATTTGATGTACCCTTTCTTATCTCCGCTATAGCATAGGGCTATACCGAGTCGATTCTCAGGGAGAGCTCGCGATGGAAGCTTTAACGTGTGGTAGTGAAGTGAACAAACGAGTATTCTTCTCTTGCTTATAAAATTAGTGAATCAAATGTAAAAGAAACTAAAACAAAGGATGGCTATGTTCATGGTGGAAATCGTTGGAAAAGAAATCAAGAAGTGGATGTGGTATTCACAGAAAAAGAAAGAAAACTTAAAGAAAGCAATCCATGACTAGCTTACCTTGCTAGCTTGCCAAGACTTACTAGACTCCTTGATAGCGAATGCTTGCCTAATGTTGTCACTCCATTAGCGTAGGATTCGTCTCGCGTGTTGACCTAATTACTTTCTCACTTGCAAGATGGTGGTTTAACCATCGGAGAAGAGAAGATCATACAACTTGCAAGATGAACAAAAGCAATCACCCATGAGTTAGTGAAGAAAGCTAAGCTAGTGTAAACTAGTACATGGAAGGAAAATTAGCTACAAGCCATTAAAGAACTAAAACAAAGCTTGAAGTAAATTGCAAGAATTAAAGAAAGCAATAAAGAAAGTATGTAAAGAAAACACATAAACTAGAACCAAGCTTCAAGTAGAGGAAGGAGGATGGATCAATCCTTGTTGCTTCAAGTGTCACTCTTGATTACACAAGCTCTCTCCCTCACAATCTCTCTCTTTTACATTGAATTCTAGGGAAAAGAAGAAGAGGATCTAAAGAACAAAACCTAGAGAAAAATACATGAAAATTACAACAACTAAACTAAATCTCTCTCTCTCTCCATTCAGTCTCAGCTCGCAGGTGAAGGTGGAGTATTTATAGCATGGGAGAGAACCTTCGAGAGCCAAGTTTGTTGGCGCAAAATCCGAGGTCATAACGACCTAGATCTGCCGCGCCCATGCCGCGCCCCCGCGGCCTAACTGAATCCATTCAGCAACGGATTTCTGTTGCGGGTTGTTGAGAGTTTGTTTGGCCACGTGGACATTCTAGAATCTTCGTTTGTTTCTTATCTCCGCTATAGCATAGGGCTATACCAAGTCGATTCTCAGGGAGAGCTCGCGATGGAAGCTTTAACGTGTGGTAGTGAAGTGAACAAACGAGTATTCTTCTCTTGCTTATAAACTTAGTGAATCAAATGTAAAAGAAACTAAAAGAAAGGATGGCTATGTTCATGGTGGAAATCGTTGGAAAAGAAATCAAGAAGTGGATGTGGTATTCAAAAGAAAAAGAAAGAAAACTTAAGAAAGCAATCCATGACTAGCTTACCTTGCTAGCTTGCCAAGACTTACTAGACTCCTTGATAGCGAATGCTTGCCTAATGTTGTCACTCAATTAGCGTAGGATTCGTCTCGCGTGTTGACCTAATTACTTTCTCACTTGCAAGATGGTGGTTTAACCATCGGAGAGGAGAAGATCATACAACTTGCAAGATGAACAAAAGCAATCACGCATGAGTTAGTGAAGAAAGCTAAGCTAGTGGTAAACTAGTACATGGAAGGAAAATTAGCTACAAGCCATTAAAGAACTAAAACAAAGCTTGAAGTAAATTGCAAGAAAGTAAACAAAGCAAAAGAAAGCATGTAAAGAAAACACATAAACTAGAACCAAGCTTCAAGTAGAGGAAGGAGGATGGATCAATCCTTGTTGCTTCAAGTGTCACTCTTGATTACACAAGCTCTCTCCCTCACAATCTCTCTCTTTTACATTGAATTCTAGGGAAGAAGAAGAGGGATCTAAAGAACAAAACCTAGAGAAAAATACATGAAAATTACAACAACTAAACTAATCTCCTCTCTTCTCCATTCAGTCTCAGCTCGCAGGTGAGGTGGAGTATTTATAGCATGGGAGAGAACCTTCGAGAGCCAAGTTTGTTGGCGCAAAATCCAGGTCATAACGACCTAGATCTGTCGCGCCCATGCCGCGCCCCCGCGGCCTAACTGAATCCGTTCAGCAACGGATTTCTGTTGCGGGTTGTTGAGAGTTTGTTTGGCCACGTGGACATTCTAGAATCTTCGTTTGTTGCGCGCAGATCTCTCTGGATTTGATTTGAAATATTTGGCTTATCTTTAATCTTGGATTAATCACTTAATTATTGCTAATAAGGTGATTAATTGGCTATCTCTCCTTTAAGTGTGTACCTGCAAATATGTAGAGAAGAGGAGTAAAAATCACATATTTATTTGTAATATGCATGGGAATTATGATGTAAAATATGCAATATTGGATACCAATCACTACTATCGGGTCCGATCCCTGTCAAGTACAAGGATCCAGGTAGTCCCACCATTGCCTGCATAATAGGACAAGCCGAGATTAGTCTTGCACTTCTTGACTTGGGGCAAGTATCAACTTGCTTCCATTCTCAGTTTATCAACAACTCGGGTTCGGCGATCTTAGTCCAACTCGAGTCACCATCCAACTGGCTGACCGTTCAGTAAAAGTTCCGAAAGGGGAGATTAATGATGTCCTGATCCGGGTAGGGGAGTTCATTTACCCTGTCGATTTCATAGTTCTGGAGATACAACCTGTGTCCAACTCCAATCATAGGGCTCAAACCCCTATTATCCTAGGGCGATCATTCCTTGCTACTGCCAATGCCATCATCAATTGTAGGAATGGGTCCATGAGGTTAACCTTTATGGACATGACTAGAGAAATTAATGTCTTCAATCTAGGAAAACAACCCCGCGATATTGAGGACCAAACATTTAAAGTCAACCTAATTGAGAACTTAACAAGTGAACATAGGGAAGAATTAGAACTAGAAACTGAGTGTGACTTCGGGTTAAAGTCTGACGACTTTAATCTTGATCAGGTTGTAGATTCTGATGTGAATTGGGCCTCAAACCCTATTTACCAATAATGGAGCCAACAAATTTGACTAGTCCTTCCAACCAGCCTTCCTCTTTTTTAGAATTGAAAGCCTTACCTGCGCATCTCAAGTACGTCTATCTAGGCGAACAAGACACCTTTCCTGTCATCATTGCCTCCCATTTAAATGATGGGGAAGAAGAAGATCTTAAAGCAATTCTAAGAAAACATAGGGAAGCCATTGGGTGGACTATGACTGATATCAAGGGATTAAGTCCAACAATCGTTTAACATCGCATTCATCTCAATGAAAACGCCACCCCTAAAGAGACCCGTAGCGTAGGTTAAACCCTATAATGCTAGAGGCTGTTCATGCTGAAATTATAAAACTCTTAGACAATGGGATAATTTATCCCATTTCTGATAGCCAATGGGTCAGTCCTGTCCACGCGGTTCCAAAGAAATCCGGTTTCACCGTAGTGGAAAATGAGAATAAAGAGTTGGTCCAAACTCGACTTTCCACAAAGATCTGAGTTTGCATTGACTATAGGAAGCTTAATGCTGCAACTCGTAAGGACCATTTTTCACTTCCCTTCATTGATCAAATGCTTGAACGTTTGGCGGGTCACGAGTATTACTGTTTCTTGGACGGTTACTCGGGGTATAACCAGATCCCTATTGCTCCTGAGGACCAAGAAAAGACTACGTTCACATGTCCATTTGGGACATTTGCTTATCGTCGAATGCCTTTCGGCTTATGCAATGCCCCAGTAACATTTCAACGTTGCATGTTGAGTCTTTTCTCTGATATGGTAGAACGATTCTTAGATATCTTTATGGATGATTTCTCCATCTACGGAGATTCATTCACTCAATGTCTCCACCATTTAGAACTTGTCCTCCAACGTTGTGCTGAGAAAAATTTGATATTGAATTGGGAGAAATGTCACTTCATGGTAAAATATGGAATTGTCTGGGTCATGAAATCTCCAAGAAAAGAATTGAAGTGGATAGAGCTAAAATTGAGGTTATTGCTAAGCTTCCCGTGCCCACATGCGTTAAGGACATAAGATCCTTCTTAGGACACGCTGGTTTTTACCGAAGATTTATCAAGGATTTTAGTAGAATTGCTAGGCCCTTGACTAATCTGTTAGCTAAGGATGTGTCATTCACTTTCGATACTGAATGCATAAATTCTTGGGAGAAGCTTAAGAGAGAGCTTATTTCTGCACCAATCATATCTGTACCGAATTGGTCTAAGCCGTTCGAAATCATGTGCGATGCTTCCGATTTTGCCATAGGCGCTGTCCTGGGACAACGCACTGATAACAAGCAGCATGTGATTTACTACTCTAGTAGGACTCTCAATGATGCTCAATTGAATTACACTACGACTGAGAAGGAATTCTTGGCAGTAGTATTTACCTTAGAGAAATTTCATCCCTACCTACTAGGGTGCAAAACCACCATTTTCACCGATCATTCTGTGCTTAGGTACCTCATAATGAAGAAGAATGCCAAAGCCTGACTCATTCGTTGGATCCTCCTTCAAGAATTTGATCTTGAGATTCGAGATAAAAAAGGCGTAGAAAATGTCGTTGCTGACCATCTCTCACGGATCCCTAATCCTTCAAAAGGGCATCGCGGAAGGATCTACGGCGCCTTACCGCTTTGATGTCCTGGCTCAATTGGCTAACATCCCGGCACGGATTACTCTTTATGAGCTTCTTAGGCTGTCAAAGTCAACCAGAGAAGCTCTACAAGAGGCTCTGGCAAACGCTGAGGTCTTTATGACCCAGGTGCCAAAGGAGGAAGATGTAGAGAATTGTCTCCACACCTCCCAGAATGCCCCCTGCATCACCTTCACGGCAGAGGATATGCAGGTTAAAGGGAAGCATGATCGACCCCTGTACTTCACAGGGTATATTGGATCGTCTGAGGTGAACCGCATTCAGGTAGATCTAGGGTCCGCGTTGAGCATCATGCCTCGCCGGGTCATGCAACATCTGGGTATCCCCACCTATCGTCTGAGCCCTACCCAGACGACCATTTACGGGTTTAATGCAAATGGCACCCGTTCGATGGGGAAGATTAAGCTCAAATGCCAGATTGGAAGCCTCAAGTTGGAAGTGACATGCTACGTCATCGATGCTGACACTTCCTACAACCTACTGTTGGGACGACCATGGATTCATCGCAACTCCATCGTTCCCTCCACTCTCCACCAAGTCATAAAATACATTGACGGGAGTGGAAAGATTCAAACGTTGATCGCCGAAAGGTATCCGTTTAAAGGGGTCGAAAATTATTTCACGGATTCCCTCCTATATCAGGATCCTGTGGAGACAAATGAAACCCCGCAACCAGAGGAGCCAGACTCTGGTAATGAGGCTGACACTGAGCCTAAAAAAGAAGAGTGCCTGTGGGAGTTAGAACCACTTGTAAAGAGCATTGATAAGCTCGATGTTGATAATACCACCGACGATGCAGGCGGTTGGTACATTAATGAAGAATTAGATTTAGCGTATTTGTCTGTGTTTGCTTCTGATTCAATACCGTCAGATACTAGCACTGATGTAGATGATGACCTCTGGTCGGCAATGGATGCTTTGACATCGTTACATGTACCAGTAAAATCATCCTTCGGGACATACCAAGATAATGGTAATGCGCAAGAATCTATATTTATGGTTCCAGCCAGACGGAAAGGCCAAAAACAATTCTTTTTGGGCGAATCTCGTCTGAACCAACGCCCCATGAAGAATCAGAAGGCGAGGAGGAATTCCCCAGTTCGGTCATTATGAACCAAAAGCGCTCAAAATGATGAAGTGCATGGGGTACGATCTAACCAACCGACCCGGGTTGAACTTCGGCAAAGGAAGGAGAACGCTACTTCGATCCTTTGTGCCGAAAGGGAAAGCCCCCGATTATTATCATCGGACGCACCGGGGGTTGGGCTATGTATCGATTCCGATCCCATCAGCCTCTGATTCTGGAGGGCCATCAGGTCATAATTACTCTTCAGGCACGTCATCGTGGGAGTCGGATGTCAGTGTCGGCAACATCTTCAGAGAACTTTCAGTGAACATGGTTTCTACAAGCCACCTGGAAGACGGAGATGAAGAAATGATCCAATCTGATACAGATCCTTGGATCAAACATTTAAATACTCTTTGGGATACCCGCTTTGAACAGCGCGAGCCACCCACAGAAGACAAGGTTGTTCAAGTCAATCTAGGAGATGAGGCCAATCCTAAGCCCATCTTCATAAGTGACGGCCTGTCACCTTCAGAGAAGAAGGATCTAATATCTCTTGTACAAGAGTATATAGACGTCTTCGCCTGGAATTACGAGGACATGCCTGGACTTGATCCTCAAGTAGCTATGCACCGCCTCAACATCAATCCGGACGCAAAACCTGTCAAACAACAGCAGCGACGGTTCCGTCCAGAGATAATGGAGGCAATTCAATCAGAAGTCAGAAAACTTATTGATTCTGGCTTCATCAGGGAAGAACAACATCCCGACTGGGTAGCCAACATTGTCCCAGTTGCCAAGAAGAACGGGAAGATCCGGATCTGCATCGACTTCCGTGATCTAAACGAGGCTTGCCCCAAAGACGAATTCCCACTGCCAATTACAGATGTCATGATCGACAATACTTGTGGATTCGAACGAATGTCCTTCATGGATGGATTCTCAGGATACAATCAAATTAAAATGTATCCTGATGACGAAAAGCATACCTCCTTCAGGACACCTCTAGGGGTATATTGCTACACCGTCATGCCCTTCGGACTGAAGAATGCAGGGGCAACATATCAAAGGGCCATGAATGCCATTTTTCATCAGCAAATACGCAAAACGGTGGAGTGTTATGTTGACGATATCGCGGTGAAAAGCCGCACTAAAGGTGATCACATAGCTGACCTGAAGGTGGTTTTTGACATCATGCGGGCTCATCAGTTGAAGATGAATCCCACCAAGTCCTTCCTGGGGGTGGCCAGTGGCAAATTCCTAGGATTTGTTGTAACTTCCACAGGAGTCCATTTGGACCCAGAAAAAGTTCGCGCTATCCAGGAGATGCAACCTCCGAGAAATCTCAAGGAACTCAGGGGATTGCAAGGACGATTGGCGTACATCCGTAGTTTCATCTCAAATCTCTCCGAAAGATGCCAACCCTTCACTAAGCTAATGAAGAAGGTGTCTCGTTCATTTGGGACGACGCTTGTCAACAAGCATTTGAGGAAATCAAGCAATACCTCACCCAACCACCAGTCCTTGCAGTTCCGATATCCGGAAAACCTTTCCTGGTATACGTCCGGGCAATGGATCATTCTTTGGGAGCTTTACTAGCTTAGCATGATGACCAAGGACGAGAGCAAGCGATCTACTATCTGAGTAGAACAATGATCGGAGCCGAACATCGGTATAATCCGATCGAGAAGGAATGTTTGGCACTGGTGTTCGCCATTCAGAAAATGCGACAATACCTGGCGGGCTAAACCATAAATGTCATATCAAAAGTCAACCCCTTGAGGTTACTCAAGACAAAACCCTCATCGCTAAATGGCCGACTGGCAAAATGGGCCATATTGTTATCTCAATATGAAATGCACTTTTTACCACAGAAGGCCATTAAAGGACAAGCGGTGGCGGATTTTCTGGCTGAGCATCCAGATCCGAGGGCAACCAAACTTTACGACGATCTCCCAGATGAGGTCGCTGAAGCCTGCCTAACTCAGACATCGTTCGAAAGTCAAGTGTGGCAACTCTTCTTTGACGGTGCATCCAGAACAAGCCCAAAAGGACACATCGTAGCGGGGGTAGGAGTAGTACTCGTCTCGCCACAGAACTATGTGATTCCTCGAGCTGTCTCACTAACTGAGCCTTGCTCCAACAATGTAGCAGAATACAACGCTCTTTTGATTGGGATGCAGCTCGCCGATGAGATTGGCGTTAAAAATCTCGAGGCATACGGTGACTCCAAACTCATTGTTAGCCAAGTTCGCGGGGAGTACGAAGTCAGACATGAGGACCTAGTACCCTACTACAACGCAACTATCCACATGGCTGAGAGATTCACAAACTTCTACATCGATCATGTACCGCGCAGGCAAAATGCGCGTGCAGATGCACTGGCGTCCCTCGCGGCCTCCTTAGCTCTTCCAGCTGGAGCAATGGAGAAAGTATTCGTCTACAGCCACGACCTGTATTGCCCGAGAACTGCCCTCGAAGACTATCAGGAGTAAAGGGAGAGTATCAAGGCAAAGAAGCGCTGGAATTGTCAACCGGGCCAGAGCTTAAAGACTGGCGATTCCCCTATATCGACTATGTCTTGTATGGCATCCTGCCTGAGGACGCCAAGGAAGCGGCTGCCATTCGAAGGAAAGCCACTAAATATTACTACAATGCGATTGCACGAACATTGTATCGTCGATCGCATGACGGGGTCTTGCTCCGGTGCCTCTCACCAAAGGAGGCCCAAGAGGTATTGAAAGAAGCCCACGATGGTATGTGTGGAGCCCATCAACCTGGCCCAAAACTGGCACATCGACTCCAAAGATTGGGTTACTACTGGCCCAAGATGATTGCCGATGCCATCACTTATGCCAAAAGATGTCACGCCTGCCAAGTGCACGGCGATTTCATCCATCAAGCACCAGGGTACCTCCACTCCACGACCTCTACCTGGCCATTTGAAATGTGGGGGATGGATGTGGTTGGTCCTATCAGCCCACCATCATCAAAGGGACATCGGTTTATTTTGGCAATAACCGATTATTTCTCTAAATGGGCCGAAGCTATTCCTCTGAAGGAGGTAAAATCGTCTAACGTGATCAAGTTCGTGAAACATCACGTTATTTACCGTTTCGGTGTACCTCGGCGAATTGTCCATGACAATGGACCCCAGTTCATCAGCCAGGCTTTCCAGAGATTCTGTGCCAAGTTCAGAATCCAGAGTGTGTCCTCAACGGCATACTATCCTGCCGCTAATGGCCTCGCAGAAGCTTTCAATAAGACCATTGGCAAGCTTCTCAAGAAGTTCGTCTCGAAAAGTCAACGAGACTGGGACGATAAGCTAGGTGAATGCTTATGGGCCTATCGAACAACTGTGCGAACCCTAACTAAAGCCACGCCATTTTCTTTGGTATATGGGTGTGAAGCCGTGCTTCCACTAGAGATCCAAATTCCATCTCTACGCGTTGCCTTGACAGCGGAGATGACAACAGAGGAGAAGCATCGACAGCGACTCCAAGAATTGGAGGCCTTAGACGATAAGCGTTTGCAGGCCCAACAACAAATCGAGCTTTACCAAGCTCGAATTACCAAAGCCTTCAACAAGAAAGTTAAAGTGCGAACTTTCAAGAAAGGCGATCTTGTCTTAGCCGTCAGAAGACCCATGGTGATGACGCACAAGACAAAAGGAAAATTCCAACCCAAATGGGAAGGACCGTTTGTGGTAGAGTCAGTCTACTCGAATGGATCATATCGCCTCATAACCTCGAATGGCGATACACTCATGATGCCTATCAATGGCAGGTTCTTGAAGAAATACTATCCTTAAATGGTATTCTTCCGTTGATCAAGTTCAAAATTACACCTCTGATCAAAACAGGAAGAGTTTCTTCATTAATATCCAACGCCTCCGACGGCTAAGGATAGAGGAAAATGTTGGCTTCTAAGCCCAACATAAGTCTTTGACAACTCATCATGCTGAGGGGAATAGCATGGCTAGCCCAACTCAAACGGTAGTTGGTAAAGGCATATCAAACCCGTTGATAGCTGAGGGTTTGCTAAAAATCCTAAGTGGACTCAACTCCACTCTCCTCTCCAAAATCCCTTACCAATTCTCATCCACAGAATGGTAGGCCTACAAGATACAGTTGTTGCCAAGTTAACACTATACCTCTGGCACTTCAAACTCCACTTGTCCATTCTTATCAATAGAATGACAGGTCCTCAAATTGCTCATATCGCAAATCAAGTTTCTGTCAAGTTAATATCACACCTCTGACAAAATTACTGTTTAAGTTAACATTATACTTCTAAACGGTACATCAAGTTTCTGCCAAGTTTAATACCACACCTCTGACAGTCACTTTCCTTCAGACTTCCGTGTTGAAGCTGAAACGAATGATGCTAAGTTAACATTACACCTCTAGCATCTAAGTCATTGCTAAGTTCAACAATACACCTATGGCCATGACTTTTCCTCGACTTCCTTATCCAAGCCGAGATGACCAATGCTAAGTTCCACATTACACCTCTAGCATTACCCTCACTGTCAAGTTAAACATCACACTTATGTCAGTGACACTCTCAGTTTTCTTAAACGAAAGCTGAAATGCTTCTGAGTCAAGTTAATATCACACCTCTGATTCACATTCTTGTCGAGTTAACATCACACTTCTGGCAAGACAACTTTCAACCCGTTAAGTTAATATCACACCTCTAACGGTAAAGATTTTCCTAGATTCCCTGCGAGTCTAGTCTCACTTGTTATTCTCTTCAACCGAATAACAAGTCTACCTAAACACATTGTTAGGTTAATACTACACCATTAACAGTGTTTTCCTTCAAATCCCCAGCTGAGCTTAATCAAGTGAATCCTAAACCTTGATAAAGGCCCATTTTCCCTGGGGGTACGAGTTTCAATGGTCATTCTCCTTTATAGATTGACAGGTCCACCAAACATTATTTCATCTCTGTCAAGTTAATATTACACCTCTGACAGTATTGTGAAAGTTCCTGAAATAGGATCTTTCCCTACAAAATTTGACTTATTAAGATTATCATCATAATTTTGACGAAGTCAAAGATCTTCTGCTTCTATGCGTCTGACTGAAGACAAAAGGTTCAAGATAATAGAAAGAGGCAGAAAGAAAAATGTCACTTTTATTTATATCCAGACACATGAAAGTGATACAAAAACGCTCTCTTATACAATAAGATTGAGTGTTACAATTAAGGAGTACAAAGAAGTCCCCTCTCTCTCAGAGGCCGTACTCACTCCTTGAAGCCGCGTCTGATTCCAAGTGCACGATGTTTGAAAAAGTGCCAAACTATGGTGACAATAGAAGCTGGCTGCACCACGATGCATGATGTAAACATCGAAAGAGCCATAGCTGACTAAGCTAAGAGCAATGGTGTTCTTGAGGTCCGGTGGCAGCAGAAAGCCCTGCAACCCTTCATTCATGAGCATCTCTCTCGCCATAAGGCCATCCAACAAACATGGAGTGTCCTCGATGTCACTTCTGGGGTGAGAGAGGAAGGGGATGCTATCTGCCACTATATCCACCATAAACCCCCTCGCCGCCATACCCACTGTGACCGTGACCAGCCTGCAAGCATGACTGGTGCATCGAGTCCAATGAGATCTTGACGAGGGTTAAGTCCCCGTCAGGGATCGTGATTTCTTCCCTTGTGGACGACGGAGACTGTGATTTCTTCCCTTGTGGACGAACATCAAACAAGTTCGCTGGCCGATATATTCTCCCACGGGCCCAGCGAATGAGAAAAAGGACGATCAAGCCTACCTGCAAGGAATAAACAAAGGAATCAGAACATCTGGAACTTAGTACACTTCAACAGAGAAAACTAAGTGACAGACGCAGTTATTGCCGAAGACTACAGACGCGGGAATGACCCACGCAGTGAGCCAAAACTTCCGCGGTGGCAGAAACAGACGCGAGTTAAAACTGTGATACACGCAGGGTTCAAACGCAGTCCAATTTTCTGCATCTGCGTCTAACACACCAGGCGCGAAAAGACTCAGACGCCGAAAAAATTGCCATCTCCCTGTTGAATGAACAGGAGTTGCAAGATTCGGCTCTGAAACCTTCAACCCGAGTTGGAATTCATCCAACTCAGTGGCCTTAAAACGCGAGCTTCATGAGCAAAGCCAACGTCAAGTGCCAAAGACTTCTGTACTCGCGTCCAGAGAAGTTCAAGTCGATGGCGCAAATTCCAAAAAAAAGGAATGCACCAACTAAGACTTCATCCAGATGGTGATATCTCTTTAAGAGATGCCAAGGTGCAAGCCTGGGTGGACTAAAAATATCATGGCAAGTTGGGACGGCATACCCGCAGAGGCCTCTATCAAGAGTTGAACTCTCTGCATTAAAACGTGGACATGAAAGATGATCAAAGAGATGCTTTCTCCTGAAGAGACCAAACAGAAGCATGAAAGCTCTGGGTCATCTTCATCCATGGAGGCAAGCCTCTCGTAAAGTCCTTGAAGGGAGAAGATGGAGTCTCTCAGTGCACTCGCTGTCAAAAGAAAATAGTCCAAGTATGGACTGCTAAAGGGAAAGGGTGAGCCCTATTTATAGGCAGCCCCAGATAACTGCCATTAATGGTTCCCGTCGACCTTAATGACCGCACGACCGTCAAAGTCCAATAGGAGTCTGACGCGTGGAACGTTGCTTCGGGAAGCGTCGCGGACGCTGGTCTCAAACCGCCAGCGCCGGTTTTGCATTAAAAGGCATTAACGCCTGAGTCCAATGAGGAACCAACGCGTGGACAACTGCTTCGGGAAACAACGGACGACCCGGTTTCCCAATCGTCAGTGAAGACTTGAAAGATCTCATGAAATCTTTAAGTCAGGCCGCATTTAACGCCTGGGAAGTTACATCAAGACGCAGATGAGAAAGCCGCGTCCAGGAATTCGCGTCCCCTTTTCAAACTGAATGACGTCCACCTGCATTCCAGAGGAATGTCCGCGTGACCCAAAGTTGCGTCCCTTCAGCAAACGGGGCCCATTTTAAGGGAAAGCACTTAATTCAGTGAAAGACTTAGGCCATTGTGGGATTAGTCAGAAAATACGCAAGGCTGCGTCCCTCGCATCTTCATCAGAGGAGCTGCGTCTGCATAGGTAGTGATGGGTTTTTGCACCTAGTCAAAAGACCCAGCGCTGCATCCTTAAGGACTGCGACCAGTGAGTCACACTCAAAAAAAACTGCGTCCTTCACGTCCACTTGAACCGCGTCTTCATTAGCAGGACGGATTAACGTTTCTCTTTGTGAATTGACGCCGTGTCTCAGCAAAAGGACTTAGTTCTGCCTAAGTTCCTATGAAATGATGACCGCGTCTCTCTCTATGAATCAATGCCGCGTCTCATCAAGAAGACTTGAGTCAACGCCGCGTTTCATTAAAAGAAGTTGAATTCATCTACAGCAAGGTAATAAAGATGGAACAAGAGCTTCAAAGACTTTTACTATTCAAAAAAAATTGTAAAAGCAAGTACAAACACTCTTGCTGAATAGAGTTTCCTTTTTCTTTAAAAAAAAAAGAAGAAGGCTACAAGTCCTGGTTCGCCAAGAAACGGATTTGCTCTCTAAGGCGATGTATCTTATGTTGACGCGCCTTCTCAGCCTCCAAGAGAGCTTGGGCCCGCAGATCCGCCTCAGATAAAAATCCCTGCGCTTGTACTCGGAGGGATTCCAACTCGGATGAACGAACAGAGAGGTTTGCTTCAACTTGCGCCTTGGCAGCCTCTAACTCCGCTAGCCTCTTTTCAGAGGTAGCAAGCCTCTGTTCGTTAAAAGCAATCATGGCCTCAGCCCTGGCTATAGCAGCCCGAGAGTCAAGGATAGCCTGCTTTGCAGCCTGTATGATCATGACAGATTCCTTGGACTCGACCGCTAGCCGTTGATGATCAGCCTGGAAACCTTCAAGAAGACGGGTGTTATCGGTTATCTTCTCCTCCACCTCCCTTCGCTCCTGCTCTTGAGCAGCAAGGAGCCTATTCAGAGTTTCCTGGGCTTCGTGGAATGAGCCGGCATCCTCCAGGGATCGAAGCTCTCTCAGGTCTTGTCCCAGCTGCTCCACCACCAGCAGACACGCCTGGGCTAGCGAAGGGCCTCCGGCCAACTTGATGTTCTCGGCCAAGTTTTCGAGAAACATCCGGGCGAATTCAAAGGAGCTACCCCCAGACAGGATGAAATCGATGCATGATCGCATCGAGTCAAAGAATTGCTGCACCGTTTTGCGTGTCAGGAACTCCATAGTATCATCACCCGAGGTGCTCCCCGACCCCCTTTCTATCACGGGGTGAGGGATGTAAGCCGGCTCTTCTCGCGCAAGAGTCGGGCTGACCACCGGTACGGCAGGAGCAAGAGTAGCCACTAGCGCTTCTGGGGGTGCTACCTCTGCAGGAACCTCCACAGCTGATGACAGAGTAGTAAGCTCGACCTCCTCAGAAACCTCGGCCGAGGCTTGAGCTGTGTGGCCTTCCGGAGGGGCACTGACCGTCAGACTTTCCACCTGAGCCCCCCCAGTTCTCTCTGCAAATTATCTCAACATTAGCTACAATGGTGAAAAGAGAAACATCCAAGACATCAAAACTTCCTTACCAAGTTGGAGGTCCAGAGATGTCGAATTCTTGGGCGAATCCTACAGAGTAGAAGTCTCCCTGGCTTCAGTGGTTGCCTCCTCGTCCTGCAGAGTGGGAGTCTCCCCGATTTCAGTAGTTGCCTTTTTTGGAGGCATCTCGGCTGTTGGAGTCTCAACTCCTTCTGACTGGGTCAACTCTTGCACCATCTCCTCGATATGCGAGGAGGTTGCAGCCTCAATATCCTCGGCCAACCCTGCAGCATAAAAGGAGAATGTTAAAACCTCCTCTTCAAAATGAAAAGAGAAATTAAGTCAGAAGGTAAAAAAAGTACCTTCAGCGGGAATAACTGCCGCCAGTGGTGATGCCGTCAACGGCTCGCAGCCATGTATTTCCTCCTCCGAGATGTGTGAGAATTTACTCAGATCAGGAGGAGCGGGTTCGTCACCATAGTCGACCTCATCCTCAAAATCGCTTCCCTCTGCAGATAAGGAAGACGGCAGTTCAACGCGAAAGGCCTCGGTAGCCGGAGCCTTGCCACCAATTACCCCAGTGGTAGGGCTAGGGTCAACTGTCCGAGAACTGGAGATGAACACACTTGGAGACCCAGGTTGCTGTGCCTCATCTCTCCTTTCATGAGCAGGGGAAGACCCGGGCTGAGTTGAGACTCCTGCAATCTCAACATCACTGATGATGTTAACCTCTGGTTGCTGTGCCTCATCTCTCCTTTCGCGAGCCGAGGAAAACCCGGGCTGAGCTGAGACCCCCGGAATCTCAACATCACCTCCGCTCATGATGTCGACTTCGAACTGCTCGGCCTCGTCAGCGGCGATCGGTTCGTCAGCAGGCTCTCCTTCCTCTGAACTCCTGCAGCCCCTGCTGCGCAACCTATGGGCACGGACTAAGGGGACACCCTCTTCATCTGCCTCTTCTTCCCTCGGTTCCTCAACACCAGCAGGGATGTCTTCGGATAGAGAAACTTCGGCCGTCAAGTCTCTCCGGACCTTCTTTGGGGCAGGGTCAGCAGTGGAAGTAGAGCCTCGAGCACGCTTACTCACCGCTTGTCGAGCCTTTGTTGCTCGTGGCTCCTCCCTCGACCCTCTCCCGACTTCCCTCAGAGCCTTCAGATACTGCTCGACGCCTCGCGAGCGTTTACCGGACCCCGACCTTGCTTCAAAATTTGCATTGATACTCTCAATGCATGAATACTCCGGATCAAAGTATGGTGTCTGGTTGACCTGGAAGTACCAGGTACAGAAGCTGAAGCTTGTGCGGCCCTTTGGCTCCTTGATAGGTAGACGGAAAGTTGCTTCCGTCCCTCCGGCCACGCTATAGTACCAAGTCCGAGCACCTTCGAACAAGTTCCCACTGAAGGCGAGTCGAGCATTGGGGTTGCCGACGTAGAGTTGATCATAGCCGAACTGTCGGGCGAAGCGATTCAGCATATATGGCTCGATTGTGCATGAAGTACCTTGCCGGAAAAGCACATACCCAGGCCGGATGTTAACCAACCACTAGAAAATCCCAGTTGACAGCCTAGTGAAATCATCTTGGCCTGCGGAGTCGGTAAATAGTTCCCGAAAGATGCACCAGGAATCTCGGGGAAGCAGCGGTTAAGCTGGTAGTTCGAAGCAGACAGAATGCACTTTCGAACGTAATACATGTAAGTATTACACCAGTCAGAACCCTCCAACCGCTGTACAAAAGGGACAAAACCCTCACTCCAAGGCACCGGCGTCATCAGAGAGGGGCAGTGCATCACGTACCAAGCCATTAAGTACGTGTAGGACAGCTCGACCCGAGGGTTGGGGCGCTTCACCGTCGGCTTCCCCTCTGAGTCAACAATCGGCTTGCCATGGGAGTCGACAGCCTTCCCTGCCTCGCAAAAAGCCTGGGTTAACGCCCGTAACCCGCTTTGAATGCCAGCCGCCATGGCCGGGAGAAGGGCTATGGGACTGCCATAGGCCAGGAGCACCGTCGGGTACACTTATCGGCAACAATGACTTCATGTGGCAGCGTGGGCACCACACAGCGCTTCAACCACAGCATCAAGAAGCCCGCCAACAGTGCTCGATCAGAGATAGGAACCCGGGCTTGATGATGAAAGCTTTCGAAAACCATGTCAGGTTCGAAAACATCCTCGTTCGAAACTGTGGTGTAGAAGCCTTCAGAAGCCTTAATCATGTCGTCAATCTCCTCGTCGGAGCTGGGAGCCAGTCGGGTTACCGGATGGTCTTTCTTATTGATGCCGTTAAACAAGTAGCTGGACCAAGACAGCTACTTGACTCCTCCCGACCTCCAAGAGGTTACCTGACCGCAAATGTGGAAGTGACATAACACCTCCCAATAAGTCTCGTACACTTGAGGAGACCCTTTCTTCATAAGGTTGAGCTCCTCAGTGGTTGGGACATATTCCTCATAGGAAGAGTCCCCTGTTGCCAGCCCCGAGACCTCATGCAACTCGTGCAGGGCAAGGCCCATCTCTCCAACCGGAGTGAAGAATGTCCCTGTCAAAGGATTGTAACGTTCCAGGATCCCGAAGAAGTTCTGAGAACTCGGCGGGATACCATACTGGACAGCCCTGACTGCTTGGTACAAATCCGTTTGCTCCAACAAGTCCCTAAGGTCGGCAAGGACGAAGCTTACCATCCTGCCCCACCAATACTTCTCGGTGGAATGAACCCACCCAGGCGAACGGAACTCAACCAGAAAATCGCCCTCCACTTTCATGAATGCGTTGAGGAAAGTGGTGCCAAGTTTTGGTGTTTCTCCGACCGGGGGCTCAGTCCTGAGCGACCCGGGGAACAGGCCGAGAACCGCCCTATCATGACTATCATGACGGTATACCCTTTTGGAGCCTAAGTCACCGAGAGTAATCTCAGGGACATATCGGGAAAGGTCCCATTTCATCTTCCGAGGGACGGACATGTGCTGGAGATAAGACAGCGGGTACATCCTCTCCATGTCTGGAAGAAAAAATCTTCTATTCCCTATCTAGCGGAGCCATTTATAATCTCCATCATACATGGAATAGCCGCCATCGCCGATATGGTCTCCAAAGAAGAAGGCAGGCTTCTCCAGCGGAACGCGAGCATCCGTTGTGAATGCTGCGTCAGTCATAAGCTCCCGAAAAGTTATCATGTCAACATTGGAGAGCCTTTTCTTACGATCCTGCGACCTGTCAGCAGTCACAGGTACAGTCCTTTGCAGCGCAAAGGTTAAATCACGGTCAGCACCACCTACGTGCCCAAAGTGGCGCTTCTTGGAGAGTGGAGCAGAAGAGTGTGGCACTGCAAAAGAAAAGGACACTTGATCAGACATCTTATCAAAAAAAAATGTTAAGTGTCTATATTCCAGACGCAGAAAAGATACTAGACGCAGAAATTATCAAAATTCGCGTCTAGACTTGAGAATCCACGCAGAAGAGACACTGGACGCAGGAATTATCAAAATCCGCGTCCAGACCTACAAATCCGCGTCCAGATGTGAGGCCCACAGGATCAAGCCCGCGTTTTGAAAACCAAGACTTATGAAAAATCTCTTAAGTACTTGGGCTCAGGTGCCAGATTCATAAAAAATCAGCACCTGATGTCATAGAACGCAAGGATCAAGTCCGCGTCAGAACCCTTCACAATTAGAAATATTCTAAGTGAAGAATCCGAACTGTAGGGTTCACTGGCACCGGGTCATCAAACCCGCGCCTTGGTTATCAACTCAAAGACCGCGTCTGAGACCGCGTCTGAGAATCAAACACGGTTTATATTCTGTGTTGACGGTTCTCCTCAAAAAAAAAAGATTTTTTTTTAGGGGTTCCATGAACTTCCATTAATGGTGAAGGTTAAGCCTAAATGGCATTATACCTGGGAAAAGGACTTCCTGCGCGGAGGAACTGCCCCTCTGAGCCTCGGCGACGGCCGCTTTTGAAGATGATGCGGTGGGTTTAGCTTTGGGTGCCATCGTTAATCAAAAATCCGATGATGAACGATGAAGGAATAGAAAGAGAAAGAGAAGACTCCTTTTTCTCAAAAAACCCTAACAGATGCGCTCGGAGAAGAAGAGGATATCTCTCTGACTGTTGCCATTTATAGGCAGAAAGATTTGCAAAGATACGCGGCGCGTGGCTCGATTAGCTCTACAGCGAGTCATCGCTTGACGCGTGGAACAGATCATTTAATGAACCGGGAAGTCCGCGCGCCAAAAGGTGATGTCCGACGGTTCCCCAGAACAAGTGGCGGTGCACTCAAGACATGGCACGGATTCGCACCCAACAGGCGCGTCTCTCCGAAGTTCGCGTCCTTCCAATCCGGCCTAGCATCGCGTCTGCCCAATGGAATATCAGTTGCATTTTCCATTTCCAAAAGGCGCACCCCATGAAAGTCGCGTCTGTAAAGCAGTACCATCTCTGCTCTTCAAAAAGAACTGGCGTTCAGTCCTTGCTTCTGCAAATCAGTTTCAACAGTACACTGGCACAAGCAGACGATCGTCCACTCCTGGCTTAAAACGCGTCCATGACAGACTAAAAGCAATCGGGGAGGTTTAGACAGTGTATCTAGACACTCAACACGATCAACTCTGGTGGCCTCAAAGAGTTCAACAGTACACTCACGAAGACCAACTCCAGATAAGATCAAACCCGAAGCATTAACAGTCCAGTCATAGAGGTGAATTCAGCTAGAGTCCAAAGTATTTCGAAATCCGTCCCAGTTAACTGCGGAATATCGAAAACTTTGGAGGGGTTCTGTAGGCCGTCTAAAAATCACTAAAAGACAAGCCATTAAAAAGCAGAGCCTCAAGTTCTAGACGCGTGGGCTCGACACCCGCGTCTCAACATCAAGGCGCGTGGGCTCGACACCCGCGTCTCAACATCAAGGCGCGTGGGCTCGATACCCGCGTCTCAACATCAAGGCTCGTGGGCTCGACACCTGCGTCTCAAGTTCTAGACGCGTGGGCTCGACACCCGCGTCTCAACATCAAGGCGCGTGGGCTCGACACCCGCGTCTCAACATCAATGCGCGTGGGCTCGACACCCGCGTCTCAGCATCAAAGGCGCGAGGGCCCAAAGCCCGCGTCACAGTATCAAGGCGCGTGGGTTGAAACCCGCGCCTCGGTTATAACCGCCCTGGTTATGGGGCCAGTCGCCGTCCACATAGCGGGGAGGTCAGCCCCTCATTATGGATCACTTTTAGGGGGCACGTTCACCCCTGGAGCCTCTATAAATAGCCCCGTTGCTATGAAGAAGAGGTCGGATTTTCGGAGGAGGAGAACAAGAACGTCGGAGAACAAGGAGGACGACAACGACGACAAGAAAAGAAAGAGAGTAAAGCCCTTCAGAGAACTTGCTGCGCTCAAGTTGCCCTTTGCCTACCTTCTTTATGAGAGTTTTGATAGACAGAGCTGTGCTACTCCTTCTACCAGCCAAAGAGAAGATCCTTGACGATCCCGACGGTCATCCGGTCAACGGAGAACAAGATTCACTCTCCACCGCCACTTGAAGAACCCAGCTTTAAACAAAGGGGAGATTCAAGACTCAACATCTTCCCTCCCTTGTAGTTGGAGCATTAGTCCGTTGTAATCTTTCATCTGATACAAGGAAATTTTACATCGAATTCTTCTACTCCGTACCGTACAGCTATCTCTAGGGAATCTTGGTTTGCTGATATAGTGAATTACTTAGTCACAAACCAAACTCCGTCTCATTGGTCCAAAACGATATATACCGATTCTTATCCCAAGTCCGGTATTTCTTTTGGGAGGAATCGTATCTTTTCAAGTACTGTTCTGACCAAATTATTAGGAGATGCATTCCCGATGAGGAGGTTAAGAGTGTTCTGTCTTTTTGTCACGAACTTGCATGCGGTGGACACTTTGGTCCACGCAAGACTGCTGAAAAAGTGCTACAAAGCGGGTTTTATTGGCCCACTTTGTTCAAGGATGCTTATGAATTTTACAAGATGTGCTCGAGATGCCAAATGGTAGGAAGGATCTCAAAACGAAATATGATGCCCCTCAACCCAATCCTAGAAATAGAACTCTTTGATGTTTGGGGCATCGACTTTATGGGTCCATTTCCTAATTCATTTGGAAACCAATACATATTGGTTGCTGTGGATTATGTGTCCAAGTGGGTAGAAGTCATTCCTTGTAAAACTAATGATAACAAAGTTGTCATAAAGTTTTTGAAAGAGAACATTTTTTCACGCTTCGGAACCCCTCGTGCTTTCATCAGTGATAATGGCACTCACTTTTGCAATAGATCTTTTGAAGCTCTTATGCAAAAGTATGCCATAACTCACAAGTTGTCCACACCTTATCATCCTCAAACCAGTGGGCAAGTTGAGGTTTCCAATAGATAAGTCAAGCTTATCTTGGAGAAAACTTTGAACCAAAACTGAAAAGATTGGTCCATCAAAATTGTAGATGCCCTATGGGCCTACAGGACCGCTTTCAAGATGATTCTAGGAATGTCTCCTTATAGGTTGGTCTATGGCAAACCTTGTCACTTGCCCGTTGAGTTAGAGTACCGAGCCTTATGGGCAATCAAGCAGTTGAATTTCGACTTGACTAAGGCCGGTGACCTTCGAAAATTACAAATTTTTGAATTAGAGGAATTGAGAAATGAGGCCTATGAAAATGCTAGGATCACTAAAGATAGAGTTAAGATTTTTCATGATAAACACATCATAAGAAAAACCTTTGTCCCAGACAAAAAGTCTTACTCTATAATTCTAGGCTTCATCTTTTTCCAGGAAAATTGAAATCAAGATGGACTGGGCCATTCGTTGTAAAAACCGTGTCTCCACACGGTGCAGTTGAGATCAGTGACACTAAGAATGGAAATGACTTTAAGGTAAATGGTCAACGCCTTAAACCATTCTTGGAATCGGTGCCGGTAAATAAAACGGTTATGGGTCTTTTTGACCCAGTGTATCGGTAACTTTCCTCTTTTCCGTTTTATTTCATGCATTTATATATTTCTTTCATATATTGGGGACAATGCTTGAGATAAGTGTGGGGGAGGGTTCTAACATGACAAATATATATATATATATATATATATAAAATTAAATTAAAAAAACAAAAAAGAAAAATATATATATAAAAAAACTTTTTGAAAGGTTAGAACAATATTTTGATATATTTTTGTAAGAAATTAAGTCAATTTTAAGGAATAGGAAAATCATAATTAGTATTTCTTACACTTGGTCAAAATAAGATAACTTGTTTGATGTTTAGGGTTAGGAAGAAAATTTGTGAAAGTAATTTAGTCTTGATATTTACCTTGATGAAATATGCACACTAAATACACTTACACACTTAGGGTTTAAAAACAGAGACTCTTATGCTTTATAAAAAAATATAAACAAATCTAATTATTGATTAGCTAGGTGCTTTGGCCTAAGAAAGCCTTGGTATTTATGCAAAAGATAATTAGATAAGTTTGAAAAAAAATTGTATATATATAAATCCTCTGATTAAGCTGGGTATTTATGCCTCATGAAGCATAAGTATTCACACCTAAAAGGGGTACATCTATAAATAAAAACCTTAGTTTCGTGGCCTTGTCCGCTCGAGTGTTTAAATCCTTAGGGGTGTTTTCTCACCTGGTGTCCTAAAACTGTCCAGTTTGGGTGTCACCGACTGAAGGCTCGTTACATGGGCAGATTAGAAAGCCTAATGAAATTGAGGAATAAAATCCACCAAAAATACATATAAATAAGGCATATGAGTTAATGTTAAAGAACCCTTAGTCAACTTCACGGTCACGATGGTGCATACGACTCAGGGTAAATTAATAGACTAGATGAGAAAAACAATTTGACTCCTTACTTTGATTGATGACATGTTGAATAGAGACTAAGTTTAGGAATGAAAAATTTGATATTCCTATAACTTATAGATTACTTAATCTCTCACAAATATACTTCAAATATTTTCTCTTTTCAAAATGCTTTTCGAAAATACTAACTTTTTTCTCTTTCTTTATGGATTTTGTGGGTGCAATCCACTGAAAACCCTCACGAGACAAAACTCGTCCTCTAGGGGTAACCTAGAGGTTTAACGACTTGTTGCACATGCTCAGTGCAATCGAGTGACCTACGAAAATGGTCTAATAATTGATTAAGATTAGTTTTGATATTTTGCTCGAGGGCGAGCAAAAGATAAGTGTGGGGGTGTGATCGGTCACATATATTGCATACATATTGTCACATTTCCATGCTTGGTATCTAAATAAAATCATATTAATAAGTCCTATTGTTCTTTATAAAATGCAGGCCCATTGCTAAAGGATAGGCCAGAGAAATGAGCCCAAAAGCCCATTTAATTCAGAATAAATTCAAAATCAGGGAATTCAGGGCAAATCTTGGCATATCAGAGAGGTTGAAAACCAGTTGAAATGAATCCTCCCAAATCAAGCGGTTAAAGCCAATAAATCAAAGATCGTTTCGTCAAATCAGGGAGCTGAAACAGCAAATCCAACAAGACAAAAGGAAGCACGAAGCTACGCCAACCATCCCTCCACCTGGATGTGGCCAAGTGGCCACATCCAGGCCGCGGATCTGCGGCTTGTTGGTGGAGATAAGGGGAGCGTTTGCTCCCCTTATCTCCTCACTCCCTTCCCTCTGAGGTTTTGACTATAAAAGCTAGGGTTTTGTACTCAAAATTCAGCGAAGACTAGGATTAGAATTTTTGTTTATTTTCTAAGGATGTAGGCTCTTTGTTAGATAGCACAAAAGTTGTATTTTTATTTTTTTAATTTATAGTCTAGTACAAATACTTGTGAGAGAGAGGAATTGAGTGCTTGTACTTGAAGATTGAAGTGACATCAATACAAGAATCGAGCCACATTTTCTTCCACTCTTATTACAGTATGTCATGCATTATTTACTTACTTTCTTCTTTGTTTTTCATGAGTAGTTAAATCAGTTTTCTGGCTCACTATTGTACCTCTCTTCAATTCTTCTTCTCCTCTGATTTTAATGAAAAAGATCCAATGAATCATTTGCATGCCTTACTTAAAGCCTTTCTTCTTGAAAGTGTTCTTGAAGGCACATGAGGATGGGTTTGGATTTTTAAACTCGTACTTCTTTTAAGAACGTATCTTGAACTGTTTTTATTTCATACTTGCTTCTTCGCGCTTGATGATTTAATATTCATTCAAAACGATTTCTTAAAGAAAAGAGTGAACTCTTCCAACTATCTTATGTGCTTTACTTCAAACTTTCTAAAGACAGTCTTAAGTTTTGCCCATGATCAAGTTGAGGCATTTAGGATTTCAATAGAAGAATGAGCAGTTGAGTAGTGAGATAGTGAGCCCAGATTTTCTTCCTTATTATAATTAACAAAACAATTTTTGAGCTTTTTAAATCACCTTCTCCAAAGCCTTCTCTAAAGTTGTAATTTCTCTTTTAATCATCTCCTTCTTTCCATTCTCTTTTCACTAAAAAACGAGCACAATTCTTTGTTATTAAACGAATCATCAAAAAGCTTTCATCGCATTCCTCCTCGTGAACACCACCCGTTAGCCACAAGCTACACGGTAAATTCTTAACTCTTTGATTGTTCTTTCATTTTAGCAATCAGGATGGTGAAAATTGTTAGAGAAATTAGGCCTAGGAGGATTGTTCTGGGCCCAGGAGAAATTTGTGTGATTCCTCCAACCTGGATTGTATGTTTGTGAGTAGGAATTTGGCGGCGGCTGTGAGTAGGCCGCGTTCAGATGTTCTGGTGGCACTTGCTGGGCATGGAAAACAGGGCACTCTTCAAAGACATGTTTGGTGCCTGGTAGTATGAACAACCCGTATTGTGAATTGGTGGTGGGTTGATTTGGTTGACACTGGCGAGCTCTTTTGTCTCTGAGCCTCGATCCTTCTCAATAGGGTTGCAATCGTAGCCTTGGCAGTTATGGATAATTCTAGAGATAGGAGCCCTCCTCTTGAAGCTATAGATTGTGAATTCTTAGGTTTTTTTGAGGCTGGCTCCCATTGTAGGGTTTTCTCAGCTAAATCCTCAAATAAATCTCAACCCTAATTCTCATCCTTCTGCAAGAACCCTCCCTAACACATAGTTTCTAAAAGAGTTTTCATCTGATAATCTAAACCATCGTAGAGAATCAGGCACTAATGCCATTTCTCCACACCATGTGAGGGCACTGAGCTAGAGATCTTTGAATCGCTCAAAGTATCTCCAAAATGGTTCGCTCGGTTCTTGCCTAAACTGCATGATATTCTTCCTAATGAGGGCAGTTTTGTGAATTGGGTAGAATTTCTTTAAGAAGGCCTTGACGAAATCATCCGACGTCGTGACAGAATCTACCGCCAAACTGTACAACCATTTCTTCGCTAGGTCCTTTAGGGAAAAAGGGATGAAACGTAACCTAACGGCATCGTCTCCTAGCTGGGGTATACGCATTATGAGGCACGCTTCTTCAAATTCCCTAACAAAGAAGATGCGTCCTCCGATTCTAAACCATGAAACTTTGGAAGAGTGTTGATGAATTGAGGTTTTAACAAGAAGTTATTTCTATTTGCTTCAGGAAGTTTTATGTAAGATGGAAGTGAGGTTTTGATCGCATAAAATCTATCTTGAAATGACGCCATCACCAGTTCTGGATGCAAAGATAGAGAAGTGTTTCTTGTTAATTTGAAAGTTGACGGATCTCTCATCCACTCTTGCATGCAGCACACCACCAACAACGTGAAGACAACAAACAATCAAAAAATAACAAAAAACAAACAAAAGAAAGAAAAACAACCACAAAGCCTTAGTCTAAGGTACCTGGACCTAGACGACTCCTAACTGGTCGATTCTCCCGGGAGGGTTGTTGCAGGAACTCGACTACAAGCTAATCGGCCAGGAAAGGGCAAAGCTCAGGGGGAGGTATCCGGGCATGAGCCATGGGCCTAATTACGTCAAACCATGGAGCTTTCGAGGCTTTGCCTCTCAATCCACTTTCCTTAAACACCGATTTTGCAGGAGTATAGTTCTTGCAATTTCCAACCTCAGTTAATCTTAGTGAGTCCGAGATGTCCCTAGGGCCAACGTCTATTGATTTTTAGTTAAGGCTTGGGAAAGTGTGAGTGCACTTGGAGATGATTTTTTGGGCTAAGGAAGGGTGATGAAATCCCCACCTTATCTTGTTTATTTAAGTTTTGTCCTTAAAGTCAATTGTGCAAGTGTACAATTTGTTCACAACAAGGTAACACTCAAAGCGATAAATCACTCCAAAATGTTGGTCCTATTCTATATGAATGCACACGTACCTTTTCTCCAGCACTCTTCAACAGAAATTGAAATGAATTGAAATAGACATGTGCTCTAAATGCAAAAAGTCTAATCCAAATTTCAATTAAGCAACAAGTGGATTTCTATTGAGATTATTACACATGTATAGGGTGAAGCATTCAATGAAACTAAAAAAATTTAGAAAGTAATTTTTAGCGGCTTTCGGCAACCCTGCAAACGAGTTTGTTAGAACTTCAATTAGAAAAACTTGCTTTTACACGAATTTTTCTGAGGGCAAATGAATCCTCGCGCAATGTCCTTGGCCACCTCTTTCGCTTCCTGTGATAGTGAGCTCCTTGGTACTTCTCCTACACACAAGAACAAAGAAAAATCTTTAGTATTGAACAGTAAAGCCGTTCCCTCCCCGGCAACGGCGCCAAAATTTGATCGGCAAAAAGCGAGTACAAGAATAAGTAAAAAGAGTGTGGGTCGATGTTACTGCTTTTGCGATTCTTTCATGGTAGCGAAGTGGCTATACGGGTCATATCCACAAGGAGGGAGAGCGATGAAAGCTTGATGCGGCTTCTATATTCAAGAAAGAGAAAATTCTTAGTTTTAAATAAAAAGTTGCAAAATGAAAACAAGTTGGTTTCAAGAATTATTTGAAAATGATTTGGTGGTTTGTAAAGTTGAATTTTCTTAGTGGTAAAAATGCATGGCGAACTTTCTACTAATTGCTCTCACTAATCTCTAACTTCTTGATAATATAGCCTCACTATGGATCATAGGCAAGAATAACCCTTATGCATAGGAACCATTCACGTGGAAATCGAGTGAAGGTCCTTCCTTTAACTTAGCTTTACGCGGTAAATACTTGGACATTCCCTTATCAAGATCCAATTGAAGGCGAGAATAGGGGAAGACACAAGTGCACTAATGGTATCGACAAAGTTAAAAGGAAATCTCTAACTTACAAAAACAAGTAAAGCATGCAATCAATATATCATCAAAAACCCGTTAAGTATGAAATATAAGAAAATGAATACTTAAATATTAGTTAGAGTTAGAACCCTCGTCTTAAGATATCATGGCTCTTGTTTCATAAGGCTTAGTTGACACTACTGACTCATTTGGGTTATCAATCAAGTGTTATAGATTAGTGGGTTAGTAGTTAGTTAGCCATACTATGGAAGAGTTAGTTAGACATGTAGTAAAAGAAGCAACAAAAGAAAAGAAGTGAAGAGGAAGGAAGTTACACTACAATAAGGAAGTAAAAGTAAATGGCAAAGATAAGTAAATAGAAAGAAGAAAGAGAAGTAGTTACTTGTATTAGCTTGTCATCATCAAATACAACTTGTACACACACTCTCTCTCTTTCACTCTAATAGCTAAAACTAAAACTAGAAGAAGAAGAAAACTAAAACAACTACAACTCCTATAAATAAAGCAACAATATAACTCTAAACTCTGGATATCTCCAAACTGAAGGCCCCTGGGGGTATTTATAGGCACAAAGGGAAAGGAGGCTAGGGGGCAACCCCTGCCCCAAAGCCCGCGCGCACACCCGTATGGCCGCGAAAACGCGGCCTAGGCTGCGTTTTCGCGGCCATGCCAGGGCGGCGCACGCTGGCTTCGGTTAGTGCGTCGCCCAGTTTGTCCTCTGTCAGGTTGGTCTACTGGTTTGCTGATATGATGCTCTGAACTGACAAAATCTTCACTTTAAAGTGAATGGCTACTTGGTAGGCCTTTAATCACTCATTAAATGGTAATTAAGGTCTTCTTCTTCATTTGCACACCATGGACCTAGGATCAAGCAAGCAAAGCTTTATTAGCAGAATTTTATACCAAATAAATATGAGAATGTGATGAAAATTATGTAAAATTAGAGACTAATCGGAGTTGAGAGAGCATCTGTTGAATGTTGTTTAAGGCTTCTTACTGGGCCTTGGAGGTGTGCTCTTGAGCTTCAAACCGTCGACGGAGATCATCATTATCGTTATCAGCCATATTCACCGACACTCTATCTGTTCGTACCGAGCTGACTGTTGCCGAAGAGGCATACCCACTGTCTTTGTCCTCCTCATCAGACCATTAGAATAATCTTTTCATTGGTTCTAGTGAGGTTACTGCAGTTGAGGAGGATGGCTGCTCATAACTGTAGGGTATTACGACCCTAAGTCTGGTGTTTCGGAAGACACCTTCTTCGTGCACCAAGACTTGGCTTAAGCCCGGGCTATAGTCCGGATCTGGAGAACTGAAGGGAGGAGAATTAGCACTACGCGGCGCTCGTCTGCCCTTACGCGGTTCTCGTCCCCTTCCGATCATATTGACGGATGCAGAGGGTAGATCTAGTGGATCCCGTGATATGCTCCTTTTGCCATGCTTCACAGGAGCTTGCACTGATAGTCGATAAAAAACTGACCGTCGGTTTGGAGGAGTGGCGGGGATTGGTCCTAGCTAGCAATGGACTGAGTGGACCATCACCAACTGACATCCCACTTGTTGACAACAGGAGGGAGAAATCTATAGTAATTCTGACTTTCGTTTGCTTGCTAAGAATTCTCGCAAGTCGGACCCAGCCGGGCATAAGCGACTCAGCGCAGAGGCTCTGGTATGTCGCACATCAATGCGTTCAGATAATTTTGACACCACCTTCTTGCTTGCAAGCTTTGGAAGCAAAACACAGGATAATGCCTTGTTCCTCTCATCACCGCAGAGGTGATTGGCACTAGATAGTGCTTTAGTTCTAGCTTCGCGGCTAAGAACTTTGAGAGCACCCTTAGGCGCTGAAGCTGTATAAGCACCGCTATCAGCACCCAGGGACAATCTCTTAGCTCCGCCGTGAAGAGCGAACTTAATGCTTGAGGAGTCGGGGAGCGAAGCACGCTGTGGTGCTTTGTTCGCCACCTTGCTACGAAGGTGGTTAGCACTGCTAGGTGCTTTAGTTCCAGCCTGGCGGATGGGAACTTCGCGCGTACCCTGAGGTACTAGCGCTATGCTTATCATGCCATCAGCAACTTCGCTCGTGAAAATGAGGTTGGCTGAGGAGTTACTGCTCCTGGATTGGGCGAAGGCAGAGTTGCTGCCCTAGCCTTGTGGCTAATAGTCTAGACAAAGCAGGCAAGCATTTTGCCTTTATTTTCATAGGATAGGTGAGCTTGTGGCGTAGTTATGCCTGAAGCTTCATATGGAGCTTTCTATTTTGGCCTCCACATCTACTTTGGGAGGGGAGATTTAAATTCGCAGGGAACCTGGCTAGCCTCACGTGAGGCTGAAAGGAGTTGGGAGGAGGCTCCTTCTAGTTTCTGCTCCGAAACCTTGACCATTGTGACCTTCCTATGCTTCCATATGTGGAGCACTGGACTACCTTCACAGAGGAGCTCTTCGAATTTTCCTTGGTCAAAATGAACGATCAGGTTTTCAAAGGAATAGGCTTAGGATTCTGACCCTCGCATTGCGACACTGTCTCCTTGTTGAGCCAGAAGATTGATGTCCCCAGCAGAGTTACCATCTTGTTTTTCATTGATTTTGCAAACGGTAAAACTTACCAAAAAGTGTCAAAGAGCTAAATTACAAGTAATTGAAAAGAAAATTACATGTAGATCTCCTCTGAAATTTTTAGGGAAGTGTGCCGGTAGGAATCTGATCAGCGCGTGATCACTTTATCCCTTTGACGATGGATCGGTTAGATGATCGAACTGCCTCCTAATAGGACTCCCTTCTCGCTTGGTTCGGGGAATCGGATAATAGAGGATAGGTAGAGCCCTCCTGCTGCCTCTCGAACTGCCTCCGCTTAGGAATTCCTTCTCGCCTGGTTCCGAAAATTTCTTGAGAGGGAGGAAGATCTTAGGGTATTAGCACCCTTAATTTATCCTTGTAGGATTAGAGAAGCAATTCTCTGAATTCTTGAAGGAAGAGAGTAGATCTCAAATTTCCTCTCTATCCTGGCACCCTTCTTCTCTTCGTGCCTCTGGTAGGGTATTTATAGGGAGAACAGAGGTATAATCGCCCCGAAAATCTAAAAACAGATTAAGTCAATATGTTTTGTATCTGGAAAGTAGCCTTGCCGCGAGGCTAGAAACTGCTTCTGCGAAGCTAGGGATAGCATATAGCGCTAATCCCTTGATTCGCTCCGCTAAATGAGGGATACTCCCTTGATCCTTTTTAGTTAATTGAGAGATCTCCCCTGATCTTCTTACCTGATTGGGAGAGTCAAAAGATCATGACAGGTAACTGCCAAATTTGATTTCAATCAACATGACCTCATCTGGAGATTTAATTTTATGCCGAGATTTGATTAGTCAAAAATGACTATAAAGGACTCGCAGCGGAGTCATTGTGTTGAGCTCATAGCGGAGCTGGAAGAAACTTCTGGCGAAGCTAAAAGAGAGCTCTCAGCTGAGCTAGATAAACTTTGTGGCGAAGCTACCAATTACCCTTTCACGCGGCTGCGTGGAGCTTCGAGCGAAGCTAACTCTCTGCGGAGTTAACTGAGCATTTCCAGGCGAAGTTTTAAGTTAGCTTGCAATGAGGATATGAAGGAGCTTCCTGCGATGCTAAGCAACTTTTGGCTTTGAGATCTGTCTCGTGGGTTCGTGCGAGACTAAGTGTTGAGCTAACTTAGTGTCTCGGACCTGCTTGGGCCTTCTCACGAGCTTTTAAGGACGATCTTGGCTTACTGTTTGCTTCACTGGATCAGTAGAGTCCAAGTTGCTGATTCGTCCCTTTGAGATAGGTGAAGAACTGGTCGTCGGCTTGTCTGCCACTTGTCTTTTGTAGATGTCAAAAAGGTAGACATTGTTCAGGCCAGTTAGGAATCCTGTCTTTTTTAGAGTGTCAACAACATTCAGGTTTGAATTGATTGGGCGAGAGTTTATCTTTATCTGGTCATCTACGTTCAGCTGTTGGTGCGGTCGATCTGCTTCCAAGCTGTGACGGACGAGTTCAATTAGGGATTTATCTTGTAGATATGGATGCATATAACTTACTTTATCATTTTCTTCTAACCATCTGGATTGTTCGGGACTTGAATTGAACGGAAACTCACATTTGGAGGTTCTAGAAGCGGATGCGTGTCGCTTGCCTATTTGGTGCAGGATGGACACATGGCGTGATCTCGAGGAGGTCAAAAACTGACCACTACAGAGGCCCCCTCTACTTTCCTCTCTTTTGAGCGGGTCGAAAACTCTCCCTCAGGGGCAATAGGTTACCCGTGACTCTCTAACAGAGAGGGGAACAGATAGAGAAGAAAATTTTGGGCCTAGACTCGGGTCGATTTGTTGTCTCTTCAATTTTGTCTTGTAGTGGCGTGCATGGCTCTATGTGCTGGCAGAGCCTTGAATGCATGCCCATCCGTTGTGGTATTAATTAAGCAAATTTCTTTTTTCGAGGCGTGCGATATTCGAGGAAGGTGCAGCATATTTGGTGCGATGGTCCAAGTCCCGCATATTGTGACACGTATAGGGTTCTTAATTGAGTGACGCTTCATCTCCCTTTGGGATTTGAGATATTGAACGGTTAGTGCTTGGGCTTCTTCTCTATAAATAGGACATTATCTCAAGGGGAGATTTGTATTGCTTCCTGAATGCTCCTCTACTTTCCAGATTCTACCGGGTCATGTGAGCAGTGATGTCTTCTTCTTTCTTCATCCAATGGTGGAAGGAGAAGACGATAATAGAGATTATTGCACTTTTTATTTTTCAAGAATTCATTTGTCGTGGGGTATAGGTTCTTGCCATGTGCTCATCATGCGGTATCAGTTCTTGTGACGAGGCCTAACTGTCAGGAAGGATGACGAATGAACTTGCTTCTGGTTGGTCTGCTTGTCTAGTCTCCGATCGGATCAGGGCGGGTAGCTGTCAGAGGCTATGTGTTCTCATTCTTCTTATGGTGAACATAAAGTAGGGAGTTTAAGGGTGCTCGATGATGGTATCGATCTTTGGGGTCGACCGTCTACTCTTATGGAATGCCTGTGCCTCTGCTGCCCACGCTCCTAAGTTCATCTTCGGGGTGGCAGTCTTGGCATCGGTATCCTCCTTGCCTTGTTGCCTTCAGTCTGCTGTTCGAGGAGCGATATTCCTTGTTGGTGGCTTTCTGGGAGTTCTCGGCGTCCTTGCCCTTTTAGCCTGGCTTGTTCAGGGACCGTCTCCCGAACGCCATTGGGGTATCTAATTTTTCTCTCAGAAAGGACACACATGTAATAGATTTGTATTACTATGTTAGTTGTAACTATGCTTGTATGTGGATGAATGTAATTGAAAAAACTCTATAATAAAGCAGAGAACTTTTTAATGAAAGCATTGTTTGGATCTTGCCTTGTTTGTGATTATGATTTGACTTGTTGTTGCGTCTGCTCGGGGAGCTATTTTGGTTCCGAAGTATTTGGAATGACTTGGAATATAGTTCCTGACTGGGATTCATTCCACAATGGTACCTGCAAATGTTACCTGAGAGGGAAGCCCTATCTACAAAGTTGTGTTATCATGTTGGATGTCAGGGTATGATCTGAGGTAGACTGTTGACTCGCTCGGGTTGCCATCGGGGCAGGATCCATTGTAGGCTGACTCCGAGCATCCGGCATGGGCGAGCTTCCATCTTTTAAGAGGCTCCTCGAAGGGTCGCTGTCAGGGTGAAGACTCGTATAGGCTGTGGGCCTGCTCGGGTGGTCATTAGGGTATATCTCATTATAGGCTGGTTCCAAGCATCCGACGTGAGCAAGCTTCCATCGTTCAGGAGGTCCCTAAAGGGTCGCTGTTAGGGTGAAGACCTGTATAGGATATAGGCCTGCTCGGGTGGCCATCAGAGTATATCTCATTGTAGGCTGGCTCTGAGCATCCGACATGGGTGAGCTTCCATCTTTTAGGAAGCTTCCTGAAAACTCATCATCAAGGTGAAGATCTGTACAGGCCGTGGGCCTGCTTGGGTGGCCATGAGGGTATATCCCATTATAAGCTGTCTCCAAGCATCCAACGTAAGCGGGCTTCGATCTTTAAGAAGGCTCCCTAAAGGGCCGCTATCAGGGTGAAGACCTGTATAGGTTGTGGGCCTGCTCGCGGGGTGGGGGGCATCAGGGTAAATTCTATTATAGGCTGGCTTCAGGCATCTGACGTGGGTGAATTTCATCTTTCAGGAGGCTCCCTAAAGAGTCATAGTCAGGGTCAGGACCTATATAGGCCGTGGGCCTGCTTGTGTGTACTTCAAGGTATATCCCATTATAGGCTATCTCCGGGTATTCGACGGGGGCAAGCTTTCATCTTTTAGGAGGCTCCCAAAAGAGTCATTGTCAGGTTGAAGACCCGTACGGACTGTGGGCCTGCTCGAGCGGTCATCAGGATATATCCTATTATAGGCTGGTGTCGGGCATCCTATTGTAATTACACCTAGAGGGGGGTGAATAGGTGTACGGCTAATCTAATGAACAAAATGTGAAAATTAAAACTTAATTGCAACACACTTAATGTAACCAACGAGTGTAGCCGAATTTCCGGTGAAGGGCTTTGGACTAACTCCTCTTGATTCCTCTAAATAAGAGTTGAGGTGCTATATGAAGCTCTCGTGGTTAAACACAAGTGAGGCACACACAAATAACACAAGCATGTATATGATATGGCAATATGAATAGATGCACAAAGTAATAGAGAGAGAGTTAAGAGAAAGTGGATCAATCGCTAACACATGGATATGTTTCGAGGTTCGAGCACACAGCTCTACGTCCCTGCCTTCACACAGAAGGATTTTCACTAACTTGTCCACACAGGACTCCCACACAGGGAAACTCCACTGAGGATTTGGGGCAATACAACCGGGAGTACACAACTCCTCTCTCAATTACAAACACAACCACTACACACTTAGAGGCTAGGCTCAAAGCCACCACAAAATCAACCTCACAAATGAGGGATAGGCACAAAGCCAATACAAACACAATCCACCTCTTCAGTAAGAGGGATACCAACACAACCTCCACTATCAACCTCTCACTAGAGGGATACCCACAATCGCCTCTCACTAGAGGGATAACACAAATCAAGGAGGGTTTATAACTTGGTGGTTTATCTCAACCACAAACTAATTTTCCCACAAAGATAAAGATCCTAATAGATAGGATAGAATGATAGCTCAAGTGTGGAAAACAAAGAGTTTGGAAATCAAAAACTCAAAGAGAAACTCTAGGGAAAAACTCTAGCTAGAAATGAAAATGAAGATCAAATCAATTCCAAAGAATTTTCTTTTCAAATGATTTTCTAACCCTTTAAAAAAATAAAGATGAAATCTTTAAAGCCAAAAACTCTTTCGAAAACTTGCTTTTAAACACTAGAGAAGTAGGAAAATTTTGCTCTTGAAAATTCTTACCAAAACCCACTTCAAATGGGGTATATATAACCCCCATAAAAATTCTGCCCGTTGGTACCTGACAAGGTCAAAATTGACCTTCCGGTCGACCGGCCAGTCGACCGACCAACGGTCAAAAAATTGACCATTGAGCCTACCGGTCGACCGCCCGGTCGACTGCGCCCAGAACCAGAGAGCAACGGCTCTCTGGCCGGTCGACCGCCCGGTCGACCGGGACAACCCGAGAGTGGGTTGCCTTCAGTCGGTCGACAGCTCGGTCGACCGGCCCAACGGGCTGGCCTGCATGCACGTCCTTGTGCACGTCGCTCGACCAGTCCGGTCGACCGACTCTGGGTCTGGCGACCGGCCCCGTTGACCGCCAGAGCCTGGCAGAACTGGCTAAGGGATTTAAAACTTGGGTTTTTAATTATCAAATAAATCCCATAAAATCTCTAAAAATCCACAAAAATAAGTTCTTATATTATATTAGAAATACAAACATGTGTGAAAAAATTCAACACATATTTCAACTTATTTGAACCATTTTTGTGTCCTTGAAATTTTGCCAAAAACCAAATTCCATATTTTCCAAAACTTAGATTTTGAAATGGAAAAACGTTTTGTCCAAAACTCATCCAGATACAAAAACATGATATTGAAACAACTTTGAGGCATATAGTATATGGATATAATCCAATATACATATAAAGATATATATCAATATTTTTGACAATAAATCAAAAAATAAGTTTTGTTACCAAAACACCAAACTCATGAAATAGACTATCAAACTAAGTTTGTTTAAATAGTTGAAGCATATATATATATATATATATATATATATATATATATAGAGAGAGAGAGAGAGAGAGAACAAATCTAATATACATTAAACCATGTAAACTTATTTTGATGTAATTATATTCATGAAAACCAAGATCGGTTAAACTAAAAACTGAAAACCAATAAACATGAAACGTGTGTGTGTTGTGAACTTGAGCATATCACACTATCTAATCTTTAACAATAAATCTAAAACATAAACTAAACACTGTACCGAAGTTTTCTTGTAGAGCGCCGTCTCCAAGTTGACTCGATCCAAACGTGATCCACCAAGTTTGACTCCAATGAGTGTTAGATATGAACTTGACGCTCGGGCTCTTGAGTCACCATGTGAAAGCTCCAAAACACCTTTGTTGAAGTTAATCACCTACAATATCTTGGTTAAGTATCTGAAACTAAACATCACAAGATTATTAGTAAATTATAACACATGAGTTAATCATCATCAAAACCAGAGTGGAAGGCCTCTGGGTCAACAATCTCCCCTTTTCTGATGATGACAAAACTGATGGAGTTATATATGCATGGATTAAAGTTAAGCTTCAAAGAAGCTCTCCCTTAACTCATGCATAGCAATAAACAATAAATATATGCAATGAATACTGAACATGAATATGCATCAACATGCATAAAATAATTAAATGAACATGCTCTTGATACCAAACATTTAAAATAAATTCCTTTTCCTTTTTAAAATAAACATGTTCTTAATTAATTGCTCTTGATACCAATAAAAATTTCAATATGAAAACTTTATCAATAAAAGCAACATAAAAGCTCTTGATACCAATCAATAAAAAATATTCTTGATACCAATTGGAAGAAAATCAATAAAAGCTTTTGATATCAATAATAAAAAAAATATCAATATGAAACAACTTTGATATAAACTTACAAATAAACAATAAACATGCATCAAACAATAAATATGCATATAAACTCAAATACTTCTCCCCCTTTTTGTCAATTATCAACAAAGGGGTCAAAGAAAATAATAAAAATAATGTTCTCCCCCCTTTTTTTGTCTTAAACAAAAAAAATATCAATAAGGAGTGAAATCAAAACAAAACATTATGATACCGATTGAAAAAAACAATTTCGTGCAACATGATATCAATTGAAAATAAATAAAACATACCAATTGAAGGTACATAAAATAAACGTTTTTAATATAAATTTAAATACCAATTGTAAGTAAATAAATCATTTTGATGAATCCAACCAAAAATTTTGATATCAATTAAAAAATATATAGATAATCTTGATATCAATTGTAAAGATTAGTACCAATTGAAAGTAATTTTTCATTAGGAGTATATGATACCAAAAATAATCAATATCATTTTTCAAATATTTTTCAACATAAAGTGTGGGAGTAAAATATCAAAGGTAAACAAAATCAATTGAAAAGTGAAATATAAATTTTCTCCCCCTTTATGAAATACCAAATAAAATAATGCATAAGCTTGTATAAGATACCAATTGAAACATAATCAATTGAAATATAATAGACATTTAAGAAATCAAGCTTAGCATAGCCAAAATTTGTGCCCAAAGATATAGAGATATAATAAGCACAAATAAAGCATATATATATGTACGAAAATTAAATACCAATCGAAATTGATACTATTTGAAGTTGAAGCATACATATATAAAAACATATATGAGTATACAAAAAGAATGTCAATAGTGATACCAATTGAAAAGATCCAATGATACCAATTGAAAATATAATAAGATCAAGTGTATAACTCATATTACCTACCACCCATTTCATGCACATGTTTAAAATGAATTTTCAATAATAAGCATATAAGGCATGGTCGCCCAACCAACCGCCCTTAAATGGGTAGGGTTTTCAAAAATAAGTTTGAAAATATAGTATGTTTGAAAAGCTCTACCATAATGAAGAATACGAACTAGTTATATGAAAAATTTGTAAACTAGTAGAAATCCTTCAAGTAAGGAATAAAATAAAAATATATTTCATGAAAAACATGTAAATCACATGATCACCAAACACTCGAAATCTATAAAGCCCATATCATACTCATGAAAACAACACATGAGAAAACAATAAATAAAGTGAGTGTATAAGAGTTATGTGAAACATATTATCATGAAACTAGGCAATAATGCTCAGTATAAAATTCCTTAAAAAAAACATGAAAATCATCAAAACTAGAATCCTTTAAGGTATATGTATGTCATGTACAAACTAAAGTATACATACATATCAAAATATAAATGAGTCCACAAAAGTATATGCATGAAGGCAAGTGGCTCAAGGATGTATATGTATAGCTAATAGTTTACACACAATGACATATACATGAAGTTTAAACATAAACATGAAAACATGTACAATATGGGAATACAAGTCAAATGTATGAATCACCAAAACTAGGCTATACTAGTACGTCACATATATTGCATATACATTGTCACCTTATCATACTTTTTAGCTAATAAATCCTATTAATAAGTCTTCTTTTTCTTTGTTAAATGTAGGCCCAAGCGCTAAAAGAAAAAAAAAAGAGAAACAAGCCCAAAAGCCCACCAAATTCTGATTTAATTCAGAATAAATTTGAAATGAAGGAATCAGGGCAAAATCTTGGCATATCAAGAGGTTGAGAAGAATCCTCCCTAAATCAAGCGGTTGAAGCCACACAATCAAAGGCTGTTTCATCAACTTTTGGAGCAGAAACAAGAAAACCAGCAGAAAATACGGGCAAATCATCAAACCAGTGTTCTCCACCAATTGGGTGTGGCCACATGGCCACACCAGGGCTGCGGAAACGCGGCCCTAGCCACGTTTTCGCGGCCAAGTGGAGTCAGTTGGGGAGCGTTTGCTCCCCCAATCTTCCCGGGATTCCCTCCTTTTGGTTTTTCCCTATAAATATCAGTTTCAGCAGAGCAAAATGGAGCGAAGACTAGGATTAGAATTTTTGTTTATTTTCTAAGGACTTAGGCTCTTTGTTAGATAGTACAAAATTGTATTTTTATTTTTCAATTTGTAGTCCAGTACAAATACTTATGAGAGAGAGAGGAATTGTGTGCTTGTACTTGAAGATTGAAGTGACATCAATACAAGGATCGAGCCACATTTTCTTCCACTCATATTACGGTATGTCATGCATTATTTACTTGCTTTCTTCTTTGTTTTCCATGAGTAGCTAGATCATTTTTCTGGGCTCACTATTGTACCTCTCTTCAATTCTTTTTCTCTTCTGATTTTAACGAAAAAGACCCAATGAATCATTTGCATGCCTTACTTAAAGCCTTTCTTCTTGAAAGTGTTCTTGAAGGTACATGAGGATGGGTTTGGATTTTTAAAATCGTACTTCTTTTAAGAACGTTTCTTGAACTGTTTTTATTTCATACTTGCTTCTTCGGGCTTGATGATTTAACATCCGATTCAAAACGATTTCTTAAAGAAAAGAGTGAACTCTTCCAACCATCTTATGTGCTTTACTTCAAACTTTCTAAAGTCAATCTTAAGTTTTGCCTATGATCAAGTTGAGGCATTTAGGATTTCAATAGAAGAATGAACAGTTGAGTAGTGAGATAGTGAGCCCAGATTTTCTTCCTTATTATAATCAACAAAACAATTTTCGAGCTTTTTAAATCACCTTCTCCAAAGCCTTCTCTAAAGTCACAATTTCTCTTTTAATCATCTCCTCCTTTACATTCTCTTTTCACTAAAAAAAATGAGCACAATTCTTTGTTGATAAACGAATCACCGAAAAGCTTTCATCGCATTCCTCCTCGTGGACACGACCCGTTAGCCACAAGCTACACGATAAATTCTTAACTCTTTGATTGTTCTTTCATTTTAGCAATCAATTTTTGGCGCCGTTGCCGGGGAGGGAACGGTGTATTTGTCTTTTAACAAGTTTTGTGTGTTGTTTCAGGGACTTGAAGATTCAGATCTAGCATTCAAGCTTTGCAAGAGAAGACTTGCAAATTCTGTGCCCCTACTCTCGAAAGTAGGAAACAGAATTTCAAGAAATTGCGTTGCAAAAACTGAAAATTCCATTGGACTACTAAAACTCTTTTTTATAGGATATATTGCTCGCAAAAAATTAAGTTTTTGTACATTATTTTCTTGCTATTTCTGCTATCCACCATCCTTGTTTTAGTCCAACAGTAATTTGAGTAATTGTTAATTCTTAAAAAACGTTTAGATTTGCATTCTAGGCATTTGTCTAATTATGTTTATTTTACAATTACTGTTGAAGATAGCTGGAGACAAGGTATGTATGCATAGCATATAGTTTAGGAAATATTCTTAGGTGATATTTGCTTTTGAATGCTACTTTTCTATATCTTGCACACTTTGCACGAATCAATTCTAAGGGCAAAACCCAAGTAAAGATAAGGTGGGGAAGTCATTACCCTTCCTTAGCCCACAAACCATCTCCAAGCACGCACAACCAAGCCTAAGTAAAATCTGATAGACGTTGACCTTAGGGACATCTCGAACTCATTAGGAGATTATCCTAAGGGGGATTGGAATTTGACTCCTGCCAAATTAGTGTCTAGGAAGCGGACCCGAAGGTTGGTGGTTACTTATTAAGGAACGTCTTTGATGGATAACCTCCCACCAATCTTGCCCTGACCTGGCTGATTAGCTTGTGGTCAAAGTCTACATTATACCTCCAGTGGACAATCAACCAGTTAGGAGTTGTCTAGGTCAAGGTTACCTTAGACTAGGCTTAGTTGTTTTCTTTTCTTGACTATTGGTGAACTTGTTTGTGATTGTGTTTGTGTATGCAAGTGTGGTCAAGAGATCCTAATTCATCTAGGTTAACTAGAAACACATCACCACCCAAGTTCGAAACAAGACTAGATTCGGTTATGGATCGACCGACATCTTTGCAGGATAGGTTCTATCCCATTAGAACATCACTTCTATCTTGCATCCAACTTCCATCGGTTTGTGAACACAACTTGGAGCTTAAGCCAAAGTTCATCAATACACTCCCTAAATTCCATGGCCTAGAGTCCGAAGATGCTTATTTCTTCATAAGAGAATTTGAAGAAGTATGCTTAATGATGAAAATCCCACACCTTGCAGATGATGCTATTAGGTTGAGATTTGTCCCATTTGCTCTTAAGGACCTAGCCAAGAAATGACTCTACAGCTTAGCGGCCGGCTCTATCACATCTTGGGATGGTCTCATCAATGTCTTCTTGAAGAAATTCTATCCAATCCACAAAACCATTCTCGTTAGAAAAAACATCATGCAGTTCAAGCAAGAACCTAGTGAACCGTTTTGGAGGTACTTTGAAGGCTTCAAAGACCTCCTTGTCTAATGTCCTCATCATGGAATAGAGAAATGGTGACAATACCAAATTCTTTATGACGGTTTAGACTACTCGACCAAGACCCTATTAGAAAGCATGTGCCAAGGGGATTCTTGCAAAAGAATGAGCATTAAGGATGGGATTTATATGAGAATCTAGCTGAAAAGACCATCCAATGGGAACCTACTAGTGAAAGCTCTAGAAATCCAAACTCTATCTCTTTAAAAGGAGGTCTCCATTCGATTGAATCATCCATAGCTAACGAGGCTAAGTTAGCTAACCTAGCGAGAAGACTGGAAGCTCTAGAAACTAAGGAACCAAGTCCAGCCAATCAAGTCAGCCCAAACCAATTTCCAACTCCGGGTTGTACTTACTGTCAGGCCATGAATCATGTGTTTGAGGAGTGTCCTGTATTTCAAGCTCACCAACATTTTTCGAAACCGATGAATGCGGCCTTCTCAAGGCCGAACAATGATCCTTACGCTCCAACGTACAATCCTGGCTGGAGAAATCACCCCAGTTTCTCATGGAGCCATCAAAATAATGACCACACACGGTCAAATCATGCTAGCCACTTCCATCATGGTAATAATTCTTCCAATCATCAACCCAATTTTTCCAATTTTCATAATAATTCTCCCAACCATCCACATAACTTTCCAAACTATCAACAAAACTTTTCCAACCAAGCTCCACAATCCTCCTTCCAGAATTCTCAACTTGAAAGGAGAATGACTGATTTTGACAGGAACAAGGAAAGGTACATGAAGAACCAGGATTCCCTCATGCAAACAATACAGAGGCTAGAGGGTCAAATGAGCCAGTTAGCCAACCATAACATGAGAGGCAAAAGGGTACCTTGCCCAGTTAACCAATTATGAATCCTAGGAATTCACAACAAGCTCATTTGATTGAGGATCAATCACTGAATCAATGTAATGCTGTTCATACATTGAGGTCGGGAAAGAAAGTTGATAACCAAGTGTCAACACCACCTAATCCTAGTCAGCACAATCACACTTCAGCATCCACCTCATCTAATCCAACTCCTCCTAAATTTGATGAATCTGAAAAACATAAGTCAACCAGTCATGTGCACCAGCCTATAACACCATTTCCTAATAGGCTAAAAAACAAACAAAATCCATACATGGATAAGATAATTGAGATCTTTAATCAAGTGAAGATAAATGTGCCACTTCTTGATGCGATCCAACAAGTCCCATCTTATGCTAAGTTTCTTGAGGACATGTGCACCAAGAAGAGAAAGACTAATGTACCAAAAAAGGTCTTCTTAGCCACTAATATTAGTGAGCTACTATCGGGTCCGATCCCTGTCAAGTATAAGGATTCAGGTAGTCCAACCATTGCCTGCACAATAGGACAAGCCGAGATTAGTCGTGCACTTCTTAACTTGGGGGCAAGTATCAATTTGCTTCCATTCTCAGTTTATCAACAACTCGGGTTGGGCGATCTTAGTCTAACTCGAGTCACTATCCAACTGGCTGACCATTCAGTGAAAGTTCCAAAAGGGGAGATTAATGATGTCCTTATCCGGGTTGGGGAGTTTATTTACCCTGTTGATTTCATAGTTCTTGAGACGCAACCTATGTCTAACTCCAATCATATGGCCCAAATTTCTGTTATCCTAGGGCGACCATTCCTTACTACTACTAATGTCATCATCAATTTAAGAATGGATCCATGAAGTTAACTTTTGGGGACATGACTAGAGAAGTCAATGTCTTCAACCTAGAAAAACAACCTCGTAAGATAAGAGATCAAACATTTGAGGTAAACTTTGTTGAAAATAATTGTGATGAAGAGAGTGAAGATTTAGAAGATGAGTCGTTGTTTCTTAATGAATTATTTAAAAATGAATGCGATTATCTTGATGAGAAGGCATATGTCGAAGATCCTAATGTTAGAGTACCCTTAAAAAAGGGGAAATTTGATTTGAATATCTTCACTTTCGATGAGCCAACCAATAATGTATCGCATGAGAATATAATTCAAGAATCCCCGATTGACATACTCTTTGAAAACCTCTTCGAAGAAGAACTCATGTGTTTGGATGAACCAACTAGGGATCTTTTAGTTAATTGCACATTTCTAAGGGAAAGTGTTGACCTAAGCTTTGAGGAGATATATGAAACTGAGTTAGAATTCCTAGGAATTCATAGTGAGGAAGTTCCAACTGAGAAGTATGGTGGTGATAAATTTTTGAATAATGATTGTAGCAATATGAGGAAGAAACACCCAAAGAAGGTGAGACTGGGGAGGAAGGAAGCTAGATGACAAAACAAGTGGCCTCCCCATTGTGCCCTATAAAGAGGACCCATTGGAATGATAGGAAGAGAGCTAGAGGAATAAGACCGAAAAAAAACCTAGGTGTGGGAAAAACTTGATGTTGTACATATTCCTGTATAATATATGCACCTCTTTTACATTTCATTTCATGCATGTATACATTTCTTTCATACATTGGGGACAATGCAAGAGATAAGTGTGGGGGAGGGTTCTAACATGTAACATGATGACTACTATAACTTGAAAAAAAAAAACTTTTTGAAAGGTTAGAACAATATTTTGATATATTTTTTGTAAGAAATTAAGTCAATTTTAAGGAATAGGAAAATCATAATTAGGATTTCTTATACTTGGTCAAAGTCAGATAACTTGTTTGATGTTTAGGGTTAGGAAGAAAATTTGAGAAAGTAATTTAGTCTTGATATTTACCTTAATGAAATATGCACAGTAAATACACCTACACACTTAGGGTTTAAAAACAGAGACTCTTATGTCTTATAAAAAAATATTATGAAAAAAAATATAAACAAATCTAATTATTGATTAGCTAGGTGCTTTCGCCTAAGCAAGCTTTAGTATTTATGTAAAAGATAATTAGATAAGTTTGAAGGAAAAAAATGTGTATATAATCCTCTGATTAAGCTGGATATTTATGCCTCATGAAGCATAAGTATTCACGCCTAAAAGGAGTACGTCTTATAAATAAAAACCTTGGTTTCGTAGCCTTGTCTGCTCGAGTGTTTAAGTCCTTAGGGGTGTTTTCTCACCTGGTGCCCTAAAACTGTCCGATTTGGGTGTCACCGACTGAAGGCTCGTTACATGAGCAGATTAGAAAGCCTAATGAAATTGAGGAATAAAATCCACCAAAAATAAATATAAGGCATAGGAGTTAATGTTAAAGAACCCTTAGTCAACTTCACAGTCACGATGGTGCATACGACTCAGGGTAAATTAATAGACTAGATGAGAAAAATAATTTGACTCCTTACTGATCGGGACGAGACTAGCACTCAAAAACGTGTTTTATGTAAAATCAATGAAAAGCTCGAATGTGCTAATGTACCCTCGATACTTCCGTTATAGCATTGGCTTAACGGGTCGAATCCACAGGGAAGGGAGGCGATAGAAGCATTGACAGTTTCTATTCCCGTTATTTGTTAACAATTCTTCTTTGTTAAAAGAATGAAAAAGAAAGTGAAAAGAAAAGAAAATGAAATCCAGAATGTGGTAGGTGAGGAGAACGATGAAAACGTCGATGTAAAAACCAAGAAGATGGAACAAAGGTAAACTAAGAGGATGGTGAAAACATCGATAGACAAATAGTAAAAGAATCTTGGAAATTGTTTCTAAAACAAAAGAAAAAAAACTCATGGCTACTAACTACTAAGTGCTCCACTAACCATGCTAACCTCTTCGAGATAGTTGCCTCACATTTTGATCCTCGGCCATCACAATCCTTGGCTTCAAAGAGACGATACAAAGCATGGCTCATGGATGGTTCGTCACATTCAAAACATTGCATCAAGAACAAGCTAATACAAGCATCACTAATTACACTATTAGCATGAAATAAAAGAGCATGAAATAAAAGAGAGTTAGCTTGGTTAGCAAGTTAGCAAGTTAGCAAGTTAGATGTTAGAACCCATCATCTTTGGCCATCAATGGCTCTTGCAAGAACAAGGCCTTGTAGAGGCAACCTGATTCATGTGGATTATCAAGTAAGTAGTTAGATGGTTAGTGATTAGTAGTTAGATTGCCATGAGAAGAAAAACTAGCAAGAAATCATGTAGAAGATGAAGGAGATTACATTGGAAGAGAAAGGAGGCATCTTTACATAGAGTGTCACTCTCTACTACATCAATCCCTTGCTTTCTCTCTCTAGAAATCACTCAGCCCTACTACAATGATCTAAAAACAAATGAAAATACAAGAGAAGAGAAATGAAAAGCACCTACACTACACTAAATCTCTCCTAAAATCTGCACCAACTCCTAAAAATGAAAACTGCCTGCGTTTTAGCCAGAGGTAGGGGTATTTATAGGCCTCAGAAGCATCCAGAAGACGAGACGGGGCCACGCGTCGAAAATCGACGCGTGGCTCCACTACCTTGCCGCGGAAACGCGGCTATTGCCGCGTTTCCGCGGCAATACCAGGGAGTCACGTCCCTGGTTTTTGTCAGGTTGTTACTCTGTCTTCGTGGGTTGTCAGGGTATATCCCGTTTCTGGTAATTTCGCCCGAATATTCGTCTGACATGCGCAGGAGTCTAGGTTCAATGAATCTTCTAGATAATCCTTTCCTTGGCCTCCAAGTAATGCGGGATTAATTACCATAAATTGGGATGAATTAGGCTCTTATTCCATCTTTGCCCTTGAACTTTGGATCTACCTGCAATAAAGACCAAAACACGGTTTAGACCGATAATTTATTCATAAATCTGTGAGAGAATGCGACATAATAATGCAGAAATGTAGACTAATCACACCCCCACACTTATTCTTTTGCTCGTCCCGAGCAAAACAAGAAAAGAAAAAACTATACTACAAGGGTTATTACACCACTTTCGCAGGTGACGCGATTGCACTGAGCGTGTACAACAAGCCGTTAAACCTCTAGGTTACCCTAGAGGAGGAGTGTTGTCTCCTGAGGGTTTTCAGCGGATTGCACCCACAAAATCCATAAAGAAAGAAGACAAATGTTAGTATTTTGAAAACGTATTTTGAAAGAGAGACATGTTTTCAAAATATTTTTGCAAAAATATAAGTGATCTAAGTTCATAAGTCCACCAAAAATCATTCTTTCTTAAACTTAGTCTCTATGCAAGATTTTGTCTTCAATTAAGGTAAGAATTCAAAATTGGATTGAATAATTTATCTTTCATAAAACCTAGATAATATGCACTTTGTGATAGTGAAGATTTCTGGGATTTCAACTCCAACCATAAAGCCATTTATATATTTATATATTCTTTCTTTTTCTTTTTTTTCTTCCCTTAGTTTAGGCTTTCTAGTTCACCCATGTAGCGAGCCTATAACCGATGACTCCCAAACCAGATGGTCCTAGGGCACCAGATGAGAAAACGTCCCTCGGGTTTAAGGACTCGAGTAAACAAGGCCACAAAACTAAAGGGGATTATTTGCTTCTTTTGACCACTGTTAGGCGTGAATAATCATGCTTCTTGAGGCACAATTATCCAGCTTAATAAGTGATGTTTTATATATATATATATATATATATATATATATATATATATATATATATACACATTTTATCTATTTATTTTTTTGATTTATGGCATTTTAGGTCTTTGTTTCCATCCCAAAAATTGTGTAAGTGTGATGTGCATACTATCTAAGGCAAAAAATTCAAGATAAAATTATCTCCACAATTTATCTTACTTAGCCTATAATTTTAGACAAGATCCATTATTTCGACTAGGTTTAAGATGTCATAATTAAGGCTTTCTTAATTTCTAAGATCATCTTAATTTTCTTAAAAATAGATCAAAACTTTGTCTCTTATTTCAAAAAGTTTTTAAAGAAAGAGAAAATTCCTATACAAAAGGGAAGATTTCTAAAAGAAGTATAAAAGAAAGAAAATCTAAAAACTCTAAGTTAGTGAACCCTCCCCCACACTTATCTCATGCATTGTCCTCAATGCATCGTGATGTATGTATGCATGAAACAAATAGAGAGGGAAGGAAAAAAATTACCTCAAGGTGGTGGTTCCGGTGGTGGTCTGATTGGTCCACGAAAGGCGGCCCAATCATTCTTGCGTGGAGTCCGAAGGAACCCACCAGAAATCTCAAGAATACAACCCACAAGAATGATGTATATATGAATGATTTTTATTAACAGTTTTACCCCATCTAATTTCCAAATTTTGAAAATAATTTCGGAGTGAAATTTATCAACACCCTTGTCCCAGAATGGAATGATTGATTCGGACTCAGGAAATAGAGGAACTAATATCGACTCAGAAAAATGACTCAAGTCAAGTAAAGGTTCGGGAGTCGAGATCGGTTCTAGAAGAGGGTCCAAATCAAGAAGATGAAGCTCAAGTCCACATTCATTTCCCCATGATGGAATGTGACTATCAAAGATTGGTGATTCAAGTTCAGGAATGACAGGTATGGGAATCAAAACTAACTCTAAAAAGTTGCTCAAATTGGGTAACAAAACAGGAGTCAATAGTGATTCAGGAATTTGAACTGGATCACAAACTTGAGAATCAAAATCACATTCCTCACTAAGTTCAATTCCACAAAAATGAGAACTTACCAATTTATCAAATGGACTTTCAAAAGTATGAAATTGGTCAAGTTTAATATGATCATCATAAGAGATTGGTGATTCAATTTCACAATGAACTGGTACTGGATCCAATACTGACTCGGGAAAATGAGTGAAATCAGGTGAAGACACCGGAGTCATAATTGAATCAGGAAGTAGAATTGAATCATCAAGTGGAAGTTCAGGATCATATTCATGCTCAAGTTCAATTTCAGGAAAAGGATAACTTGCCAAAATGTCAATGGGATCTGAAGTTTGGACAAGTTCAGGTGGGTGTGCTGAAATTGAATCTTGATTTCCAAAACAAAATGACTCTTTGGCTCGGACAGAATGGTTAGTGACATTAGAAATAGGATGAGAATGAAGAGTTTGGATCATCAAATCTATGTCACGGTTACGATCATTTTGAGCCTGAGTCATGATTTCAAGCATCTTTTTCTGGCTGATTGGTTCATCGTTTTGTTGAAGAGATGCAGTGTTGTTTTGGAATTGGTGGTTAAATTGTGAGTCCATCAGATTTTGTGATTGTTGTTTGGACTCACATAAAAGTTCCTTACTCATTTTCAAGGCAGATGGTTGTTCATTGTGAGGGGGTGGAATTGAGTAAGACTCTTGAAAATACTGTGGAATTGGAGAGGCCAATGTTTTCTGAAGTTATTGCTCGGTACTTTGTAGATTGGCTTCTAAACTCTTTAGTAACTCAGATTTTTCTTCAATTGGTGGTTCAGAAAAAGGAGTATAGGAAGCACATTCGGGGAATGAATATTGTGGATAAGGTAAAAATGATGGACAAGGTGGACGTGGGGCACAAGGAGGTTGAAAATTTGGCTCGGGGGACTTGAATCCCCATTGACTCTGTGAAGAGTTGAAATTATTTTGAAAATTATAGTTATAAGAATGTGGGTATGGGTTGTATTGATTCGGATAAGGCCAACCCGGTGTATGTGGTTGGTGCATATTGTAAAACGCCGGGTTGGAATTATCCGAATAGAATGGAGGCGGTGTGAAATATGGATTCATGTTAGGATTGAAAGAATTGTTATTGTTGAATGCCATTTCACAAAAAAAAAATCACAAACAAAAAGAAAAAATCAAACAACAAACAAAAAGAAAAGAAAAATCAAAACCAAGCCAATAGGAGGGTTGACCTAGACCTAGATGTCCCTAGGGGCCAACGTCTATTCAAATTTTATTAGGGCTTGGGTTGTGTGAGTGGGGAGATGATTTTTGGGCTAAGGAAGGGTAATTAAATCCTCACCTTATCTTGTATGGGTTTTGCCCTTAAGTTCAATTTGTGCAAATGTGCAATATAGACAAGAATATAACACAAAGCGATAAATCACCCACGTGTTTGTCCTATGCTATATGCAATGCCATATGTACATCTCCATCCAAATCACAACAACAGAACAAAATACAGTATATTGGAATTGAATTGACACGTGCCTAAATGCAAATGTCTAAACCGTTTTAAACTCGTCCAAATACCGTATTTTAGTTCTTTATTTTATTATGGTGTGTAGGCAATCAAAGTAGAAAAAATAGCAGCACAAATATACTAGCTATTACAATCAACACATCCCAGCACAACAAGATTTACAATCATCACAAAATGGCCGCGTTTTCGCGGAAAATGTCGCGTTTGCGCGGCAGTTCTTCAAAATCTGGGGCCCTGCTTTCAAGAGCAGGGAGATGCAAAGCTAGTTTATGTACTGCAATATTAAGCACCTGTAAAGCTTGTCCTGCACACTAAAACAGAGAAGACAATGTTAACAAAAATGTGAAAACGAAACCATTCCCATCCCCGGCAACGGCGCCATTTTTTGATCGGGGCGAGACTAGCACTCAAAAACGTGTTTTATGTAAAATCAATGAAAAGCTTGAATGTGCTAATGTACCCTCGATACTTCCATTATAGCATTGGCTTAACGGGTCGAATCCACAGGGAAGGGAGGCGATAGAAGCATTGACAGTTTCTATTCCCGTTATTTGTTAATAATTCTTCTTTGTTAAAAGAATGAAAAAGAAAGTGAAAAGAAAAGAAAATGAAATCCAGAATGTGGTAGGTGAGGAGAGCGATGAAAACGTCGATGTAAAAACCAAGAAGATGGAACAAAGGTAAACTAAGAGGATGGTGAAAACATCGATAGACAAATAGTAAAAGAAGCTTGGAAATTGTTTCTAAAACAAAAGAAAAGAAAACTCATGGCTACTAACTACTAAGTGCTCCACTAACCATGCTAACCTCTTCGAGATAGTTGCCTCACATTTTGATCCTCGGCCATAACAATCCTTGGCTTCAAAGAGACGATACAAAGCATGGCTCATGGATGGTTCGTCACATTCAAAACATTGCATCAAGAACAAGCTAATACAAGCATCACTCATTACACTACTAGCATGAAATAAAAGAGCATGAAATAAAAGAGAGTTAGCTTGGTTAGCAAGTTAGCAAGCTAGCAAGTTAGATGTTAGAACCCATCATCTTTGGCCATCAATGGCTCTTGCAAGAACAAGGCCTTGTAGAGGCAACCTGATTCATGTGGATTATCAAGTAAGTGGTTAGATGGTTAGTGGTTAGTAGTTAGATTGCCATGAGAAGAAAAACTAGCAAGAAATCATGTAGAAGATGAAGGAGATTACATTGGAAGAGAAAGGAGGCATCTTTACATAGAGTGTCACTCTCTACTACATCAATCCCTTGCTTCTCTCTCTCTAGAAATCACTCAGCCCAACTACAATGATCTAAAAACAAATGAAAATACAAGAGAAGAGAAATGAAAAGCACCTACACTACACTAAATCTCACCTAAAAACTGCACCTACTCCTAAAAACGAAAACTGCCTGCGTTTTGGCCAGAGGTAGGGGTATTTATAGGCCTCAGAAGCATCCAGAAGACGAGACGGGGCCACGCGTCGAAAATCGACGCGTGGCTCCACTACTTTGCAGTGGAACGCGGCTATTGCCGCGTTTTCGCGGCAATACCAGGGAGTCACGTCCCTGGTTTTTGTCAGGTTGTTACTCGGTCTTCGCGGGTTGTCAGGGTATATCCCGTTTCTGGTAATTTCGCTCGAATATTCGTCTGACATGCGCAGGAGTCTAGGTTCAATGAATCTTCTAGATAATCCTTTCCTTGGCCTCCAAGTAATGCAAGATTAATTACCATAAATTGTGATGAATTAGGCTCTTATTCCATCTTTGCCCTTGAACTTTGAATCTACCTGCAATAAAGACCAAAACACGGTTTAGACCGACAATTTATTCATAAATCTGTGAGAGAATGCGACATAATAATGCAGAAATGTAGACTAATCACATACTTTGATTGATGACATGTTTTTGAATAGAGACTAAGTTTAGGAATGAAAAATTTGATATTTCTATAACTTATAGATTACTTAAACTCTCACAAATATACTTTAAATATTTTCTCTTTTCAAAATGCTTTTTCAAAAATACTAACTTTTTTCTCTTTCTTTATGGATTTTGTGGGTTCAATCCACTGAAAATCCTCACGAGACAAAACTCATCCTCTAGGTGTAACCTAGAGGTTTAACGGCTTGTTGCACATGCTCAGTGCAATCGAGTGACCTGCGAAAGTGGTTTAATAATTGATTAGAATTAGTCTGATGTTTTGCTCGAGGGCGAGCAAAAGATAAGTGTGGGGGTGTGATTAGTCACATATATTGTATATACATTATCACCTTACATACTTTTTAGCTAATAAATCCTATTAATAAGTCTTCTTTTTCTTTGTTAAATGTAGGCCCAAGCGCTAAAAGAAAGAAAAGAGAAACAAGCCCAAAAGCCCACCAAATTCTGATTTAATTCAGAATAAATTCGAAATGAAGGAATCAGGGTAAAATCTTGGCATATCAAGAGGTTGAGAAGAATCCTCCTTGAATCAAGCGGTTGAAGCCACACAATCAAAGGCTGTTTCGTCAACTTTTGGAGCAGAAACAAGAAAACCAGCAGAAGATACGGGCAAATCATCAAACCAGTGTTCTCCACCAATTGGGTGTGGCCACATGGTCGCGTTTCCGCGGCCAAGTGGAGTCAGTTGGGGAGCGTTTGCTCCCCCAATCTTCCCGGGATTCCCCCCTTTTGATTTTTCCCTATAAATATCAGTTTCAGCAGAGCAAAATGGAGCGAAGACTAGGATTAGAATTTTTGTTTATTTTCTAAGGATTTAGGCTCTTTGTTAGATAGTACAAAAGTTATATTTTTGTTTATCAATTTGTAGTCCAGTACAAATACTTGTGAGAGAGAGGAATTGAGTGCTTGTACTTGAAGATTGAAGTGACATCAATACAAGGATCGAGCCACATTTTCTTCCACTCATATTACGGTATGTCATGCATTATTTACTTGCTTTCTTCTTTATTTTCCATGAGTAGCTAGATCATTTTTCTAGGCTCACTATTGTACCTCTCTTCAATTCTTCTTCTCTTCTGATTTTAACGAAAAAGACCCAAAGAATCATTTGCATGCCTTACTTAAAGTCTTTCTTCTTGAAAGTATTCTTGAAGGCACAAGAGAATGTGTTTGGATTTTTAAACTCGTACTTCTTTTAAGAACGTTTCTTGAACTGTTTTTATTTCATGCTTGCTTCTTCGGGCTTGATGATTTAACATCCGATTCAAAACGATTTCTTAAAGAAAAGAGTGAAGTCTTTCAACCGTCTTATGTGCTTTACTTCAAACTTTTTAAAGTCAATCTTAAGTTTTGCCTATGATCAAGTTGAGGCATTTAGGATTTCAATAGAAGAATGAATAGTTGAGTAGTGAGATAGTGAGCCCAGATTTTCTTCCTTATTATAATCAATAAAATAATTTTTGAGCTTTTTAAATCATCTTCTCCAAAGCCTTCTCTAAAGTTGCAATTTCTCTTTTAATCATCTCCTTCTTTCTATTCTCTTTTCACTAAAAAAAAACGAGCAATTCTTTGTTGATAAACGAATCACCGAAAAAGTTTTCATCGCATTCCTCCTCGTGGACACGACCCGTTAGCCACAAGCTACACGGTAAATTCTTAACTCTTTGATTGTTCTTTCATTTTAGCAATCAGTACAAATGAGCTTTCAAGCACAAACATATAATGATCTATTTGTGGCTCACTAGTTGTACAAGTATATATCTAAGTTTTAATGAAAACTAACATTTAAACATGTAATCAAAACATGAAGCATAGAAATCAAAACAAAAACTCATATGATCATTATGTAAATGAACATGCATTATAGCTAGGACATACACATTAGTTAAACTAAAGTGAGAACACTAAATATGGGTTCATATAAACATGGGCGTCTCAAATACTAATCATGCATGTCATAGGACTAATAAACATGGCATATAACATAATGAACATTAAAATAAGACATGCTATAAATGAATGACCTAAAAGCATGCAAACATAAAGGGAGTTAGAGATAGTTACCAAAAACGAAAAGGCACATCTCCATATCTCCAAAATAAGGTGGTCCTCCCACCAAACTCCCCTTGAAAGTGATGCATCCAAATAGTCCTCTTTTAATCTTGGAACGCATCCACCTTAAGGCAGCATTAGTCTCACGTCATGTGAGAGCCCATACCTACATCAAATAAAATAGGAGTGGTCTTTGGTACCCATACTCTTTTGGGTCCATGGGGGTTACCTCCTTTCCTAACCCAAACAAATTTAGTTGCTAAATTTACATCATGTATCTTATCATAGCAAACTTTAGCAAGGTGGCCCTTACGTCCACAATGTGTACAAGTGTACACATGAGTATACATCGTGTTATAAGTGTGTACGTGAGGAGCATGTGTATGCCGTGGTTTGTGTGCATGCAAAGATGGAACTTGTTTCTTTCGAAACAAAGATTCCAACCGTGAGTGGTTCAAAGCACAATGGCTCAAAGTGGAGCCCAAACAATCCACACTCTTCTTTAACAAACAAATATCATTATCAATCCTAGAAGAAGAGGTTCATGTAATAGGTAAGCTAGGTGAAGCTACACTAGCATGGCAAACATCTATATCATTATTCAAAGAAATGTTTTTATTTGAAACAATTTCCAATTCCTTTGAAATAGAAGCAATTTTTATTTTCAAGAAATCATTCTCTTTTAAAACAAAATCAAGTTTTAAAGTTAAAGACTCATTTTTCTTCAAAACTTCATTGCAATCATTTTTATTTTTCAAAATCTTGTTTTCATTTAAAACAAGTTCAAGTTGGGTTTTCAAAGAGTCACACTCATTTGAAATCTCAACCTTCTCTTGTAAAGCCAATCCAAGTTTTGAAAACAAATCCTTATTTTCTTTTGTTAATTACAAGTTTTCTGTTTCAAAACTTTATATTTTTCAAGAAGGTTCTCACAAACAATAGATAACTCTTCATTTAATGCATCGGTATCCATACTATCAAGATCATCAAATGAAGAGCTAGCACTATCAGTTGAGTGTCTGAAAGTACCTCAAGGGAGTCATTCCCTTGGACCATGTAGCATCATTGTTCGGATTCATCCTCACTAGATTCCTTCTCCATTTGGATTGGCAATTGAAGCTCGGAAGAGGTCAACTGTTCCACACTACAAAGGCGGAATCACAGTTAGAAACAATTATAAGATATTCTTTGTTTAGCATGCTTCTAAGTGCCTCAAGGGCTTGTGCATTGGCCTCTATATGCTTGCTATTATCAAGATATGATTTCTTTGTAGCGGCAAGGAAAACATGCAAGCCTAGGGTTTTTAGGTACATGGACATCCTAAATTTTCACATGTCAATATTGGAGACATCAAACATGGGAGGTGACAAGCAATCCATGAGTGTGTGTAAACAATATAAATGTGCAAATGCAAATGATAGATTAGCAAAATCAAGATCACACTCCTAGGTGGTTAAACCTAATATCAGGAGCGTAGGCTTTGATACCAACTGTAAGTACACCTAGAGGGGGGTGAATAGGTGTACGGCTAATTTAATGAACAAAATGCTAAAATTAAAACTTAATTGCAACACACTTAATGTAACCAACGAGTGTAGCCGAATTCCTGGTGAAGGGCTCTGGACTAGCTCCTCTTGATTCCTCTAAATAAGAGTTGAGGTGCTATATAAGCTCTCATGGTTAAACACAAGTGAGGCGCATACAAACAACACAAGCATGTATATGATATGGCAATATGAATAGATGCACAAAGTAATAGAGAGAGTTAAGAGAAAGTGGATCAATCGCTAACACACGGATATGTTTCGAGGTTCGAGCACACAGCTCTACGTCCCCGCCTTCACACAGAAGGATTTCCACTAACTTGTCCACACAGGACTCCCACACAGGGAACCTCCACTGAGGATTTGGGGCAATACAACCGGGTGTACACAGCTCCTCTCTCAGTTACAAACATAACCTCTACACTTAGAGGCTAGGCTCAAAGCCACCATAAAATCAACTTCACAAATGAGGGATAGGCACAAAGCCAATACAAACACAATCCACCTTTTCACTAAGAGGGATACCAACACAACCTCCACTATCAACCTCTCACTAGAGGGATACCCACAATCGCCTCTCACTAAAGGGATATCACAAATCAAGGAGGGTTTACAACTTGGTGGTTTATCTCAACCACAAACCAATTTTCCCATAAAGATAAAGATCCTAATAGGTAGGATAGAATGATAGCTCAAGTGTGGAAAAAAAAATAGTTTGAAAATCAAAAACTCAAAGAGAAACTCTAGGGAAAAACTCTAGATAGAAATGAAAATGAAGATCAAATCAATTCCCAAAGAATTTTCTTTTCAAATGATTTTCTAACCCTTTAAAAAAATAAAGATAAAATCTTTAAAGCCAAAAACTCTTTTGAAAACTTATTTTTAAACACTAGAGAAGTAGGAAACTTTTGCTCTTGAAAATTCTTACCAAAACCCACTTCAAATGTGGTATATATAACCCCCATAAAAATTCTGCCCGTTGGCAGCTGGCAAGGTCAAAATTGACCTTCCGGTCGATCGGCCAACGGTCAAAAAATTGACCGTTGAGCCTGCCGGTCGACCGCGCCCAGAACCAGAGAGCAACGGCTTTCTGGCCAGTCGACCGCCCGGTCGACCGGGACAACCCGAGAGTGGGTTGCCTTCACTCGGTTGACCGCTCGATCGATCGGCCCAACGGGCTGGCCTGCGTGCATGTCCTTGTGCACATCAGTCGACCGGTCCGGTCGATCGCCAGAGCTTGGCAGAACTGGGTAAGGGATTTAAAACTTGGGTTTTAATTATCAAATAAATCCCATAAAATCTCTAAAAATTCATAAAAATAAGTTCTTATATTATATTAGAAATACAAACATGTGTGAAAAAATTCAAGACATATTTCAACTTATTTGAACCATTTTTATGTCCTTGAAATTTTGCCAAAAACCAAATTCCGTATTTTCCAGAACATAGAGTTTTGAAATGGAAAAACATTTTGTTCAAAACTCATCCAGATACAAAAATATGATATTGAAACAACTTTGAGGCATATAGTGTATGGATATAATCCAATATACATATAAAGATATATATCAATGATTTTGACAATAAATCAAAAAATAAGTTTTGTTACCAAAACACCAAACTCATGAAATAGACTATCAAACTAAGTTTGTTTAAATAGTTGAAGCATAGATGTATATAGAACAAATCTAATACACATTAAACCATGTAAACTTGTTTTGATATGATTATATTCATGAAAACCAAGATCGGTTATACTAAAAATCGAAAACCAATAAACATGAAACATGTGTGTGTTGTGAACTTGAGCATATCACACTATCTGATCTTTAACAATGGATCTAAAACATAAACTAAACACTATATCAAAGTCTTCTTGTAGAGCGCCATCTCCAAGTCGACTCGATCCAAACGTGATCTACCGAGCTTGACTCCAATGAGTGCTAGATATGAACTTGACGGTCGGGCTCTTGAATCACCATGTAAAAGCTCCAAAACACCTTTGTTAAAGCTAATCACCTACTAATATCTTGGTTAAGTATCTGAAGCTAAACATCACAAGATTATTAGTAAATTATAACTACATGAGTTAATCATCATCAAAACTAGAGTGGAAGGCCTCTGGGCCAACACTTATGTGGGCTAGCTTCCATCTTTCAGGAGACTCCACGAAGAGTCACCGTTAGGGTGAAGACCTATATAGGATGTGATCTGCTCGAGCGGCTATCAAGGTATGTCCCATTATAGGTTAGCTTCAAGCATCTGACGTGGGCGAGCTTCCGTCTTTTAGGAGGCTCCCTGAAGTGTCACTGTCGGGGTGAATCCCCGTATAGACTGTGGACCTGCTCGGGCGACCGTTAGAATATATCCCATTATAGGCTGGCTACGAGCATCTGATATGAGCGAGCTTCCATCTTTCAGGAGGCTCCCCGAATAGTGGTCGTTAGAGTGAAGACCCGTATAGGCTGCTGATAGTGTGCATGATATTGGGGTAGATATAAGAGTATGATGAAACACGATTAAGATAGCAGAAAGATGATCTTTTCATTTTGTGTTACATAACTTACATATAATATCACTTCAAGTGAAAAGAGTTCCATTGTTTCTTGAGTTGGTTCCCATCCCGATCGACCAAGGTGTACGGCCCATTATCTCCCCGAGCGATGATGGTGTAGGGAGTCTCCCAGTTGGGTCCTAGCTTTCCTTGATCCTTTTGCCGCATAGTCTGGATCACATGCTTCAGTACCAGGTTTCTGACTTAAAATTCCCAAGACTTCACTTTCTTATGATTTGTGGTTGGGATTTACTGTTGATAGGCCATGATGCGAATTTGGGCCAGTTGTCGTATTTCCTCCGAGTGATCTAGCATCAAGTTGAGTAGGGCATCATTCTGGTCTTGGACCACTCCTACTTGGAGTGTCGGCATGCTGATGTTAACTGGGATGATCGCCTCTATTCTATATGCCAATGAGAATAGATTTCACCGGACAGGATGCTTTTGGTGGTCCTATAGGCCCAGAGTACTCCAGAGAGTTTCTCCGCCCATTTGCCTTTAACTTTACCATGCTATTGCACAGGTTGTCGAGGAGGGTGCGGTTGATGATTTCAGCCTAACCATTGCCTTGCGGATAAAAAGATGAGGAGAACCGATGGGTGATTTTGTACTTGGCGCAGAAGCTGACTACTTGCTTGCTAGAAAAGTTCATTGTTTGGACACATATATTGCATAAATATTATTACATTCCTACATATATTCTGTAATGAATATTGCAAATAACTTGTCCTAATGTCCTAATTCATGCAGGGTATGATAGGGAGAAGATAATCATGAAATTTATCCAATTAAATTCAAAAGTTCAAAAGAAAGGGGATCAATTCAATTCCAAAGGTCCTAAAAGCTATCTTATCTGAAATCTGGATATATCAGATAAGATAATATCATCTAAATTCAAGGGGAAAATGGATTGTTTAAAGACCCTATCTGTTTTGTTGAAGATAAATGAATATCTTATCAATTCTAGAAGACAAGCTAAAAATCCAAGAGGATAAATGGATAGAGAGATCAACAAATGAGATGAAGCAATTTAAATTCGGATTCAGGCTGAATACAGTTTAGCATTTTAATCATAACTTTCCCTACCGAAACTCAAATCTAATAATTCAAAATGCTACAAAAAGAAGACTTAAAGGGATACAATTCTTCTGTTGATTACTCATTCTAATTCTGTCATTTGATACATGATATTTAACAATCAACACGCCAACAAACTGCAGATCAGAATTAAATTTCTGAATAAATCAAATCAAGTTTCGAGATAAGGAGAGAATTCAAATTCAGAAATATACAGCTCTTCCTATCTTCATACACATTTTATCCCTCTGGTTTTCTCCTATAAATACCCTCATACCTCAAAGGCAGAAGGCACCCACTCCAGAGAGAGATTTAGTTTAGGTTTTCTTTTCTTCTTCAATGTAATTTTTTATTTTCTTTATTTTATTTTATTTTTAGGCTAGAGAGAGTTACATGATCAAAAGAGAGGAAGAGTTTTTATAGAGTGACACTATTAAAATCTTTTCTTCAAGAAGCTTATATTGAAGGCGACAATCAATGGAGGTTTCCCACTTTTCTCATTGTGTTCAATCTCGCTGAAGCCTTACTTTCCTTTATTCTTTTCTACTACTTTGCTTTACTCCATGCTAAGGTAATTTCATTATGGTTCAACAGTAGAGGTAAATATTCTTATTTTATTTCTTTTTATTTCTGATTTTTGACACTTTTCTTTATCTCTTTTTGTTTCCTTTTCTTTTATAACTAAAATATAACAATACCACTATCTCTTCGTTTACCATCTCTTTCTTAAATTAACTTAACAATTTTATGTTCTTTTTATAAAACTGAGAAGATAAATATTAATTAGTTTTGATAAATTAAAGGAGAGAAACTTACACAACGCTTCCATCGCTGTCTCTCCCTGTGGATCACGACCTGTTAGCCCCAGGCTACACGGTAGATTGAGGACCTAGCACTGTTCTAAATTTCTATATTTTTTTTTGTGCAGGTTTGGCTCGATTATATTTTTGGCATTGTTACCAGGGAGGGACGGTAAGTTTTTCCTTTTTAATTTACTTTAACGAATTAATTCTTTTTTTCTTCTTTGTTTTGATGTACAGGGGCTAATTACACAAAATTAGGAGCTGCAGTGGACATATTGCTACTCTGTGCCTCTGTCCAAGAAGGTAGAGCATCAGAGCCCACAACTGTCATGAACTACTAACTGTAGTCACTTGTAGATTGCTTTTTAGAGATTAGCTTTGCAGGTTGCTTTTTAGGGATTAGCTCTCTGCAGTTATTAGTTTATCTGTTTAACTCACTCTGTACATATTTCTTATCAACAGTAACATGTTGCTTTGTAAATACTAAAAAACGTTTAGACTCCTGCATCTTAGGGCATCTGTCTATTTTGTTTCTTTACATTACTGTTGAAGAGTGCTGGAGCAAGGTATGTGTGCATTGCATATAGTTTAGGAAACATATTTTGAGTGATTCATATTGTTTGAATGTTACCTTTTGCTTTATACTTGTACATTGCACTAAAAAGACTAAGGGCATATCCTTAAACAAGTTAAAGTGGGAAAGTCATTACCCTTCCTTAGCATAAAAACCATCTCCTCACTCACTAACCCAGCCTAACATAAAATTGAGTAGACGTTGGTCCTAGGGATATCTCAGACTCAAATAGGGATTGACCTAAGGGGGAAGTTGTTAGAAGTTTAATCTTACCAAATCGGTGTCTAAGGTTGGGGATTGAGGGGCGAAACTCCGAAGGCTGGTGGTTTGGCATAATTAGGCCCGTTGTTTAGGCATGGATACGTCCCACCAATCTTGCCCCTACCTGGCCGATTAACTTGTGGTCAGGTTCTGTAATATACCTCCTATGGATAATCAACAGTTAGGAGTTGTCTAGGTCTAAGCTCTACCCTAACATAAACTAGATTTTTTATTTTCTTGTTTGTTTATTTGTTTATTTTTATTTTTTCTTGTGAAAATGGATTATAATTATAATTATTCTGATTATAACTCAAATTCATGTTTCACCCCAACTTCTTTCAATTCGGATATTACCAACCCGGCATTATATAACTTTAACTCTAACCAACCAAGTATGTCAGATTGGTCTTATCCGAATCAATATATGCCCTAATCCCAGTATTATGAACAAGAATGGGACAATCATCACCACTCTTCACCGAGTAAGTGGGGATACAACTCCCCCGAGTCTTACCATCAACAACCTCACCAACAAACAGCTTCATATAATCCATACCAAGACCAACCTATAAAAGAGAAATCTTCTTTAGAAAAGACTTTTGAAGCCTTCCTTTAGTCCACGCGACAAGTACAAATATAGCTAACTCAATTCTCCCAAACAATCCCCAGATCTAAGATCCTTACTCTAATTTCTAAGTCCAACCATAACAAAAAGAACCGGTTGACTTAGAAAAGACTGTGGAATCCATGATTCAGTCCCAAAATAATGTTATTCAATCCCAAATGGATCGTCTCCAATCTCTCAATATCCTAGAAGCAAAAGTGAATCATTTGGTCAAAACAATTAATGATAGGAATGAGAAAATTCTACCTAACACATTTTTGACCACTCCTGATTCTCCTAGCCATATTGATGAAGAATCATGGTATCTTGGAGATTTTAACCAAGATTCGATTTCACCACATAATTTTAAACTTAACCAATATTAACCCATTGACAAATTGGTAAGTTTTCATTTCAATGGATTGAACTTGAAGATGAATGTGACACCAATTTTCAATGTTGTGATTCAGTTTCACTTTTTGAATCTATGCTGACTCCGATTTTCTTACCCGATTTGGACCCAATTTCAAAGCCAACACTGATTCCTATCCTCGTAGAGCTTGACCATGACCAACTATATTGGATAATCACATTTCATTGTTGGGAAATGAATGTAAACTTGAATTCTATGATTTGGACCAAACCATGAACCAACTCTGACTCTCGAACCTAAACTTGATTTGAGTTTTATACCCGAGTCAGTATCAGTTCCTATTCCTTTGATTATTGAGCCAAAATCATCCATTCCACAAAATCACATTCCACTGTTGGACCAAGATTTAGATCAATATGACTCTGTGATGATATCCTAAGATTGGTCATATAACCAGAAAAAATTCATGCTAGGATCTTGCATGATCCTATTCATATTGGGGATTATAAAAATCTTAATAAGAAAGAGGTGATGAAAGGTGGGTTCCATGAAAATCATAATATCTAGATTGGGCAGAAACGCTTGGCCCAATGAGAACACCACCGGAACCACCACCTTGAGGTGACAATCTTCCTTCCCTTTTTCCTTTTTCATGTACTATTGCATTTCATTCATACATTGAGGACAATGCATGAGTTAGGTGTGGGGGAGGGTTTACTAACATGCTAACTTTACTAATTAAAAAAAAGTTCTTTCTTTAAAACTTTTAAAAAGGAAAATAATACTTTGACTTATTTTTGTAAAAAATTAAGTTAATTTTAAGGAATAAGAGGTACATAATTAGGATTTCTTATACTTGGTCAAATTAAAATTATTTTTTTGATTTTAAGGTTAGGAAGAAAATTTGAAAAAGTAATTTAGTCTTGAGTTTTACCTTAATGAAATATGCCTATTTTATACACTTACACATTTAGGGTTCTAAAACAAAGATTCTTATGCCTTATATAAAAAATATATATATACATATATCAAAAGAAAAATCCTCTGATTAAGCTGGGTATTTATGTCTCATAAAGCATAAGTATTCACGCCTAAAAGTGGGTCATATAAATAAAAATCCTTAGTTTTGTGGCCTTGTTTGCTCGAGTTGAGGTGTTTTCTCACCCGGTACCCTAAAACCGTCTGATTTGGAAGTCACCGACTAAGGCTCGCTTCATGGGCGAATTAGAAAGCCTAATAGAGCTAAGGGATATTACTGCCATAAATAAAAAATAGAGAAAATAATAAGGCATAAGAGTCAGAGTTGAAAAATCCTAAGCCAAATTTTCACGGTCATAAGGTGCATATGATTTAGGGTAAAATAATAGACTAGATGAGAAATATAATTTTAATACTTACCTTAATTGAAAACAAGTTTTTGAATAAAGACTAAGTTTAGGAATGACTAAGTTTTGATAATCCTATGACTTATAGATTACTTGAAATTTTACATTGATACTTCAAATATTTTTTCTTTCCAAATGTGTTTTCAAAAAAAATACTAACAATTCATTTCTTTTTCTTCATGGATTTTGTGGGTGCAATCCACTGAAAACCTTCACGAGACAAAACTCGTCCTCTAGGGGTAACCCAGAGGTTTAACGACTTGTTGCATGTGCTAAGTGCAGCCGTGATTCCTATGAAAGTGAGTTAGGTTTGATCAGTTTAGTTTTTCTTTTCTCTTTATTTTGCTCGAGGACGAGCAAAAGATAAGTGTGGGGGTGTGTTTGGACACATATATTGCATAAATATTATTACATTCTGACATATATTTTGTAATGAATATTGCAAATAACTTGCCCTAATGTCCTAATTCATGTAGGGTATGATAGGGAGAAGATAATCGTGAAATTTATCCAATTAAATTCAAAAGTTCAAAAGAAAGGGATCAATTCAAATCCAAAGGTTTTAAAAGCTATCTTATCTGAAATCTGAATATACTAGATAAGATAATATCATTAAATTTAAGAGAAAAATTGATTGTTTAAAGACCCTATCTGTTTTGCTGAAGATAAATGAATATTTTATTAATTCTAGAAGACAAACTGAAAATCTAAGTGGATAAATGGTAGAGAGAAGATCAACGGATGAGATGAAGTAATTTAAATTCGGACTCAGGCTGGATACAGTTTAGCATTTTAATTGCCGAACTCAAATCTAATGATTTAAAATGCTACGAAAGAAAATTTAAAGGGATACAATTCTTCTGTTGATTACTCGTTCCAATTCTATCATTTCATAAGTGATATTTAGCAATCAATGCGCCAACAAGCTGCAAATAAGAATTAAATTTCTGGATAAATCAAATCAAGTTTGGAGATAAGGGGAGAATTTAAATTCAGAAATATACAGCTCTTCCTATCTTCATACGCGTTCTATCCCTCTGGTTTTCTCCTATAAATACTCTCATACCTCGAAGGCAGAAGGCACACCACTTCAGAGAGAGCTTTAGTTTAGGTTTCTTTTCTTCTTCAATGTAATTTTTTATTTTCTTTATTTTATTTTATTTTTAGGCTAGAGAGAGTTACATGATCAAAAGAGAGGAAGAGTTTTTATAGAGTGACACTATTGTAATCTTTTCTTCAAGAAACTTATAATGAAGGTGACAATCAATGGAGGTTTCCCACTTTTCTCATTGTGCTCAATCTCACCGAAGCCTTACTTTCTTTTATTCTTTTCTACTACTTTGCTTTACTCCATGCTAAGATATTCATTATGGTTCAACAGTAGAGGTAAATATTCTTCTTTTATTTCTTTTTATTTCTGATTTTTGACACTTTCTTTATCTCTTTTTGTTTCCTTTTCTTTTATAACTAAAATATAACAATACCACCATCTCTTCGTCTACCATCTCTTTCTTAACTTAACATAACAATTTTATGTTCTTTTTATAAAATTGAGAAGATAAGTATTAATTAGTTTCGATAAATTAAAAGAGAGAAACTTACACAACGCTTCCATCATTGTCCCTCCCTGTGGATCAAGACCCGTTAGCCCTAAGCTACACAGTAGAATTGAGGACCTAGCACTGTTCTAAATTTCTATATTTTTTTGTAAAGGTTTGGCTTGATCATTCATTCTGTTGTCGAAGATGATGGTGTGAAATGCTCGAAGCGACACACTATGTTCTGCTAGAGAAAGTTGATAATCTGCTGCCTGGTGATCCCAGAGAGTGGCACTGCTTTAACTCATTTGGTAAAATAGTCAGTGGCTATCAGCAAGAACTGCAACTGAAGCTGCACTCGGGAGAGTGGTCCAACCACGTCCATCGGCCATTACATGAAGGGCCAGGATTGCGCAAGGTGTGGAGATCAGTGCTCAGTCTGCTGGACGCTGGAGCAAAACTCTGGCATTGCGGGCACTTTTTCACGTAACCTTTGGCGTCATTGAACATCTTAGGCTAGTCCCCTTTGTTGATGACTTTGTGGGTGAGGGAGAATCCTCCAGCATGGTTCCCATAGTCGCCATCATGAATTTTTGGCATCACTTCTCGAGATTCTTCTGGTCTGAGACATCTCAGATATGGGTCAGAGTGGAGCTTGGAGTAGGATTTCTTGTATAGGATGTCCCCGATAAGTGTGTACCTGGTAGCCAAGTGTTGGAGCTTCCACGCCTCCGTCCTGTCCTCAGGAAGTATTCTGTCTTTCAGGTAAGTAATGATGGGGTCTCTCCACCCTAGTGAGGTATCAAGGCGTAGGACCTCTCTTGGGTTGGCGATGTTCCAGATGGGGATTTTCCATCTAAACTGAAACTCTGTCGCTGCCCCAAGTTGGTGAGTGAGTTGGCGTGATTGATTTCAGATCGGGGGACCCATTTGAAGCCACATCAGGAGATTTTGGACTTCAATCTGAGATAAGTTATAGATACTCTACCATCCGAGTGTCTCTTTCGATGCATTCCCTGCTGATTTAGTTGACCACTAGTAAGGAGTCATACTGAACTTCAAGCCCTGTGACCCCGAGCCTTATGGCTGCTCAGAGTCTATCTAGGACTTCCTTGTACTCAGCTTCATTATTGGATACCGGGAAGCTGAGAGTAAAAGACTGTTCGATGATGGATCCTTCTGGAGTGTGAGGACAATCCTGATGCCTTGTCCCTTACTGTTTGAAGTCCCGTCAATGTTCAAGATCCATCCCTCCAGTATATCAGCTTGCTCTATCACCCCTGGGTGAAGTCAGCAATAAAGTTAGCTAAAACTTGATTGTTGTCCTTGGCTCATATCTGAGTCTGTAGGGTCTCAGCTCCGAGGCTCATTTTGATATCCTTCTAGTTGCTTTCTTTCGGATTTTCCATGACACTTCTCAGGGTATACTCCATGAGAACTGTGATCGGGAAGGTGTGAAAGCAGTGCTTAAGCTTCCTCGAGATGATGAATAGAGCAAGCACTATATTCTTTAGTCATTGGTATCTGGTTTGTAGATTGTTCATAAAGTGGCTGACATAATATATGAGCTTCTGGACGCCCTCGTCTTCCTGAACCAAGGCTCCACTTACATCTGAATCCGAGATAGTGAGGTAAAGATTATAGCATTTCTCCCAAGGAAGGCTTTGACATCAGCGGTGGTGAAGTCAAGTACCTCTTCAATCTTGGGAAGCCTATCTCGCATTCCTTGTTCTAGCTGAAGTTAGCTCCATTCTTCTTCAAGTCTTGGAAGAAGGGCCTGCATTTATCCGTTGATCGGCTGATGAACCAATTGAGGGCTTCAAACGTCTGTTGAGCATCTGCACCTATTTCATGCAAGTGGGTAACTTCATATTTAGAATGGTAGATATCTGGTCGAGGTCAGCCTCGATACCCCCATTGAGTGACAAGATATCCCAAAAACTTCTCGAAAGCCACCCTGAATGTGTATTTATCGGCATTATGTTTCACCTTGTATTGCCTAAAGGAGATTAAAGACTTTGTTTAGATGTTGAAAGTGATTCGTGCGTTGTACACTCTTCACCAACATGTCATCGATGTATACCTCCATGGTGCTTCCGATCAAATCCTTGAAGACTTTGTTAACCATTCGCTTGAATGTGGCCCTGACGTTCTAGAGTTCGAAGGGCATCATCTTGTATCAGTAGGATTCCCCAATCGATAGGAAGACGATTTGTCTTCGTCTGGTGGGTGCATCTTGATTTGATTATAACCGAAATATGCGTCTATAAAATAAAGGAGCTGGTGGCCTGTCGTCGCCTCAACTAGTTAATCGATCCTCAAAAGGGGATAATTGTCCTTCGGGCATGCTATTGAGGTTGGTAAAGTCGATGCAGACTCTTCACTTCTCAATTTTTTTCTTCATGAGGATAAGATTTGATAGCCAGTCGAGGTAAAATGTCTCTCGAATGAAGCCTGCTTTGAGTAGGTGTTCGACTTCATCGTTAATTGCGAGACTCTGTTCTTTGTTCATTCTCCTAGGCTTTTGCTTCACTGGCTTAGCATTCGCCCTGATGAAGAGCTTGTGGCAGATGACCTCGGGTCAATTCCAGACATATCGATGGGGGACCACGCATTACGTCTGCATTTTTTGATAAGAATTGTTTGAACAATATCTTCTCATGAGGGTGTAGGCTTGAGCCGATTTGGAGGGTTCACTCTGGGGGATGTAGGTCTACTGTAAATGACTCGAGCTCCTCCTCAGTCTTGCTGTCGGGGTTTTCTGACTCAGTGGATGAGTCAGAATCTCGACTTTCGCCGAAATGTGATTTCTATTGATCAACAATCCTCTTCTACTTCTTGCTCACAGGAGAGTCTTCGTTAGAACCTGCTCGGGAGGTCATTTGTACCTAACGAGATCTCTTTCAGGCTACTGCAATGACTGTCTTAACCATCGCCTGGTTACTCTTTATGTTTGTCATTCCAGATGGTGTGGGGTACTTCAGTAGTTGATGATGGGTGGACAAGACTGTTCTCATCATGTGATCCATGACCTCCTGAGGATGGCGTTGTAGGGGGATTGAACGTCTAGGACACAAAACTCTGTGATGACATGGAATGGATCTGTGCGGACTAGAAACTCGACTGTGCCGAGGGAACGAGCCTCGCTCCCATTGAATTTATAGAGCAATGACTTGGTCTGGGGGATGAACAACTTTCGAGCCAGCTCGAAAGTATCCTCCATTCAATCTAGAGCATGGTCATACATGATATTGACGCTACTCTCCCATCAACCAAGATCTTCAACACCTTGCAGCAATCGATGTGTACAATCATAACCAAAGCATCATTATGCGGGAAGTGCATGGAACAAGCGTCTTCTTCTAAGAAAAAGATAGGCTTGTCCAGAGATGTAGGTAGGCGTGCCACTATTGCTAGATAGTTGTCCCTTCGGGCTTCGTGGACGTAGATGGTCTCTCCTTGGTGGTGATGCCTTCTACCGGGGAGTTTTCGAAGATGGCGCTTCACTTTATTATATTGGTTAAGGGTGCTACCCGTGTGTTCATCTATGGTCTCGGGCTGTCTCTGCACTCTAATATCTGAGCATTGCCCAGAGATGAGGATGAACTCTCAGAGATATCCTTCTTTGACCAGGTCCTGAAGGTGTCATTGGAGGGTTCGACAGTCGACTGTGAGGTGGCCTCTCCCTTCGTGGAAGGCACAATTAGTGTCTAGGTCCAGGTCCTCTCGGCTTCAATTGGAGAGGTCTGGTCGGGTGCCTCACCCAGTGCTGGTCTTTGATAGTGTTGAAGATTTGATCGATGGGTACCCTGAATGGAACAAGATCGGGCTCTGCCTCACTTCCCTTACTGGATTCGGTAGCATGCCTAGCTGGTTATGGACAACGGAGGAATTGTGGCTCAAATTTTTCTTGGGAGAACTGTGGCTTCGGTTTCTCGACCTTGGGGCCTTGTCTCAGAGGGCGATTGGAGGCAGCCCAAGTTGTTTCTTCAATCTGTATGTATTTCTGCACCCGTATAAGGATATTCATCATCTTAGTGATGTCTTGTAGAAGGAGTTGGTGACTGGCAAACCACTGATGAAAGCAGCAGTGGCTACGTCCTCATTACAGTTGTACACTAGGGCCATCTGGCTCTGAAAGTAGTTGATGTAGTTCTTCAGGCTCTTCCTGGATTTCATCTTGACCGTGAGGAGATGGTTGTTGCTCCTCTAGATTTCTCTCTGAAAATCAAACTGGATGTAGAATGCATTAGTCACGTCATAAAAATTTTAGAATAAATTCTTTAGAACCGAGTAAAATTAGTGGTAGGTAGCTCTCTTTAGACTGGATGGGAACGCTCGACAGAGGAGAAGGTCATCGTGAATATAGGCTGTCATTTTGTCCTCGTACTGGCGGAGATGTAGGGGGTCAGAGGTTCCCGAATACTGATCAAAAGTTGGTATCACGAACTTCTTTGGGAAGTGGAGCGTTGTGATTTCCCCCGACAGCAGTGAGTCAGAGGGTCTCAACCTGTTATATTATATCCTCTTCGAAAACTGCTTGCTTATTTGGTTGAGCCGCTTCTGGACCAGATCCGTGATGTCCTTGACGCGAGAAAATTTTGGGGTTCGGGAACACTCTGAGTCCTCGCAATCCTCATCATCACCTTGGGTCCCTGACCAGTCATGCCTCAAACTTCCAGTGGAATGCCCGGATTCCCGGTACACGGTGGTGATAGGGAAATCCACGCATTTCCTTTTGCATTAGGGGAAGATTGCGACTTTCGTAGTGCCCCAACTTGTTTTAGTAGCTGCATCTAGACTCGAATCGCTGCATCCTTTTCACGAGCACCGCCTCGCGTAGTCAGATCATCTCTATTTACTGGTCCTTCATCTGCTTTCGCAGGGTGGAAATCATCTGGAGAAGTTGCTCGCTGTTGAGCTGGGCTCAGGTTCTACAGCCTGCTTCCCCCGATGATGTGGCATTTGAATGAGAGTCTTCACCATCTGAGATGTGAATGTCAGATAAATTAGGTTGGCGGTCCTCAGGCTTATGCGCTTTGATAGTTTTTCTCTTTCCTTTTGGAGCAACGGGGGCAGCAACATAGCCTAGGTGACATGCTTCCTGGGTGGAGCCTTATCGATAGTGGAAGGCTGTTTAGAGGAAGAGCATTGGGTGGATAAAGATCCCGAGTATGGATTCAGAAGATCTCAATGAAAGCACAAAATGCTGTGGGTAATTTCCTAAGAAATTGATCCATGCACCAAATTTATGGAGGTGGGTCAAACAAATCTCAAAAAAGGCAACCCAAACACAGAGAATTACGTAAAAACTCAAATAAGAGAAAACCACAGTGAGAGAGAGAGCAATTCCATTATAATAAAGATGATTACAATGGTGATCTCTAACGTGCTAGGGTTTATGGGCTTAATTCCTCCTCCATTTGGAAGGGATCTATTATTTATACAAGTTGTGTCTGTTCAATAAGGCTGCAGACTCCAACTCTGTTTAAACACCTATCCATTTATCACTGAGACGGTTAGGGATAAACATCCAGGTTTGAATTGATTGGGCGAGAGTCCATCTTTATCTAGTTGTCTGCTTCCAACTGTTGGTGCAGTCAATTTGTTTCCGAGCTATAACTGCTGAATTCAAATGGTGATTAAGCTTGTAGATAGGGATGAATGTAAATGACTTTATCTCTTTCTTCTAACCATCAGGACTATTCGAGAATTGAATTGAACAGGGACTCCCACTTGGAGGTTCTAGAAGCGACCGCATGTCACTTGCCTATTTGGTGCAGAATGGACACATGGCGTGATCTTGAGGAGGTTAAAAACTGACCATTATAATAATGAAGTGGTAGATGACGTAAGAAATCAATGGACAGAAGAGATAAACATGATAACCAACGCTCTTCCATAGCCAATGAACTGAGCAGATAATTTTGTGGAAGAGGTTAAGAGAGTTAGTTAATCCATGTACTTCCTCTCTTATCAAACCTATCGTTAACATAAAAAAATGCGGCAAGAATTTTACAAAAAATGGAACATCGACTTGTCGACTACCCATGGCACAAGAATATAATCTTGTTTCATCACAAGATAGATGTTCCAATATCAATTCTCAAAATGTGATGCTAGTTTCTTCAAAATCCATAAAGCAGCCAAAGAAAAAAGTATAATTTCTTTTTACAATTAGTAAGCTTTACTCTTGTTTAAATATTAAATACTGATACTATTATTTTAGGTTGTTCGGGCATGTTGTTCATTGGGGGTGCAAACTAATGGAAACTACTTAGACCAATTTTCGGAACCAATGCACATGTGAATTGCATATGTGAAGGATGTGCAAGGTTATAAAAACTATGCATATCGAGCCATTGCAGATTTGCTAGGTTTTGGCGAGAGTGGATGGAGTTAAATCAGACGAGATTTGCTTGAAGAATTGAATTTTTATCCCCCACTTATATAAAGGCATTGTTTTCCATTAATTTGGGAAAGGGGAAAACTTTACAAAAGTTATAGAAAATTACAAGTAAAAAAGAAAATTGCAAGTATCTTCTAAGATTTCTGGGGAAGTGTGCCGGTGAAAGTTTGGTCATCACGCGATCACTTTATTCCATTGACGATGCGAGTGATTGAGTTTTCGAGTCTTCTGCTTAAGAATTTCCTTCTCACCTGGTTCTGAAAATCCTTAGGAAAGGACGATCGTAAGGGTATTGTACCCTAAAAGAGAAGCAAAGTTCTCTGAGAAAAGCCTAGAAGCTAAAAGAGTGATCACTTATAAAACTCTCTCTTAAAAGATCAACCTTTTTCTGAATTTTTCAGCCAAGAATCTTCAAGAGTCCACTCGATCTCTCCTCTGAATCCAGCCAAAAATCCAGCTAGTCCCTACCTAGCAGTGGGCTATTTATAGGCTGAATAGGGTGTATCTGCTACCTAAAAATTAGTACAGTTTAGCTTCACTTCGAAGCTATACATAGCTTCTATGAAGCTAGCACATGTTGACGAGGTTAATTAGCCAACTGACTAAGGGTTGTTATAACAATCCCTTGATTTTCTCCAACTAATTAAGGGATTTTCCTTGATCTTCTTCAACCAAATTGAGGAGTGATTGGATCACGGAAAGCAACTACCTAAAATGTGATAATGAGCACATTAATCTCGTGTTGAGATTTAAATGGTAAAAAATGATCATATGAGCTCGCAGGGGAGCTAACTCTCAGTGGAGCTAAAAAGAGAGCTTCATGTGAAGCTACGCCCATAGCGAAGCTGCTGAGCCTGTTGCGAAGCTGGCATTGAGCTTGTAGTGAAGTTAAAAGAGAGCTTTTTAACAGAGCTATGCAAAGCTTCAAGCAAAGCTAAGGAATGAGCTCACAGAGGAGCAATTAATATCTTGCTATTGAGCTAGTACTGAGCTTGCAGTGAAGCGAAGAGTTAGCCTCTTTGGGTTTTGATTGAAGCTTTACCTTCACACAAAATACAGTATTTCAGAACTTCAACATAGAGATGTGCAAGTGCTCAATTCTTACCGCTATAGCAAGTGGCTATGCGGGTCGTGATCAACAAGGAGGGATAGCGATAGAAGCGTTCAAGGTTCTTTATTGAAATCTTTATGAAGACAAAACGAAAGTTCTTCTTTGTTTTTAAGAAATAAAAATGAAAAAAGAGTTATGTTAAAGTTAGAAAGAAACTGGTAGAATGAGAAGGTGGAGAAGAATGGAGAATGACTATTTACAAAGAAATGGGAAAGAAAGATTTGGAAGATGTGGTGATCTATACTAAAGAAATAAAAAAAAAAGAAAGAAGATTGAAGAAATATTTACCTAGTTTGGTTGATGACTTGCCTGGAACCCTTACATGTTCTACCTTACTTAGGAGGCGTTCAACGCATAAGTCATAGGATCGAGCTCAGTCCCCGTTCGCATTATATCATCAAGCCGGGCAAGAATGAAGTGATACGGATCTTGAGGAGGAGAACATCTTCATGAAGTATCGTTGGCACTCACAAAAACTTTGTTATATTTATGCTTCGGAATTCACTTGCATTCTCATCAAAAACCAATAGAGGTAAAGTAGAAAGAGGAAAAGAAAAAGAAAACAAAAGTAAAAAGACGAACATAAACAAATGTTTACCTTTATTGCTTGCAGAAACAATGGAAGAAAGGAGGAGGGTACATCGGTGTCACTCTCAACATAAACCTCTCTCTCTTACTTACATGAATCTCCATCTAACCTAAGCTTACATACCAATTACAATTACATAAAAAGAAAAAAAAACCTAAATTACAAAGAGTAAAAACTAGGCTAAATCCAATCTTTGCATGGTCGTCCAGTTTTCAGTGCAAATACTGCCTTTTTATAGGTAAAAACCCAACCTACAGGATCCCAGGAATATCGGGGGAGCAAATGCTCCCCAAACTCCACAACCAAGCCGCGGAAACGCGGCTTTGGCCACGTTTCCGCGGCCAGGGTGTGGCCAGGTGGCCACACCCTGTTGGTGGGTCTCCCTGGTTTTCCCTTCTGCTTTTATCTTCAGTTGGTTTTCTTGTTTGAGTCTGGGATTTTGACGAAATGGCCTTTGATGTTTGCTTCAATCGATCGATTCTGAGAGGATTCTTCTCAACCGGTTTTCAACCTCTTGATTTTGCCCTAATTCACTGAGCTCGAATTAATTCTGATTTAATTCAGAATTTTGATGGGCTTTTGGGCTCATTTCTCTTCATCTCCTTAAGGAATGGGCCTACAAATAAATTAAATATTTAATTAGGACAATGCAGATTTTATTCTATAATAAGTATGGAAATATGATACTAAATATGCAACATTAGCGACCAATCAGGTTTCTTCAGAAGGAAAATACTTAGTAACTGTCTACTTTACTGGATTAGTGGAGTCCAAGTCATTGGTTTGTCCATCAGGATGAATAGGTCTTTAACCTGTCTATGACTTCTCTTATAGAAGTGTAGACAAATTAGACATATCGGACTGGTTGCAGGGCTGCCTTGGCGTTTGTCTTTTCAGAGTGTCAACAAAACTATCTTCAAAGTTTTTCTGAATCTGTAATTAATTGGTACAGATTATGAAATACTTTGAACCTGAAGTCTGAGACATAAATTTTGACATTGCTTAGGTCAGGAAAGCCCATTGAGTGCAAATGTGCACTGAACTAGGGAACCAGATTGGTTTAACCCAGGATTTTCATGAAGAATGAGCTTCGCGCAAATCTAATAAATGAGCTCTCAGTAGAGCTAAGATGAAGTTTCAGGAGAAGCTAAGGATGAGCTTTCAACGGAGCTAAAATAAAGCTTCAAGCGAAGCTAAAGATGAGCTCTCAGTGAAGCTAAAATATAAGCTTTCAGCGAAGCTGACAAAGCTTCTTGCGAAGCTAATGATGAGTTCAAAGCGGAACTAAAATAAAGCTTCATATGAAGCTCACAAAGCTTCCTATGAAGCTAATGATGACGTCTGAGCGAAGTTAATCAACTTCGCTGCTTAGATTGTCGAACCTTCAATCGCTGTTTTGAATTTAATTTGAAGTGATAGCTTGCACTCCTTTTTGAGGAGGTGAAGATAGAGGCGCAGTGCCTATAAAAAGCCAACATTGGCTGATTTAAGAGAAGTTAACTTCTCTTCAAATTCAAGAACTTTCAGAGAACGAATTCTCTTCGTCTTCTTCGTCCAGATCTCCCAAGATCTCTTCACAACCTTCGATGGTACCCAAGCAATGCCCTGGTAAATAGGTTGCGACCTCTGCTACGGCAACGCCGCCACCTCCGCTCATCGAGAGACCTATCTCTAGTAGAGATTTTCTTTTTTAGAGATTTTTAGATCTCTTTCAAAAGCCAATTTTGGCTAATCCATGATGGATTTTTCAAGATTCATCACAATTTGATGATCTCAGGAAGTCGGACTCCCTTAAAATTGATTTTGTCAAATTTTTAGGAGATTTACTCCCCTTTAATTCTGCTGATCAAAATCAGAAACTGAAGAGTTTCTTCTCAGAGTTTCTAGGTGAAGCAGCCCCTAGGGCTTTTGGCATTCTGTCAGAATGCGAAGTTAGGCTTTTAAGACGAAGTTAGATGGTGCTTACTGCATCTTTTGAACTTCTTTTAGGCCTAAGGGCCTTTTATGCTTCCATGTGAAGCTAGCCCTTAGGGCTTTTGGCATTCTGCCTCAGTACAAAGTGATTGAGTTAAAACCTGCACACATAAAATACAGAATTTTAGAAATACAGAACAGAAATGCAAGTACTCAATGCTACCGCTATAGCGAGTGGCTATGCAGGTTGATTAGTGTTTATATTTGCATATTTTTTATCATATTTTCACATTTATCTTAATAAAATTATGTTTTACTAATGGGCGCTTCTCCTTGTTTTAGGTCCATGGCTTGAAGAAAGAAGAGGCCCTAAACTTCAACATATTTGAGGATTTTTTAGAACCAAAAATAAGCCCAACACTTGAAGCCTAATCTGCTATTGCTAGGAGTAAAAGTCAATACATTTATTGCAGATACAGACCCCTCTCCCTGGCACCAGACTGCAGCTCTTTACCCTGGCGCTCTGGCGCTAGTATGGCCGCATTTTTGTGGCCATGGCCACGAAAACGCGGCCATACTAGTTCCAGAGAGCCAGGGCCAAGGGTCAGAGCTTCCAATCCTTGTCCCATACTTCTTGTAGCTATAAATACCTCCCTGGACTTTTAGAGAAGGGGGATATCTAGAGAATAGGAGTTCTTGTTAGTTGGTTGCTGTATTTTTCTTTTCTTTCTTGTATTCTCTCTTTGTCTCTTGTATTAGGTTAGCAATTAGAGTGAGAAAGAGAGGGAGTGAAGCTTGTATCTTGAATGTGATAATCAAATATAAGTGAAGTTCTTCCTTTACCACATTGTTCTTTGTGTTTTAACCTTACTTTTACTTGCATTAGTTTAGTATGTTTTCTCCCCTTTCATCTTTTCTTTTGTTTTCATTAACCATGTCTAACTAACTTCTTTATAGCATAGCTAACTAACTACTAACCCAGTAACCTTAGTAACTTGCTTGAACAGCTCATATGAATCAATAAGTGTCAAACAAGTATTGTGCAAACAAGAGCTATGTTATCTTACGATGAGAGTTTTTTAATTCTAACTTACTAATAAGTAGACTCACTTTCTTAATTCATGTTTGACTCCTAAGTTTTTGATGATCTATAAGAGTTGTTAACACTATTTGATTTTTGTAAGTTAGTGGAACTCCCATGCATCCTTACCGATGCCAATAGAGCACTTGTTTCTTCCTCCATGCTGGCCTTCAAATGGATCTTGATGGAGAAATGTTCGAGTTTTTGCTGTGTGAAGCAAGTTGATGGGAGGAACTTTTATTCGATCTACCAAGTGAAAAGTTCTTATTACACAAGGTGTGTGATTGTTTATGATCCATTTGAGGCTATATCTTCAAGAAGCTAGAGGTTAGTGGGAGCAATTTGTAGAAGGTTAGCTATGCATCTTTTCCATCTCTAAGAATACAAAATACTTTTCCAACAACAAAATATTTCAAACCATCTCTACAATCTTTCTTGTTTTTCTTTCAATTCATTCTTTAAACAAAGAAACATCTTTTCGATGAACAAGAGACCACACATCAAGCTTCTATCGCCTCCCCTCCTCGTGAATATGACTCGTATAAGCCACTTCGCTATTACGGAAGAATCGCTAAAGCTACCACATCGACCATCTCTCTTTTACTTATTCTTATGCATGCTTTTTAGCAATCAAATTTTGACGCCATTGCTGGGGAGGGTTAACGGTTTTTCTTGATTGTTACTAAACATTTCTTTTTGTTTTTGTGTAGGAGGAGGAGTCAAGGGTTAATCGCCACAGTCGACCTACACTTGCTTGGAAAAGAAGAGACTTTTGCCCTTGGAAGAGCCTCGCATGCGAGACTTTTCTGATTGAAGTACTCACAAAATTTTCTGTAGGGTTGTGGAAAATTACGCAAAAAAATTAATTTCTGCATATAATAGTTTCTTGTATGACTCACCCATGCATTGTTAATAACTCAACAAAAATTCATTTGTTGCTAAATTGAAAATTTGTTTAGACTTTTACATTTAGAGCACGTGTCTATTTCAATTCATTTCAATTTCTGTTGAAGAGTGCTGGAGAAAGGTACTTGTATATTTCATATAAAATAGGACTAACATTTTGAGTGATTTATCACTTTGAGTGTTATCTTGTTGCGACTACATTGTACACTTGCACAATTGACATTACGGACAAAACCCAAATAAATAAGATAAGGTGAGAATTTCATCATCCTTTCATAGCCAAAAACTATCTCCAAGTGCACTTACAATCCCAAGCCTAACTAAAAGTTGATAGACGTTGGCCCTAGGATATCTCAGACTCACTAAGAGTTAACTAAGGGTGAAAATTACAAGAACTATACTCCTGCAAAATTGATGTCTAAGGAAAGAGGATTGAGAGGTTAAGTCTCGAAAACTCCGTGGTTTGGTATATTTAAGGCTCGAAGCCTACGCCCTGGTACTTCCCACCGAGTTTTGCCCTTTTCTGGCTGATTAGCTTGTGGTCTAATTCCTGCAACAACCTCCCCTGGAGAACCGACCAGTTAGGAGTCGTCTAGGTCCAGGTACCTTAGACTAAGGATTGGTAGTTGTTTCTCTTTCTTTTATTTGTTTTTTATTCTTTTCGAATGTTGTGTTGTTTATACGTTGTTTGTGGTTTGCTGCATACAAGAATGGGTATGAGATCTTGACACTTCTTTGCCACTGCATCCAGAACCAGTGATGACATCGCTACAAAATAGGTTTTACCCAATTAGAACTTCACTCCAATATTGTATAAAACTTCCTTCGCACTCGAACCCTAAACAACCACGAGCACACTTGCCCGTCTCCTCAAAGTACAAGATGAAATCTTGGTGATCTAAACACTTGATCACCTACAAAAGCTCTCACTACAACACCTATAGGATGAATAGCTCAATGGATGCTCAAGTGTAGTGTGAGAAATCAAGGAAAGAACTTTTGATGGAAAACTCAAGAAATCACAATAAATACTCTCTTGATAAAATCCCTTTTGATAGGAAATATTGGCACTCTATTTTGTGGAGAAAACTTCTGAAATCACTTGGAAAAACTGGCTCAAGAAGTCCTCAAAATCTTGGCTTCAAACAATGACAAAACCCCCTTTTATAGAGGCCAGAAAAATCTGACCGTTGGGCTCTGTCAGAGCTACCGGTCGACCGGTCCGGTCGACCGGCAACGGTCAAAAATCCGACCGTTGCAGCCTCCGGTCGACCGGCCCGGTCGACCGCGCAACTGGAGAAGAGAGAAAACTCTCTGTCGGTCGACCGGCCCGGTCGACCGATAATTCCCGAGAGCAAAGCTCTCTTAAGCGGTCGACCGGTCCGGTCGACCGTCCTCCAGTGCACACAGGCGTGCACGCTGTGCACGTCCGGTCGACCGACCTGGTCGACCGGCCACTGTCAGTTCTGAAAAATCAGAACTGCCAGAACCTGAAAATTTGGGATTAAGGATAGGTCTTTTTGGCTTAATAAAAATCCCATAAATACTTAGAAATTCTACAAAAATAGTTTTATGAGATAGAAACATGCTTGCACAAAATCAAGCATGTTATTGAAGATTTGACTATTTTTGTAACTTGAAAATATTGGCTCATAATAAAAACTGTTTTTCTAAAACAACATGTTTTTCCAAATTTCCATCAAATACAAAAACAAGATACACTTTAAAGCATAGTGTGTGTGGATATGATCCACTACACAATCAAGATGACATATCTAGTTTTTGACATAAAGCACTAAACTTGGTTTTGAAATATAAGATATGTAAACTATGAAATACCAAAAACCAAATTGTATTTTATCACAAATAAAAATCTTTTCTTAACTAGGAAAATCTTTTATGAAAATCATTCTATCAAGAGTTCTATCAAGAGTGTGTGTGTGATATAGACTTGAGCAATCCACCAATCTATTCTATCCTTTACATTTTATCTAAAATAAAAATACAAATCTTATACCTAGACACAAGTCTTCAACTTCTTGAAGTCTTCCCTTGAAGGCTTCTCATCTTCTTGACTTGGTCCAAGTGCAATCCACCGAGCTCATCTCTAGATGTGGTCTTGATGCATAGGCTCGTGAATCAACCGGTGCTAGCTTCCAACTTGTCTTTAAATTCTTTGTTGAAGCTCCACACCTACTAAGATCACTAAGACCTTGATAATGAATCTGTCACTAATTAAATACAAGATCATTAGTAATCATAACTTCATGAGTTGATCATCATCAAAACTAGGGTGATAGGCCTTTGGGCCAACAATCTCCCCCTTTTTGATGATGACAAAACTCATGACGTTATATATGCATGGATTAAAGTAAAGCTTCAAAGAAGCTCCCCCTTAACTCATGCATACAAAATAAATAATAAATATGATCATGAAGCACATGAATATGGATGCAAATATGGAGATGCAACAAGCATAAATCAAAATCTTTTTACTCCTATTTGCATAAATCAAAACACATATGCATAAATACAAATCTTAATTCCCTTAAGTAAGAAGGACAAATACTTCTCCCCCTTAAGCAAGGAAATCATGCATATATATCAAAACAAAAACACAAATACTTCTCCCCCTTTTTGTCAATCATCAACAAAGGGTTCAAAGTAAAATCAAATCAAAAAAAAATTTTCTCCCCCTTTTTGTCAAAAATAAAGAAGTCAAGGAGGGGCAATACAAATCAAAAATTTTGAATTTTTCTCATCAAAACAAAATCATTAATTCTATTTTATCAAAACAAATTTTGAATTTTCTCTTTGATATCAAATGAAAAATATTGATACCATTTTAAAATCTAATGCATAAGCTTGAAAAATAAGATTTGAATTAAGCTTAGCATTAACAACACATGAAGAATTCGAACTAGTTAAATGAGAGTGTTTAACAACTAGTACGAAATCCTTCTATCAAGGAATAAATCTAAGGATTTTCATGAAATAGCAATGAAACACAAAACACTCAAACACTCTAATCTATAAAGTCCAAATAGTTTCAAAAGAAGTGAGTGTACTAATGTTATGTGAAACATGGCATCATGAAAATGGCAATAAGGTACAATATTCCTTAGAAAATCATAAACATCAAAATCATCTCACATTTTTTTATTAAATCATTGAAAACAAAATCTATATGTCAAGATATATGTATGTTTTGACAATACATGAAATATACATACATATCTCTTAAACTCAAGTGAGTCTATATGAATGGATTTGCATCGAAGGCAAAAGACTCAAGAGTTATACATGTATATTTTAAGGTTTGGCAAAATACACATATACATGAAATAAAAGGCACATGATCATAAATCAAATCCAAAAGGTGAACATAAGTTTAAATATGTATGAATCATCAAACTAAGCAATACAAGTATATTTCAAGGGTTCAAATAAGCATTTAAGCACACTTACTAATAGATCTTTTTGAGGCCCATGATATGTTCAAGTATAAATCCTAGTGTTGACAAAAACTAACATATAAATTAATATTCAAATCATGAAGCATTAAATTTTAAGAAAAATAGAATCATGTGACAATCTCAAAAACTATTTGAAGAATACATAACTAGTATAAATTGTTTTTGAAAACTAGTTAAAGATCCTTCAAATATGTCAAATCATATGTTTTTCATGAATGAGACTAAGTACATAAAAAATCCAAGCACTCATAGTCCATAAAGCTCATAAATATATTTTTGAATAAAAGATGAGTGTTCAAAGGTTATGTAAATAGTATTTTCATGAAAGTTGTCATTGAAGCTCAAATCACATAGAAATCATTGTTATCAAGACAAAATCATTTTTAAAAAAAAAAAAACTACAATCTTCATGGTATATGTATGAATTATACAAATCTAACAATACACATACATATCCCAAAATTGTAAAAGAGTCTATCAAATATTTGCATGAAAGCTAGAGACTCACGGGTATACATGTATATTTATTAGATTTGAATTAAACACACATATACATGAAGTAAAATCAAAGATAGGCATAACAAGTATAAATGACCGAATCATTAAAACTAGCCTATACACATGCATATAGTGAATACAAATGAGCATGAAGTTCAAATATATATAAGTCAATTGTAGTTCACTATTCATATATGTATAAATACAAGTTTTGACACATTCTACATTTAAGCATGTAAATGCCACATGAAGCACATAAAATCTTAAAACATGAACATGCTATGAATGATATTATAAAAATAAAAGCATGTACAAAAATAAAATAGGAGTTTAGAAATTGTTACCAACTCCAAAGCTCCTAGCATGGTGGTTGATCCACCAAGGCTCCTTGATAGCGATGCAACCCAAAAGTATGTCCATCATGTCCAAGTGCATCCACTACCAAGGTACCATCCCTCTCACGTTTTGAGAGAGCCCTCACCTACATCACAAGCAAAAGGTGGGGTTTTGGTACCCATATTTTCTTGGGTCCTTTGGGGTTAGCTTTATTATAAGGAACCCAAAATCCTTTAGACATAGCAAAATATAAGTTATGCTTCTTATCAAAACAATATTTTGCTAAATGGCCTTTGCGACCACAATGTGTACAAGTGTACACCCTATCATGATGCTTATGAGTGTGATTGTGATCGTGATGTGCAACATAAGCATGAGCATGATGTGAATGTGCATGAGCATGAGGAACTTGTTTCTTTTGAAACAAAGATTCCAACTTAGAATGATTGAATGCACATGTGCTCAAATTAGAGCTCAAATTTTCTATCTTATTTTTCAAATTCTTAATCTCATTAGTTGTGGCATGTAAAGCATGGTGAGATAAGAATCATTTTTCTTTTCTTTTGAGAAACAAAATCTTTTTCTTTTTCAATAAATTTTCTTTTCAAAGATTTATTTTCTTGAAAAACTTCTTCTCTTTGTTTTTCCACCAAAATGATTTTATCCTTCAAAATAGTGTTCCCTTCACAAAGATCATTCAATTTTGAAAGCAAGGAAACATTTTCATTTTTCAAATCTTTATTTTCTTTTTCTAAACATGCAAGTTTATTTCTAAAAGAATCATTTTCTACATGCATGCAATCAAATTTCTTTTTCAAACTTTTGTTATCTTTTTCTAAGCATGCAATATTATCTCTAAATGAGTCATGTTCATTTTGCATGCAAGCAATGTCCTTTTTCAAATTTTTATTATTCTTTTTAATCATGTCATATTTCTCAAGCAATAATTGGCAAAATGTATTGAGCTCATCATATGACATATTAACATCCTCATCCTCGGATTCGGAGTTTACCTCAAGGGGGTTATCCCCTTGGACCATGTAGCATACGTTGGAGATGTCGCTTCCAACGTCCGAATCGCTCCCCGCATAGTATAGATCCTTTTCGCCAAGGGAGATGAGGGTGTTCCATACTACAAAAGCCGAATCAAGATTAGTCATCTTAGACAAATAATCATTATCTAAGCAAGATACTAAAGCATGTAGGGCTTTTGCATTAGCCTCAATGTTCTTACCATTTAAGCAATATTCTTTATTAGTTGTGGCAAGATATACACTAAGGCCAAGTCCTTTGAGGAACAAAGACATCTTAACCTTCCAAATTTGGATGTTAAGAATGTCAAAGGTGGGTGGTGACATGAAGTCCATTGTGTGTACAAATCTTGTGATTAGCCTAAAAGAGGATCTTTAACTCTAGGTTGTTAGACCCAATATCAAGAGCACTTGGCTCTGATACCAATTGTAAGATCACCTAGAGGGGGGGTGAATAGGTGATGGCTAATCTAATGGTCACTTATGAACAAATAATGCAGAATTAAAACTAAGTTGACCAAATTGAACTTCTTTTAATTGAACACTTATGTATAACATAATAGTGTTGCCGAATTCCCCTTGCGAGGCTCTGGACAAACTCCTCTAGATTCCCCTTGAATGGGTTGAGGTGCCGCGTTGGCTCTCTTGGTTGAATACAAGTGTTAGCAACAATCCCACGCAAGTATATATCAAATATGCACAAGGGTATATCAAGCATGTAAAGTAAATACAATGTAAGTAATGCAAGATATAATAGAGACAAAAAGAGTAAGAGAGCAAGAGTGAGCAATCGCAAACACAAAGGGTTTGTTTCGAGGTTCGAGCACACTTGCTCTACATCCCCGCCTTCGACACACGAAGGATTTCCACTATGCACGATCCAACCGGATCTCTCCTTGGTGCCGCAACACCTACAAGCCCTCGGACTCCCAAAGTCCCTTACACACCACAAGCCCACCGGCTCGTCGAGGTCGCACCTCAAGCTACAAGAGTTCGCACTCGAACCCTAAACAACCACGAGCACACTTGCCCGTCTCCTCAAAGTACAAGATGAAATCTTGGTGATCTAAACACTTGATCACCTACAAAAGCTCTCACTACAACACCTATAGGATGAATAGCTCAATGGATGCTCAAGTGTAGTGTGAGAAATCAAGGAAAGAACTTTTGATGGAAAACTCAAGAAATCACAATAAATACTCTCTTGATAAAATCCCTTTTGATAGGAAATATTGGCACTCTATTTTGTGGAGAAAAACTTCTGAAATCACTTGGAAAAACTGGCTCAAGAAGTCCTCAAAATCTTGGCTTCAAACAATGACAAAACCCCTTTTATAGAGGCCAGAAAAATCTGACCGTTGGGCTCTGTCAGAGCTACCGGTCGACCGGTCCGGTCGACCGGCAACGGTCAAAAATCCGACCGTTGCAGCCTCCGGTCGACCGGCCCGGTCGACCGCGCAACTGGAGAAGAGAGAAAACTCTCTGTCGGTCGACCGGCCCCGGTCGACCGATAATTCCCGAGAGCAAAGCTCTCTTAAGCGGTCGACCGGTCCGGTCGACCGTCCTCCAGTGCACACAGGCGTGCACGCTGTGCACGTTCGGTCGACCGACCTGGTCGACCAGCCACTGTCAGTTCTGAAAAATCAGAACTGCCAGAACCTGAAAATTTGGGATTAAGGATAGGTCTTTTTGGCTTAATAAAAATCCCATAAATACTTAGAAATTCTACAAAAATAGTTTTATGAGATAGAAACATGCTTGCACAAAATCAAGGCATGTTATTGAAGATTTGACTATTTTTGTAACTTGGAAATATTGGCTCATAATAAAAACTGTTTTTCTAAAACAACATGTTTTTCCAAATTTCCATCAAATACAAAAACAAGATACACTTTAAAGCATAGTGTGTGTGGATATGATCCACTACACAATCAAGATGACATATCTAGTTTTTGACATAAAGCACTAAACTTGGTTTTGAAATATAAGATATGTAAACTATGAAATACCAAAAACCAAATTGTATTTTATCACAAATAAAAATCTTTTCTTAACTAGGAAAATCTTTTATGAAAATCATTCTATCAAGAGTTCTATCAAGAGTGTGTGTGTGATATAGACTTGAGCAATCCACCAATCTATTCTATCCTTTACATTTTATCTAAAATAAAAATACAAATCTTATACCTAGACACAAGTCTTCAACTTCTTGAAGTCTTCCCTTGAAGGCTTCTCATCTTCTTGACTTGGTCCAAGTGCAATCCACCGAGCTCATCTCTAGATGTGGTCTTGATGCATAGGCTCGTGAATCAACCGGTGCTAGCTTCCAACTTGTCTTTAAATTCTTTGTTGAAGCTCCACACCTACTAAGATCACTAAGACCTTGATAATGAATCTGTCACTAATTAAACACAAGATCATTAGTAATCATAACTTCATGAGTTGATCATCATCAAAACTAGGGTGATAGGCCTTTGGGCCAACATAGAGAAATGGTGTCAGTACCAGATTCGCTATGATAGTTTGGATTATTAAACAAAAATCTTGTTAGAAACCATGTGTCAGGGGGATTCTTACAAAAGGATGAAAATCAGAGTTGGAATTTATTTGAAGATCTAGTTGAGAAAACCCTACAATGGGAGCCAGCCTCTGAGAGGCCAAGGAATTCACAATCTATAGCTTTAAAAAGAAGGGCTCCTATCCTTAAAATTATTCATAACTGCTGAAGCTAAGATTGCCACTCTGATAAGAAGAATAGAGGCTTTAGAAATAAAAGAGTAATCCAAAGTCAACCAAATCAACCCACCACCAATTCACAATCCGGGTTGTTCATATTGTCAGGCACTAAACCATGTTTTCGAAGAGTGTTCCATTTTTTAAACTCATCAAGTACCGTAGGAACACATGAACGCGGCCTACTCGAGACCGCAATACAATCCTTACTCGCAGACTTATAATCTTGGTTGGAGAAATCACCCGAATTTCTCTTGGGGCCCGAACAATTCTCCCAGGCCCAATTTCCCCAACGATCTTCACCATCCCAATCATCAAACAAACTTTTCTAGTTAAGCTTCATCTTCCTCCTTCTAAAATTCACCAATGGAGAAAAAACTCAATAATTGGAGGAGAGTATGGAGGCATTTTTGAAGTCCCAAACTGCGTTCATGCAAAATCAAGGACAGATATTGAACAACCATTCATAGGCCATATCTAGATTGGAAGTTCAGATGAGTCAATTAGCAAACTCTCTAAGTGAAAGACCCAAGGGTACTTTACCTAGTCAACCGCTAGTCAACCCTAAGAATTTCAATCAAGCTTATGAAGTTTAGGATTCTCAAATCAACCAGTGTAATGTTGTTCATACACTTAGATCAGGAAAGAAGGTGAACAATCAGGTCTACCAGCCAAAAATCTAATCCAAATTGATCCTACACCTGCCTCCACATCTACTAGCTCATCTCACTCTGCTCCACAAACGTCTGACAAGGATACAGTTACTGATCAAGTTCACAAACATATAGCACCCTTTCCTAATAGGCTTGGAACAACAATAAAAACATGCACATGAAAAAGATACTCGAGATGTTCAATCAGGTCAAATTGAATATGCCTCTTCTTAACGCAATCTAACAAGTCTTAGTGTATGCTAAATTTCTTAAGGATATGTGTACTAAGAAGAGAAATATGAATATGCCAAAGAAAGTATTCTTAGCAACCAATATAAGTGATCTTTTGTCTGGTCCTATTCTGGTGAAATACAAAGATCCCGGATGTCCTACAATCTCTTGCACCATAGAACAAATAGAAATTAGCCGAGCACTTCTTGACCTGGAAGCAAGTATCAACTTGCTACCTCTCTCAGTATACCAGCAACTTGGGTTGGGTGAGCTGAGTCCAACTCGAGTCACTATTCAATTAGTTGATCGATCTGTGAAAGTCCCCAAAAGGAAAATCACAAATGTCCTTATTCGGGTCGGAAATTTCATCTACCCCGTTGACTTCATTGTGCTTGAGACCCAACCTGTGTCAAACCCATGGTCTCAAACTCCAGTCATCTTAGGGTGCCCATTCCTTACTACAGCTAATGTCATAATCAACTGTAGGAACGAGTCCATGCGATTGACTTGCGATTGACTTTTAGAGATATGACGAAGGAGGTCAATGTTTTGGAAAGTACACCTAGAGGGGGGTGAATAGGTGTAAGGCTAATCTATTGACAAATGAGACAGAATTAAAAAAAAATTGCAACACACTTAGTGTAACGAAAGAGTATAGCTGAATTCCCGGTGAAGGGATCTGGACTATCTCCTCTAAATTCCTCTAAATAAGAGTTGAGGTGCTATGTAAAGCTCTCTTGGTTCAATACAAGTGAGGCACACAAACAATACCAAGCATATAAGTATGATATGAACAATATAAAATAATGCAAGACACAATATAAGAGAGAGAGAGTTTAAAATAGTGGATCAATCGCAAACACCGATATATGTTTCAAGGTTCGAGCCACTGCTCTACGTCCCCGCCTTCACACAGAAGGATTTCCACTATATCGTTCACACAGGACTTCCCACATAGGGAACCTCCTCCGAGGATTTGGGTAATACAAACTTGGAGTGCACAACTCCTCTCTCAACCAACAACAATTTCTACACTAGAGGTAAGGAACAACAATAATAACCTCTACACTTAGAGGGATGGGCATTTAGCCAAACAACAATCTCCTCTCACTAGAGGGATAAGGCTCAAAGCAAACAATAATCTCAATCACCTCTATACTTAGAGGGATACCAACACAACCAAGTCAACCTCCACAATCACCTCTACACAAGAGGGATACCAACAAATACAAGGAAGGTTACAACTCTTGGTGGTCTCAACAACCACAAACCAATTTTCCCACAAAAGAAAGATCCTAATAGATAGGATAGATGGATATCTCAGGTGTGAGAAAATAAAGAGTTTGAAAATAAAAAACACAAAGAAAATACTTGGTAAAACTTCTAGGATAAAATAAAATGAAGAACAAAAACAATTCCCAAAGATTTTTCTTTTTCTTTGATTTTTCTAACCCTTTAAAAAAATAAACAATGAATCTTTTGGCACAAAAACTCTTTTAAACTTGTTGCTAAAACACTTAAGAAGATGGGAAAAGTTTTCTCTCAAAAATCATGAAGAAACCAGCTCAAGAGATGGGTATTTATACCCTCTCAAAAATCTGCCTGTTGGCAGCCAGGAAAGGGCAGAAATGCCCTTCCGGTTGACCGCCCGGTCGACCGGTTAATGGTCATTTTTATGACCGTTGTGCCTCCGGTCGACCGCCCAATCGACCGGGCCAAAGCCATCGGTCGATCGCCCGGTCGACCGGCCCCCACCGGAGAGTGGGGTGCTTTCAGTCAGTCGACCGTACAGGTCGACGACCACTGGTCCGGTTGACCGCCAGTCTGTCTGGCTGGGTTTTTAGGATTTAAAACTTAGGTATTTTGATTCCAATTAAATCCGATAAAATCACAAAAATTCCACAAAAATAAGTTCTTTTAAGATATTTGAAATACAAATAGATGTGACTAAAATTCCATATTATAAATAATTTGAACTATTTTTGTGATATTGAAATTAGGTTTTAAACAAATATCAGTATTTTCCAAAACTTAAATTTTTGAAATGGAAAAACGTTTTCTTCAAAACTCATGTAAATACAAAAACATGATATTGAAACAACTTTGAAGCATATTGTAATTAGGGGTGGCAATCGGGTCGGGTCGGGTCGACCCGACCCGATTACTACTCGACCCATAAAATAATCGGGTCGGGTCGACCCGACCCGATTATTATACGGGTCAAAAATTCAGACCCAGACCCGACCCATTCTTAGTCGGGTCGATCTAACCCGACCCATTTGACCCGATTATTAAATTTTAAATACAATTTCTTTACACTTTATTACCAAATTGTTGGGTGGTATAGTTAGTCATCACACTAAACTACACACACTAGAGGCCACGGGTTCAAAACTGGTCTTACGCATATTTTTTGACAATGTGATTTAGGCGAAGGGGAGGAGGCGGGGGCGGCAAAGGAGATCAAGGGGAGGAGGCCGAGGAGGAGAGAGAATAATCGGGTCGGCGGGTCGGCGGGTCAAGCGGGTCTGGCGGGTTCGAGTCGACCCGTCCCATTTAATACTCGGGTCAGACGGGTAGACCTGATTACGACCCAAACCCGATTAGCCCAAACCTTCACCTGCTAACTTCAGGTCGGATCGGGTCGGGTCTGGCGGGTCGCAACCCGTCTACCACCCTTATTGTATATAGATAGAATCCAATATACATATAAAGATATATATATCTATGTTTTTGACATGAAATCCAAAAACCGGTTAAACCAAAAACCAAAACCAATAAACTTTAAACTTGTGTGTATGTGTGAACTTGAGAATATCAACATTATCTACCTTTACACAAGATCTAAATACAATCTTAAAGTAAGCAAACTGAGGTCTTCTTGTAAAACTCCTCCAAGTCGACTCGATCCAACTAGCTTGACTCCAACCGAGTACTAGATGCGATCTTGACGCTCGAGCTCTTGAATCAACCCGTGAAAGCTCCGAAACTCCTTTGTTGAAGTTAAACACGTACTAAAATCTTGATCAAATATCTGAAACTAAATATCACAAAATTATTAGTAAACTATAACTACATGAGTTAATTCTCATTAAAACTAGAGTGATGGGCTTCTGGGCCAACAATCTCCCCCTTTTTGATGATGACAAAACTCAAGGAGTTATATATGCACGGATTAAGTTAAGCTTCATAAAAGCTCCCCCTTAACTCATGCATAGCAATAAACAATAAAGATATTCAATGTATGTATAAAACAAATAACACATATTAACATATATGCTCTGATACCAATTGAAAAAATAAACATGCATATAAATGACATAAACATGTATATATAAAACTCTCAAAATTCTTCTCTTCCTTTTTGTATAAAACAAGGTAATTAAATGATCATGCATATTTAAAACTCTAAAATTCCTCTCCCCCTTTTTGTCAAATCATCAACAAAGGTCCATAAATAAACTCAAAAAAAAATTTCTCCCCCTTTTTGTCAAGTCAAACAAGAAGGAAGTATATGCGATATACATTCATGAAGAGGAGAGACGTAAAGTTAACTCCCCCTGTATACATGCATTACATGAAAAAGAGATGCCTAAACCTTAATCACATAACACATAACATACAATATATAAAAGAGATGTGAAGCTCCGCCTACACACGTGTAAGACATACCAAAGAAAGGTCAATTACTTCAATATGAAATACACTCAACATGAATCTATATAAAGAGAAGATATTAAGCTTCACTTGCAAATAAGCAATACAAATCAAAGCATTAAGATACCAATTGAAAAATTTATCAATTTGTGATAAGGTATACATCGAAATAATATGATACCAATTTATGATACTAATTGAAAATAAACAAAATATTTTCACGATACCAATTGTAAGTAAACAAAATTTTTAAGATACTAAAAGATACTAATTGAAAATATCTTGATACTAATTTAAAATGTCTTGTAAATCTTGAAATCAATAGAAAATGAGACGTAGTTGTTTTTGATAGCAATTGAAATATATATATATATATATATATATATATATATATATATATATATATATATATATATATATGTATATGTATATGTATATGTATGTATGTATGTAGAAAATCTTGATACCAATTGAAAGTAAAAACAAAATTGAAAATAAAATCTAATTGTTTTAAGTAAACAAAACTCATATAAATATATATACCAATTGAAAATTAATTGACATTAAGGAGTAAATTAAACTTAGCATAAACATAATTTGTGCTTTAAGATGTAAAGATATTGTACTCACAATCAAATCATATATATATGTATGAAAATGTAAATACCAATCGAAATTAATACTATTTGAAATTTGAAGCATACATATATAAAAAAACACATATGAGTATACAAACATAAAAATATCAATTGTAATACCAATTGAAAATATGATGAGGATCAAGTGTATAACTCATGCCTACCACCCTATCATGCACATGTTAAAAAAAATTCAATTTGAGCATATAAGGTATGGTCGCCCATCCAGTCGCCCCTTGAAGGAAGGGGTTTTCAAAAATAGGATTTAAAAATATTTTAACACAATTGAATACTCTTCCAAAATGAAGAAATACGCAACTAGTTTTATGATAATCTTTAACACTAGTATGAAGTCCTTCAAGTAAGGAATAAAACAAGAATATATCCATGAAAATATGAAAATCACTCAACAATTAGCACTCAAAGTCTATAAAGCACATATAAGACTCATGGAAACAAATCATGAGTAAACATCAATCACAGAGTGTAAAAAGTTATGTAATCAACAAAATCATGAAAATAGGGTATTTAAGCTCAAATAAAGTTTCTTATCAAAAATATAAAATCATTAAAGCAAAATAGGCTTTAAGGTATATGTATGTTTTGTCTAAACTAGAAGTATACATACATAACCCAAACACAAATAAGTCCATAATAGAATTTTGCATAAAAAGCAAGTGACTCAAGGGTATACATGTATATCCAATAGTATTAACGAGATTACCATATACATGAAGCTAAATATATTTTTATTTAAAACATGTCCAAAAATAGGGAATACAAGTTTAAATGCAAGAATTATCAAAACTAGCTATACTAATACATCTAATGGGTACAAATGAGAAATTAAGTACAAACATACAAAAATTAAATGTAGCTCATTAGTTGTACAAGTATATACACAAGTTTTAATGAAAACTACATCTAAACATGTAATCAAAACCATGAAGTGTAAAATCATAAACAAAAATCAATATGATCATTATGTAAATGCACATGTTTTAAAATTATGATGTACACAATAGTTAAACTATAGTGAGAACACAAAATATGGATCCATATGTATGGATCCATATAAACATGGGTGTATCTCAATTACTATACATGTATGTCATAAGTCTAAATAACATGGCATTTAAGAACAATCATGAAAAACTAAAACATGTTAAAAATTAACAATATAAAAGCATATAAACTAAATGAGAATTAAAGATAGTTACCAAAACCATTAGGGCTAATCTCTAAAACTCTAAACCATGGTGGTCCTCCCACCGAACTTTCCTTGAAAGTGATGCATCCAAGAGTGTCACCATATAGCTCGGAACGCATTCACCTTAAGGCACCAACACCTCTCATGTCATGTGAGAGCCCACACCTATATCAAATAAAATAGCAGTGGGATTTGGTACCCATACGCTATTGGGTCCATAGGGGTTAGCACCTTTCCTAACCCAAACAAATTTATTTGGAAACTTTACAATATGTACTCTATCATAATAAAACTTTATAAGGTGGCCCTTACGTCCACAATGTGTACAAGTATACACATAAGCATATATAGAATCATGTGTGTGAGCATGATGGGCATGTGTATGTCGTGTATGGTGTGCATGCATGTGAGGAGCATGTTTCTTGCGAAACATGAATTCTAATTTCTTGTGTTCCATAGCACATTGGCTCAAAGTGGAGCCCAAACAATTAACACTCTTCTTTAGCATAATTATATCATTTTTAATAATAGAAGAAGATGTGAAGCATGCAATAGGTACACTAGATGGTGAAGCATGGCAAACATGTGAGTTTAAATCATTTTTCAAAGATTTATCAAATCCAATTCTTTTGAAATAGAAGCAATTTTGTTTTTCAAAGATTGGTTTTCTTTTACAACAAAATCAAGTTTTGAAGATAGAATCTCATTTTTCTTTAAAACTTCATCACAATTATTTTTTCTTTTTAAAATTTCATTTTCTTTTAGGGCAAGGTCAAGTTTGAATTTCAATGAGTCCCTTTCAATTGAAATCTCATCCCTCTCTTACAAAATAATATCAAGTTTCGAAAATAAATCCTTATTTTCTTCTTTCATTTTAAGAGTTTTTTTTTTTAGAGTTGGTATTTTTACAATAGGTTTTCACAAACAAGAGATAGTTCTTCATTCAATGCCTCAGCATCAACATAATCATCACCGGAAGAACTAGCACTATCATCTAGTTGAGTGTCCGAATTTACCTTAAGGGAGTCATTCCCTTGGACCATGTAGAAATGTTGGTCGGACTCATCTCCACTAGATTTCTCCTCCATAATGTTTGGCGTTTAAAGCTTTAGAGAGGTCAACGTATTCCACACTGCAAAAGCGGAATCACAATGAGAAACTATAGACAAATATTTTTTGCTTAATGCTTTCCTAAGTCCTCTAGGGCTTGTGCATTAGCCTCTATATGCTTGTTATTATCAAGATAGGATTTCTTGGTAGTAGCAAGATACACATGCATTCCTAGGGTTTTTAGGTACATACTCATTCTAAGTTTCCACATATCGATATTGGAAACATCAAACATTGGAGAGGTAAGGTAATCCATGAGTGTGTGTAAACAAGTATGGTGCAAATGCAAATCTAGATTAGCTAACCAAGATCTCACTCCTACATAGTTAGACCTAATATCAGGAGCGTAGGTTCTGACACCAATTAAAACTACACCTAGAGGGGGGTGAATAGGTATAAGCTAATCTATTGACAAATGATGTGGAATTAAAAACAAATTACAACACACTTAGTGTAACTAAAGAGTATAGCTAAATTCCCAGTGAAGGGCTCTGGACTATCTCCTCTAAATTCCTCTAAATAAGAGTTGAGGTGATATATAAAGCTCTCTTTATTCAACACAAGTGAGGCACACAAATAATACCAAGATATAAGTATGATATAAATAATATGAAATAATGCAAGGCATAATATAAGAGAAAGTTTAAAGACAGTGGATCAATCGCAAACACCGAGATATGTTTCGTGGTTCGAGCCACTGCTCTACGTCCCTGCCTTCACATAGAAGGATTTCTACTATATCGTCCACACAAGACTTCCCACACAGGAAACTTTCATTGAGGATTTGGGTAATACAAACTTGGAGTACACAACTCCTCTCTCAACCAAAAACAACCTTTACATTAGAGGCAAGGCACAATAACAATCACCTCTACACTTAGAGGGATGGACACTTAGCCAAACAACAATCACTTCTCACTAGAGGGATAAGGCTCAAAGCCAAACAACACGCTCAATCACCTCTACACTTAGAGGGATACTAACACAATTAAACTCAACCACCACAATCACCTCTACATAAGAGGGATACCAACAAATGCAAGGAAGGTTACAACTCTTGTTGGTCTTAACAATCACAAACCAATTTTCTCACAAAATAAAGATCCTAATAGATAGGATAGATGGATAGCTCAAGTGTGAGAAAATAAAGAGTTTGAAAATAAAAAACACAAAGAAAATACTTGGGAAAACTTCTAGGACAAATAGAAATGAAGAACAAAAATAATTCCCAAAGACATCTCTTTTTCTTTGATTTTTCCAACCCTTTAAAACAAATAAATAATGAATCTTTTGGCACAAATAAACTTGTTGCTAAAACACTTAAGAAGATGAAAAAATTTTACTCTCAAAAATCCTGAGGACTAGCTCAAGAGATGGGTATTTATACCCTCTCAAAAATCTGCCCATTGGCAGCCAGGAAGGGGAAGAAATGCCCTTCCGGTCGACCGCCCGATCAACCTACCAATGGTCATTTTTATGACCGTTGTGCCTCCAGTCGATCGCCCGGTCGACCGGGCCAAAGCCATCGGTCGACCGCCCGGTCGACCGGCCCCCACCCGAGGTGGGGTGCTTTCAGCCGGTCGACCGTGCGATCTGTAATCGCCTAGAGGGGGGTGAATAGGTGACTAGCTAATCTAATGGTCATTAATGCGGAATTAAAACTATTTATGCAAACTAAAACTTCTTAAGCTAAACACCAAGTATAACACAAGAGTGTAGCCGGATTTCTCGTGAAGGCCTCTGGACTAACTTCTCAAGATTCCTCTAGATAAGAGTTGAGGTACTGCGTTGGCTCTCTTGGTTGAATACAAGTGTTAGCAAACAAACCCCAAGCATATAACAATATGAGCACAAATATATATCAAGCATATAAAGATGAAAGCAATATAAGCATGCAAGATATAAAAAAGTAAGAGATAGAGAGAGAGCAATCACAAATACGGGAGAATTATTTCAAGATTCGAGTACACTTGCTCTACGTACCCGCCTTCAACACTATGAAGGATTTTCACTAAAATCAATCCCACCAGATCACTTGGTGCCGCAACACCTACAAGGAGTTCCCACTAGAACTCTTGGACTCTCTAGTCCCTTCACTCGTTCTTGCAAGAACCACACACCGCAAGCACGCAAGCTTGCCGAGGCCGCATCTCTACAAAGAGCTCTCACTAGAACTCGAAATAATCGCGAACACACAAGTCCGCTTCCTCAAAGCAATGATGTAAACTTTGGTGTTCTAAACACTTTGAACACCTCAAATCCTCTCACAATAAAGATCCCTATAGGATAGGTGTAGCAATGGATAGCTCAAGTGATTGTGAGAAAACTTGGATTGGATGTCGTGGTGAAAAACTCAAGAAAATCACTTTTGAAAACTCTTAATATACTCTCCTTTTGAATGGAAGTATTTGGCACTAAAACAAGTGGAGAAATCCTCTTAAGAGAGTAGGAAAAACTAGCTTCAAAATTCACTAAAAATCTAGTTAAAAACAGTCCATGGGTCCTCCCTTTTATAGGCTAGAAAAACTAGCCGTTGGGCAAAAATTGCAGCATGGACGGCTGTCGGTCGACCGGCCCGGTGGACCGGCCAATGGTCAGATTTCTGACCGTTGAGCCAGCGGTCAACCGGTCCGGTCGACCGTGGCCTGGAACAGAGAGCAGAGCTCTCCGCCAGTCGACCAAACCCGGTCGACCGGGGCTTTATAGAGAGCAGAGCTCTCTAAACGGTCGACCGGGTCGGTCGACCGGCCCTCCAGCCAGACCTGGCGTGCACGTTTGTGCACGTCGGTCGACTGACTCCTAGCTCGATCGACCAGCCCGGTCGACCGGCAGAAGCCAGAACAGGACATTTTAGGGATTGAAAACTTGGTTTTGACTTAAATAAAATCCCATAAAATCTCTAAAAATCAACAAAAATTGTTTCAGTATAATACTTTGATATACAAATATGTTTGAGTAAAATCAAGATATGTTACAAATATTTTGAACTATTTTTATAACTTAGAAATTTTGGCATAAAACAAAATCTGTATTTTTCCAAATAGATTTTTCCAAAACTTCTCCAAATACAAAACAAGATATTTTAAACACTTTTAAAGCATAGAGTGTATGGATATGATCCACTACACATACATGATGAAATATCTATGCTTTTGATAATAAACACTAAAAAGGTTTTGGTTAAAGACATGTATACTTTGAATACCAAAAACCAAACCGGTAATTTTCAAAATGAAAACACTTTTGTATTTTACCAAAAAGAAAATTCTTTTATAAAAACTCATCTAAATCTTGTGTGTGAGTGTATATGGTATACTTGAGCAATCCACCAACTATTCTATCCTTTACATTTTATCTAAAATAAAATCTTAATAAAACAAACCTAGACACAAGTCTTCTCTTGAAGTCTTCTTCTCCTTCTAGACTTGGTCCAAACTTTGATCCAAAGAGTTAGACTCCTCTTGAGTACTTGATGTGGTCTTGATGCATAAGCTCTTGAATCAAACCGTGTTAGCTCCAAAACTTGACTTTAAATTCTTTGTTAAAGCTAAACACCTACTAAGATCTTGATCGCAAATCTGAGACTAATTAAATACAAGATCATTAGTACTATAACTACATGAGTTAATCATCATCAAAACTAGAGTGATGGGCCTTTGGGCCAACAGTCTCCCCCTTTCTGATGATGACAAAACTCATGGAGTTATATATGCATGGATTAAAGTAAAGCTTCAAAGAAGCTCCCCCTTAACTCATGCATAACAATAAAATAATAAGATATGGCAATGAAGTACATGAAACTAAGCAAACATATATGCATCAATAAGGTGAGAGACAAAACATAAATCCAAACTCCTTTTACCAAAAACTTTTCTCCCCCTTTTTGTTTAAACTTTCAAAAACATTTTTCCATTTTGTAAAACAAAAGATGAAACATGCATAAACTCAATATATGCAAAAACTCAAATATGCATATATAAACTCAAACTCAAAATCTTTCTTACATATATAAACTCAAAATCTTTCTCCCCCTTTTGTATAAAGTAAGAAAAAACATGCATATATACTAAAATACTTCTCCCCCTTTTTATCAATCATCAACAAAGGGGTTAAAGTAAAAACAAAATAATGTTCTCCCCTTTTTGTCAAAAACAAAAATCAACAAAGAGGTAAAATCAAACAAATCAATAAAGAGATATATGCGATATACATTCATAAAGAGGAAGATGCTAAGTTAACTTCCCTACATACATGCATTACATGAAGAAGAGATGACAAGCCCTAATTCACATAACGCATAATATGCAATGAATAAGAGGAGATGTGAAGCTCCCCCTACACACGTATATCACATAAAAAAGAGTTGTCAAGCTTCTCAATATAAGATACACTCAACATGAATCTATATGTAGAAGAGATGTTAAGCTCCCCTTGCATATAGGCAATACATATCAAAACATTTTTATCTTACTTTAAAATAAATTTTGAAATCTCTTAAATCAAATTTTGAGATATCTTTGTAAATAAACAAAAAAAAATTTTTAAGATACCAATTGAAGATCAAGATTTGAATTAAGCTTAGCATAAACATACTTTGTATTTTAAACATGTAAATATCTTGTAAATCAAGCACAAACAAATCATATATATGTATGAAAATGAAAAATACCAATAGAAATTGATATTATATGAAATGAAGCATACATATATAGGAAACAAAATATGAGTATATACAAAAATAATATCAATTGAGATACCAATTGAAAATATGAAGTAAATCAAGTATATAACTCATAATAAATCACCCTTTTCATGACAAGATAAAAGATTTTCAATAAGACATACAAGGCATGCTCACCCATCCGTCCGCCCTTAACGGGGTTGGTAGGGGTTTTCAAAAACTAATGTTTGAAAATATTTTTATAGTGAAAACACTTCCAAATGAAGAATAAATAACTAGTTAAAAGTAATTTTTGAAAAACTAGTTAAAGATCCTTCAAACATGAAATCAAATCATATGAATCCATGAAGCATGCTAAAAATACAAGAATTGACACTCGAAATATATAAGGCTCAAAATATCTCATGAAAATAATGTCATGAGTAAACAAATGAAATGTGAGTGTACCATAATCATGTGAGTAGCATTTCCATGAACTTAAGCAATAAAGCTCAAAAACAAATATCATTTAATCAAACAAGTGAAAAACATGAAAATTCATTTTTCATATAAAGATGAAAATAATAAAAATTTATTTTTCATCTAAAAGCAAACTTTTAGGTATATGTATGTTTTTATCCAAAACTAGTAATATGCATACATATTCCAAACTTAAAAGAGTCCATAATATAAATTACATGACGGCAAATAACTCAAGGGGTATACATGTATAGTTATTAGATTTGAATAAAAATAGCATATACATGAAGTAAACCATATAAAAAAATAGGCAAAACAAGTGTAAATGAGGAAATCATCAAAACTAGGCTATACATGTGCATGTAGTGAGTACAAATGAACAATGAAATGCAAACGTATATGAATCAAATGTTGCTCACTACTTGTACGTGTATCTACACAAGTTTTGACAAAAATTACATCTAAACAAGTATTTACCACATGAAGCATAAAACATAATGATAAAAATAAAACATACTAAAATCATATATGTATATATTAAAGCATATAAACAAAAAGGAGTTTAGAGATAGGTACCAATACATGAACTACACTCTAACTCTCCAAACATGGTGGTTGTCCAACCAAACTTCCCTGATAGCGGTGCATCAAATGTATGTCCATTAAGTCGATGTGCATCCACCATCAAGGCACCAACTCTCTCACGTTTTGTGACAGCCCGTACCTACATCAAATATAAAAGGTGGAGATTTTGGTACCTATTTTCTTTTGGGTCCACGAGGGTTAGTATTGTAAGGAACCCAAACATTCTTATTAGCAAAATTTAAAGAATTAATTCTATCATAACAAAATCTTGCTAAATGGCCTTTGCTACCGCAATGTGTACACTTGTACACTCTACTATGCACATGTGAATGAGTATAATCATGGCGTGCAAAATGTGCATAGGCATGTTGTGGGTGAGGTGCATGAATATGTAGAGCTTGTTTCTTTTGAAACAAGGATTCCAATTTTGAATGGTTAAATGCACATTTGCTCAAAGTTGAGCTCAAACAATCTATTTTATTTTTTAAAATTTAACTTCATTTTTATCAGTAGTTGTGGCATGAAAAGCATGATCAACAAACTTTTTCTTTTTAGAAACATTAAATTTTTCAACAATTTTTCTTTTTAAAGAGTTATTTTCATTCAAAGCAACTTCTTTTTGTTTTTCCACCAAAACAATTTCATTTTTTAAAGAAGTATTTTCTTCACAAAGATCATTTAATTTAGAAAGCAAGGAAATATTTTCATTTTTCAAACATTCGTTTTCTTTTGAAATATTTTCAAATTTAGTTTGAAAAGAATCTTTTTCTTTTAACGTTGCATCAAATTTGTTTATCATTTTCTTGTTATCCTTTTTAAGCATGTCATATTTTTCTAGAAGTTGTTGACAAAATGAAGCAAGTTCATTGTAGGACATATCAACCTCCTCTTCTAGCTAGGATTTGGTGTTTACCTCAAGGAGGTTATCCCCTTGGACCATGTAGCATACACTGGAAGCTTCACTTCCAACATCCGAGTCGCCCCCCGCATAATATTGTTCTTTTTCGCCAAGGGAGATGATGGTGTTTCAAACTACAAAAGCCGAATCAAGATTAGCAACCCTACATAAATAATCATTATTTAGGGTACTCTTCAAAGCATGAATGGCTTTTGAGTTAGCCTCAATATACTTGCTATTTGAACAATATGGATCTTTAATAGTAGCAAGATAAACATGAATGGCTAGGCCTCTGAGGCACATAGACATCTTAACCTTCCAAGTTTGGATGTTAAGAATGTCAAAAGTGGGAGGTGACATGAGATCCATGTGTGTGTACAAATATTGTGATTAGCTACAATTAAGGACCTTTAACTCTAGGTTATAAGACCCAAATCAAGAGCACTTGGCTTTGATACCAACTGTAATCGCCTAGAGGGGGGTGAATAGGTTATTAGCTAATCTAATGGTCAATTAATGCGGAATTAAAACTATTTATGCAAACTAAAACTTCTTAAGCTAAACACCAAGTATAACACAAAAGTGTAGCCGGATTCCCCGTGAAGGGCTCTGGATTAACTCCTCAAGATTCCTCTAGATAAGAGTTGAGGTGCCGCGTTGGCTCTCTTGGTTGAATACAAGTGTTAGCAAACGAACCCCAAGCATATAACAATATGAGCACAAATATATATCAAGAATATAAAGATGAAAGCAATATAAGCAAGCAAGATATAAACAAGAGATAGAGAGAGAGAGCAATCGCAAACACGGGAGAATTGTATCGAGGTTCGAGCACACTTGCTCTACGTCCCCGCCTTCAACACTTTGAAGGATTTCCACTAAAATTGATCCCACCGGATCACTCGATGCCACAACACCTACAAGGAGTTCCCACTAGAACTCTTGGACTCTCTAGTCCCTTCACTCGTTCCCGCAAGAACCACACACCGCAAGCACGCAAGCTTGCCGAGGCCGCACCTCTACAAAGAGCTCTCACTAGAACTCGAAACAGTCGCGAACACACAAGTCCGCCTTCTCAAAGCAAAGACGTAAACTTCAGTGATCTAAACACTTTGATTCTCTCACAATAAAGATCCCTATAGGATAGGTATAGCAATGGAAAGATTAAGTGATTGTGAGAAAACTTGGATTGAATGTGGTGGTGAAAAGCTCAAGAAAATCACTTTTGAAAACTCTTGATAAACTCTCCTTTTGAATGGAAGTATTTGGCTCTAAAACAAGTAAAGAAATCCGCTTAAAAGAGTAGGAAAAAGTAGCTTCAAAATCCACTAAAAATCTTGTTAAAAACAGTCCATTGGTGCGTCCCTTTTATAGGCTAGAAAAACTAGCCTTTGGGGCAAAACTGCAGCCTAGATGGCTGTCGGTCGACCGGCCAACGGTCAGATTTCTGATCGTTAAGCCAGCGGTCGACCGACCGGGTCGACCGTGGCCTGTAACAAAGAGCAGAGCCTCTGCCGGTCGACCGACCCGGTCGACCGGGGCTTTCCAGAGAGCAGAGCTCTCTGGAAGGTCGACCGGGTCGGTCGACGGCCCTCTAGCCAGACTTGACGTGCACGTTTGTGCACGTCGGTTGACCGACTCGGTCGAGGACTCCTAGCTCAGTCGACCAGCCCGGTCAACCGGCAGAAGCTAGAACAGGACATTTTAGGGATTGAAAACTTGGCTTTTTGACTTAAATAAAATCCCATAAAATCTCTAAAAAAATCTATAAAAATAGTTTCAGTATAATACTTTGATATACAAACATGTTTGAGTAAAATCAAGACATGTTACAAACAATTTGAACTATTTTTGTAACCTAGAAATTTTGGTATAAAACAAAATCTGTATTTTTCCAAATAGATTTTTTCAAAACTTCTCTAAATACAAAAACAAGATATTTTAAACACTTTTAAAGTATAGAGTGTATGGATATGATCCACTACACATACATGATGAAATATCTATATTTTGACAATAAACACTAAAAGGTTTTGGCTAAAGATATGTATACTTTGAATACAAAAACCAAACCGGTAATTTTCCAAAATGAAAACACTTTTGTATTTTACCAAAAAGAAAATTCTTTTATGAAAACTCATCTAATTCTTGTGTGTGAGTGTATATGGTATACTTGAGCAATCCACCAACTATTCTATCCTTTACATTTTATCTAAATAAAATCTTAATAAAACAAACCTAGACACAAGTCTTCTCTTGAAGTCTTCATTTGAAGTCTTCTTCTCCTTCTAGACTTGGTCCAAACTTTGATCCAAAGAGTTAGACTCCTCTTGAGTACTTGATGTGGTCTTGATGCATAGGCTCTTGAATCAAACCGTGTTAGCTCGAAAACTTGACTTTAAATTCTTTGTTGAAGCTAAACATGTTGGCCCAAAGGCCCATCACTCTAGTTTTGATGATGATTAACTCATATAGTTATAGTACTAATGATCTTGTATTTAATTAGTCTCAGATTTGTGATCAAGATCTTAGTAGGTGTGTAGCTTCAACAAAGGATTTAAAGTCAAGTTTTGGAGCTAACACGGTTTGATTCAAGAGCCTATGCATCAAGACCACATCAAGTACTCAAGAAGAGTCTAGCTCTTTGGATCAAGTTTGGACCAAGTCAAGAAGATGAGAAGACTTCAAGTGAAGACCTTCAAGATCAAGACTTGAGTCTAGGTTTGTTTTATTAAGATTTTGTTTTTAGTTAAAATGTAAAGGATAGAATAGTTGGTGGATTGCTCAAGTATACCATATACACACACACTCTTGATTTAGATGAGTTTTCATAAAAGAGTTTTTATTTTGGAAAAATACCATTTTGGTTTTTGGTATTCAAAGTTTACATATCTTTAACCAAAACTATTTTTAGTGTTTATTGTCAAAAACATAGATATTTCATCATGTATGTGTAGTGGATCATATCCATACACTCTATGCTTTAAAAGTGTTTAAAATATCTTGTTTTTGTATTTGGAGAAGTTTTTGAAAAATCTATTTTGAAAAAATACAGTTTTGTTTTTAGCCAAAATTTCTAAGTTACAAAAATAGTTCAAAATGTTTGTAACATGCTTTGATTTTGCTCAAACATGTTTGTTTATCAAAGTTTAATATTAAACTATTTTTGTAGATTTTTCGTGAATTTATGAGATTTTATTTTAAATAAAAAACTCAAGTTTTAAATCCTGTAAATGGCCTGCCAGGCTCTGGCGATCGACCGACCGGTCCACCGGACCAGGAGCCGGTCGACCAGAACGGTCGACCGACGTGCACAGACATGTACAGGATGGGCCGGTCGACCGCACGGTCGACCGCCAGAGAGTGTCTGCTCTCTGGAAACGGCCCCGGTCGACCGGGAGGTCAACCGGCAGAGAGCTCAGCTCTCTGTATCCTTTCCATGGTCGACTGGCCGGTCGACCGCTGGCATAATGGTCAGAATTCTGACCGTTGGCTGGTCGACTGGGCGGTCGACCGACAGGTCATCCTGGCTCCCAATGGCTAATTTTTTTGAACCTATTTAAAGGGGGCTTTCGGGGCTGTTTTAGCTAAGATTTTGAAGTGGGTTTTGAGCCAGTTTTTCTAACTCTATTAGGTGTTTATCTCCACTTGTTTAAGAGCCAAAATTGCCATATCAAAAGGAGAGAATTTCAAGAGTGTTTGAAAAATGATTTCTTGTGTTTTCTATCAAAATTTCAATCCTTATTTTTCTCATAAACACTTGAGCTATCCATTGACATATTCATCCTATAGGAGTGTTATTGTGAGAGTGTTTATTGGTGATCAAAATGTTTAGATCACCAAGAGTTCTTTCTTGTACTTTGAGGAGGCGGACGTGTGTGTTCGCATTATTTCGGGTTCTAATGTGAACTCGGTGTTTGAGGTGCGGCCTCGGCGAGCGGTGTGTTCTTGCGGGAATGAGTAAAGGGACTAGAGAGTCCAAGGTGTTCAAGTGTGAACTCGCCTTGTAGGTGTTGCGGCACCGAGTGATCCGGTGGGATCGGTTTATAGTGAAAATCCTTCAAGTGTTGAAGGCGGGGACGTAGAGCATGTGTGCTCGAACCTTGAAACAAATCTCCCGTGTTTGTGATTACTCTCTCTATCTCTTACTTGTTTATATCTTACTTGCTTATATTGCTTTCATCTTTATATGCTTGATATATATTTGTATGCTTAATTGTTATATGCTTGGGCTTTATTTGCTAACACTAGTATTCAACCAAGAGAGCCAACGCGGCACCTTAACTCTTATTTAGAGGAATCTTGAGGAGTTAGTCCAGAGCCCTTCACGGGGAATCTGGCTACACTCTTGTGTTATACTTGGTGTTTAGTTTAAGAAGCTTTATTGCGTTAAATAAGTTTTAATTCCACATTAATTATTAGATTAGCTCATCACCTATTCACCCCCCTCTAGGTGATTACAATTGGTATCAGAGCCAAGTGTTCTTGATTTGGGCCTTACAACCTAGAGTTAAAGATCCTCATTTTATAGCTAATCACAATATTTGTTTACACACACCATGGATTTCATGTCACCTCCCACCTTTGGCATTCTTAACATCCAAACTTGGAAGGTTAAGATGTCCTTATTCCTCAAAGGCCTAGGCATTCATGTTTATCTTGCTACTATTAAAGATTCATATGTTAACAATAGTAAGTATATTGAGGCTAACTCAAAAGCCATTCATGCTTTGAAGAGTACCCTAAACAATGATTATTTATGTAGGGTTGCTAACATTGACTCGACTTTTGTAGTTTGGAACACCATCATCTCCCTTGGCGAAAATGAACAATATTATGCGGGGAGCGACTCAGAGTTTGGAAGTGACGCTTCCAATGTATGCTACATGGTCCAAAGGGATAACCCCCTTGAGGTAAACACCGAATCCGAGTTAGATGAGGATGTTGATATGCCTTATAATGAACTAGCATCATTTTGTCAGCAACTCTTAGAAAAATATGACATGCTTAAAAAGGATCATAAGAAATTGAAAAATAAATATGATTCCATTTTGGTAGAAAAAGATTCATTTCAAAATAAAGTTGCATGCATTTCAAAAGAAAATGAAGTTTTAAAAAATGAGAATATTTCCTTACTTTCTGAATTAAATGACTTGTGTGAAGGAAATAATACTTTGAAAAATAAAATCATTTTGGTGAAAAAACAAAAAGAAGTTGCTTTAAATGAAAACAACTCTTTAAAAAGAAAAATTGTTGAAAAAGAAAAAGAAAATGTTTCTAAAAATAAAAAGAATAATGATTCTCATTCTCACCATGCTTTACATGCCACTATTAATCAAAATGAGATTAAATTTTTGAAAAACAAAATAAATTGTTTGAGCTCAACTTTGAGCAAATATGCATTTAATCATAAGAGATTGGAAATCTTGTTGTCAAGGAAACAAGTTTTCCATGCTCATGCACAACACCCACATCATGCATATGCACACTTTGCACGTCATAATCACACTCATACACATGTGCATAGTAGAGTGTACAGGTGTACACATTGCGGCCGCAAAGGCCATTAGAAAAATTTTGTTATGATAAGATAAATGCTTTAAATTTTGCTAATAAGAATGTTTGGGTTCCTTACAATGCTAACCCTCAAGGACCCAAAAGAAAATGGCTACCAAAATCCCCACCTTTTGTACTTGATATAGGTGCGGGCTCTCACACAACGTGAGAGAGTTGGTGCCTTGATGGTGGATGCACATGGACTTGATGGACAAACGTTTGTTGGACCGCTATCAAGAAGGTTTGGTGGGATAACCACCTGTTTTAGAGAATTAGAATATAGTTCTTTGGTTTGGTAACTATCTCTAAACTCCTAATTTAGTTTACATGCTTTTTACTTCACATTTTTAGCATGTTCATGTTTTATATTTGTGCTTCATGTGGTAAACACTTGTTTAAATGTAGTCTTTATTAAAACTTGAAAATATACTTGTACAAGTAGTGAGCAACATTTGATTCATATACGTTTGTACTTCGTTGTTCATGTGTACTCACTATATGCACATGTATAGCCTAGTTTTGATGGTTCTCGCATTTACACTTGTTTTGTCAATTTTCATGTTTTTGCTTCATGTATATGCAACTTTTATTCAAATCTAATAAATATACATGAATGTCTCTTGAGTCTCTTGCCATGCAAATTATATCATGGACTCTTTTTATATTTGGGATATGTATGCATATTGTTAGTTTTGAATAAATCATACATACACCTAGAAGTTTGTTTTTAAGATGAAAAATGAATTTTTATGATTTTCATCTTTATATGAAAAAAGAATTTTCATTATTTGTTTGATAAAATGATATTCATGTTTGTCTTGAGCTTTATTGACTAATTTTCATAAATATGCTATTCACATGTTGTTTGTACACTCATATTTAACTTGTTTTCTCATGACTATGTTTTCATGAGTCTTTATGAGCTTTATAGATTTCGAGTGTCCAACTTTATGTATTTAGTATGCTTCATGATATACATATGATTTGGTTTCATGTTTTTGAAGGATCTTTAACTAGTTTTTCAAAAATTATTTTAACTAGTTATGTATTCTTCATTTTGGTAGTATTTTCACTATACTAAAATATTTTCAAACACTTGTTTTTGAAAACCCCTACCAACCCCTTTTAAAGGGAGGACGGATGGGCGAGTATGCCTTGTAAGCTTTATTGAAAATCTTTTATCTTGTGCATAGAAAGGGTGGTAATTATGAGTTATATACTTGATTTACATTGTTATTTTCAATTGGTATCTCAATTGATATTTATTTTGTATATACTCAAATTTTGTTTTCTATATATGTATGCTTCATTTCAAATAATATCAATTTCTATTGATATTCTCTTTTCATACATATATATGATTTGTTTGTTCTTGATTGTCAAGATATTTACATGTTTAAAGCACAAAGTATGTTTATGCTAAGATTAATTCAAATCTTAATTTTTAATTGATTTCTCAATTGGTACTTTTTATATAAGCTTATGTATTATCTTTAATTGGTATTTTTTTATGATTAGTATTTTTATTGATATCAAAATGTACAATATGTTTCAATTCGTATCTATTGATCTATTTATTTTAATTGATATCCATGAAAATTTATATTGGTATCAAAATATAAAATACTTTCTTTCATTGGTATCAAGATTACAATTTATATCAAAATTTCAATTGATAAAATGTTTCAATTACAATTAAAATTTAAAATTTGTAATGTTTATTTACAATTGATATCTTAAAATTTGATTTACTAAGATATCTCAAAATTTGTTTTATTGAGAAAATTAAAAAATGTTTTGATGTGTATTGCCTATATGCAAGGGGAGCTTAACATCTCTTCTACATATAGATTCATGTGGAGTGTATCTTATATTGAGGAGCTTGACAACTCTTCTCTATGTGGTACACGTGTGTAGGGGGAGCTTCACATCTCCTCTTATGCATTGCATATTATATGTTATGTGAATTAGAGCTTGTCATCCCTTCTTCATGTAATGTATATATGTAGGGAAGTTAACTTAGCGTCTTCCTCTTCATGAATGTATATCGCATATATCTCCTTATTGGTTGATTTGAGTTCACCTCTTTGTTGATTTTTTTTTTGTTTCTAACAAAAAGGGGAGAACATTATTTTGTGTTTATTTTAACCCTATTATTGATGATTGACAAAAAGGGGGAGAAAGATTTTGAGTTTATATATGTATATTTGTGTTTTTGCATATATTGAGTTTATGCATCTTACAATAAACAAATAGATATATGAGAAAAAAGATTTTGAGAGTTTAAACAAAAAAACAAAAAAAGGGGGAGAAAGTTTTTTTTGAAAAATATGTTTGATATATGCATGTTTCTCTCTCCTTGTTGATGCATACTGAAATCACCTAGAGGGGGGGTGAATAGGTGATAATGCTAATCAATGCACAATAAAAAATTTGATGCAACAATCAACCCAAAACAAGACTAGAAGTAGAATACCCCGTGAAGGGCTCTGAACTCCTTCCTCCTGATTCCTCTAGATATGAGTTGGAGGTGCGCAATGCAATCTTGTTGTATGAGTATAAGATTGACAATATGAATATGAAACAATGAATATAGCAATGAATATATATATATATATATATATATATATATATATATATATATATATATATATATATATATATATATATATATATATATATATATATATATATATATATATAGCAAGTAATTGAAGCAAGTAATTAAAACAAATAATTGAAGCAAGAATATAATGCAAGAGATAAGAGCAAGTAAACCAAACGCAAACACCGAGAATTTTTCCGAGGTTCGAGCACCCAGCTCTACGTCCCCGCCTTCACCCAAAAGGATTTCTAGCCACTATAACTTCAAAAAGAATTACAATCACACCGAAATACCCAACTCCACAATCTCAAGTACAAGTTCTCTCTTGGTAATCAAAAGACCACAAACTATCTTTTGCAAAAGCCTCTTTCCCTTACGAGAATCCTGTGGAATAATGGTTAGTATTGAAGCTCAAATATTGTAAGTGGAAAAAGGAAATGAACTTGAGAGAGTTTAGAAAATAAAACTTCAGTGATGAGAGATTCTTCAGCACAAAAACCAAGGACCAAACTCTTTTGAAAGCCTTTGAAAACTTTTGAAACTTTTTCGTAAATGCTTGTTGTGTTTTTAAAACTCTCCCTAATCACCCCTATTTATAGGAGAGGGCTAGGGATTAAAGAGTAAACCCTCATAATACTAATTAGGAAGTATTAGACCCAGAAAATACCATTTAAACACGTTTAGAGAAGAAAAAGACAAATTTAAAACGTGTTTAAAAACTAGCCGTTGTGGCTGAAACGACTATCTCGGTCGACCGGCCGGTCGACCGGGATTCAAACAAAAGAGCCGTTGCAGGCTCTCGGTCGACCGCCCGGTCGACCGAGACAAACAGAGAGCAACACCACTTCAGTCGGCCAGCCACCCGGTCGACCGAAGGTCTCCGGTCGACCGCCCGGTCGACCGGGAAACATGCACACGGATACGCACAAAAACTGCCAGAAGTCCAGTCGACTGGGTCGGTCGACCGAACTGACCTTACTTAGTGACGGTCGACCGGTCGGTTGACCGGCTCAGGCCAAAAGTCAAAACTGAAACTAATTTTGAAAGGGATTTGAAATCTAAGAAAATAGTTTTGATTAGAGATATATATAAAACATAAAATTGAGTTTATAATCAAAAGGCTTTGTATTAAAATATTTTGTATATATATAGGGAATATTTCTAGGAAAGGCATGTGCGCAAAAACGTGTGTGTGTGTGTGTGTTGGAATATGGAGCTTCAACCCTATTCACTATTCTTTAACAAAAACTATAAAACTAAAAACAAATCTAATGAAGTCTTTTTGAGCAATCTTGAAGTCTTGAGCCATGCAAAGCCTAGCTAGAGCCTTCTCTTCTATGTTCCTTCCTTGATGTGCCATAAGCCTTCTTTGCTCCATGAACCTAGAATTTCTTGCAAAAGCTACGCCTCCAAACATGGTATAAACCTGAAACTTATCTTGAACAAACTTATTAGTACCAAATAGCTCTTATTTGTTTTGTTATCATCAAAACTCTAAACAAATGGAGAGTATAACCTTTTGGGCTAACAATCTCCCCCTTTTTGATGATGACAAAACAAATAGGCTATGTTAAAAAATAAAAGAGAGGTGTAAGCTCCCCCTCAAATTATGCTACATTAAACAAATAAAAACAACATATTAAAGAGAGGTGTAAGCTCCCCCTCAAATTATGCTACATTTAACAAATAAAAACAACATATTAAAGAGAGGTATAAGCTCCCCCTCAAATTATGCTACATTAAACAAATAAAAACAACATATTAAAGAGAGGTGTAAGCTCCCCCTCAAATTATGCTACATTAAACAAATAAAAACAACGTAATATGCAAGCAAAAACCATGAGACTAAAAACCATGAGGTATTAAACACTTGCAAAACACTTAAATACAAGAAATCATAAACACTTTGTAAAAACAAAAACAATATAAATTTATATTGGAATCAAGACCATAATAAACTCAAACTTATTCTCCCCCTTTTTGTCATACATCAAAAAGGGTAAGAAAAACATTTTTATTCAATAACACAAACATTTAGTTCACCACAAATAAAGGAGAATCTAGCAAAATCTAGTGGTTTAGTGAAAATATCGGCAAGTTGCAAATCCGTGGAAACATAATCAATATCTATATCACCTTTCTCAAAATGATCTCTAAGAAAGTGATATCTAATCTCAATGTGTTTGGTCTTACTATATTGATTTGCATTCTTAGTCATGTGAATAGTACTAGTATTATCACAAAATATTTTTATATGGTTATAATACAAATCATAATCAAGGAGAGTATGTTTCATCCAAAGGACTTGTGCACAACAAGCCCCCACCGTAACATACTCCGCCTCGGCGGTTGAGAGAGCTACGGAATTTTGTTTCTTAGAGGACCATGAAACAAGACAATTACCAAGAAGTTGACATGTCCCACTAGTACTCTTTTTTTCTACTCTACAACCCGCATAGTCGGCATCCGAATAACTCGTCATTGAGAAATCTCCGGTTTTCGGATACCATAGACCCATTCCAATTGTGCCCTTAATATAACGAATGATGCGTTTTACCGCAATAAGATGGGACTCTTTAGGACACGATTGGAATCTTGCACAAAGACACACACTAAATATGATGTCCGGCCTACTTGCCGTCAAATACAACAAACTTCCTTTCATGCTTATATATAACTTAATATCAACATATTTACCTTGGTCATCCTTATCAAGCTTGGTTGTAGTTGCCATGGGAGTGTTGCAAACTTTTGAGCCTTCAAGTCCAAACTTCTTTACGAGTTTCTTTGCATACTTGGCTTGACATATGAAATTCCCATCTTGCAATTGCTTGATTTGGAGTCCAAAAAAGAAATTCAATTCACCCATGGAAGACATTTCAAACTCACATTGCATAACCTTTTCAAACTCCTTGCATAAAAACTCATTAGTAAAACCAAAGATTATATCATCAACATAAATTTGCACAATTAAAATGTCATTATCAACATGCTTAGTAAAAAGAGTTGTGTCTACTTTGCCTTTAACAAAATCATTTGAAATGAGAAAACTAGAAAGCCTTTCATACCAAGCTCTTGGAGCTTGTTTCAATCCATACAAAGCTTTATCAAGTTTAAAAATAAAATTGGGATGAACATGATCAACAAAACCGGGAGGTTGTTCAACATAAACTTTTTCATTAATAAAACCATTTAAAAATGCACTTTTCACATTCATTTGAAAAAGTTTAAAATTTTTAAAAAGATGCAAAAGCTAGTGTCATCCGTATGGCTTCAAGCCATGCTACGGGTGCAAAGGTCTCCTCAAAGTCAATTCCTTCAACTTGAGTGTAACCTTGGGCCACTAACCTAGCTTTATTCCTAATAATATTTCCGGACTCATCCATCTTGTTCCTAAAGATCCACTTGTACCAATTATTGGTCTATCGTGAGGCCTAGGAACAAGGTGCCAAACTTGGTTACGCTCAAATTGATTGAGTTCCTCTTGCATGGCTAGTAACCAATATGAGTCCCCCTCGGCTTCGAGGATGTTTTTGGGTTCAAAATGAGAAATAAATGCAAAGTTACCACATAAGTCATGAAGTTTGGAGCGAGTTGTTACCCCTTTAGAGACATCACCTAAAATGAGTTCCTTGGGGTGATTTGTAGCGTATCTCCAATCTTTAGGAAGTGATTGAGAGCTTTCCTTTTTATTCTCTTGAACATCACCAATGGGTTCTTACTTTTCTTCTTGAGCGGGTGAGTTCTTCAAGGATAGTCTCTCCATGTCTTCACCTAATGGGTCAATCTCTACAACATTCTCAACAACCACATTAGATTCTTCAAATTTAACATGCATGGATTCTTCAATGGTAAGGAAAGATCTATTGAATATTCTATAAGCTTTACTAGTAGAAGAGTATCCAACAAAGATAGCTTCATAAGCCTTAGCATCAAATTTACCCAAGTTATCTCTAGTATTCAAACCAAAACACTTGCATCCAAAAACTTTGAAATATGAAACATTAGGTTTTCTAGAATGATACATTTCAAAAGATGTTTTGGAAGAATTTTTACACAAATAAATACGATTTGAAATATAGCATGCGGTGTTTACGGCCTCGGCCCATAAATATTGAGGGAGGTCATATTCACTTATCATGGTCCTAGCCTTCTCTTGAAGTGTTCTATTTTTTTTTTCTACAACTCCATTTTGTTGTGGAGTTCTAGAACATGACATTTCATGCTTGATTCCCTTTTCATCACAATAAGTCATGAAGAGTTGGTTAACAAACTCACCACCTCTATTACTCCTTATTTTCAAAATCGAAAAACCTTTTTCTTTTTCAACCCTTTTTCGAAAAACTTTGAAATGAGAAAAAGTTTGATCTTTGTGTTCCAAAAAGAAAACCCAAGTAAAACGGAAAAAATCATCAACTTAAACAAATGCATATCTACTACCATTTAAGCTTTTAGTTTTAGTTGGTCCAAAAAGATCCATATGAATTAATTCTAATGGCTAGTTGACATGACATCCTTGATTGGTTTGAAGGAAGACTTGGTTTGTTTTTCAAGTTGGCACGGACCACAAATGCGGTCTTTCTCAAATTTCAAGTAAGGAATACCCTTCACAAATTCCTTAGAATTAATCCTAGAAAGATGGTAAAAAGATGCATGTCCTAATCTTCTATGCCAAAGCCAAGAATTTTCATCAAAAACATTCAAGCATTTAGTAGAACAATCCAAATTAAGCATGTCAATGATATAAACATTATCATCACGAAATCCGGTGAGAATACAATCGTCAGTTTTGCAATCAAAAATCTTGCAAGAAGAGTCATCAAAAACAACTTTAAGTCCACGATCACAAAGTTGACTTATACTAAACAAGTTATGTTTTAAACCATCAACAAGAACAACATTTTCTATAATGGGAGATGCACCAATTTGAATGTTACCTATACCGATGATAGTGCCCTTGGAGTCATCCCCGAGGTGACGGTGCCACCTTCAACGTACCTTGATAGGGTTGTAAAGTTGTTGATATCCCATGTCATGTGTCTTGAACAACCACTATCAAGGTACCACCGCTCCTTACGTCTTAGAGCCTTGGTGTGTACCTACATCAAATAATTTAGGACTTGATTTTGGTACCCATATTTTCTTGGGTCCTAAACTGTTAGTATCATGAACCCATACAAGATTATTTGTTCTATTTATTTGGTCATAACAAAACTTAGCCAAATGTCCATTCTTACCACAATAAGTGCATCTATACACTCTACCATATTTAAAAGCATAGTGAGTGTGTGACTTGTGAGCATGTGTAGATTTAGCATGAGTGTTGTGTGTAGTGTGAGCATGAGAAATTTTGACATGTGAAGCTTTAACATGAGAATTGTGCTTTTTAGAAAACATTTCCTCAAGTTTCTTAGTGTTGAAAGCACAATCCTTCAAAACTTTTTCAAAATCAACAATTCTAGTTTTTAATGAAGAAATTTCTTTTTCATCAATCTTTGGAAATTTTGCTTTGCAAGCAACTTTGTAAGCACTAAATTCATTTTGAGTAAAAATAATATTTGAAGAAATTTCATCTTTTTCTTTAGAAACAATAGCGAGTTGATTTTTAAAAAAAGCAACTTCCTTTTTCAATTTTGAGCATTCTATCTTTTTATTATCATAACTCTCCGAAAGTTCAACAAAAGCATGTACAAGTACTTCTTTACTTAATTCATCTTCTTCATCAAGAGGTTGAGGGGTTACCTTTGGTGTGTTTACCATGAAACACATGTTTGCCGTGTCCACCTCGTCTTCGGACTTGCTTTCTGAATCCCAAGTGGCTTTGTAAGCTTTCTTTTCGACCGGCTTCTTTTGCTTGAAGGAGGAAGTCACCTTTTTCTTGAATTTCAGACAATCGGCCATGATATGTCCGGGCTTTCGACAATTGTAGAAAATGATTCTTCTCTCCTCTTTCCCTTCAAATTTTCTTCTAAAGTTGAGCTTGTTTTTCAGTACATTCTCTTCACGTTTCGCACAAGGAGGGATAGCTCCTCATCTTCTTCTTCATCTTCTTCATCGTCATCAAGAGTGGAGGAAGACTTGAAGGCTATGGATTTCTTCTTTTGAGGAGCCGCTTCTTCTCTTGCCTTCTTTTCCATCTCATGAGTCTTCAAGTTTCCAATGAGACATATGTGATCCATTTCATCCTTGTCATTCAATTCTTTCAAGGTGGTGGCCTTTATCTCCCATGATGAAGGAAGAGCCTGAATCACTTTCCTCACCTTTTGGTCATTGCTAATATCATCACCTAAAGAGGAAAGAGCATTGGTAATTTTAGTAAACCTTGTAATCATGCAATCAATAGATTCATCATCAATCATTTTAAAGCTTTCATATTGGGACCTCAAGAGATCTATCTTAGCTCTCTTTACTTGTGATGTCCCCTCGTGTGTGACCAACAAATGTTGCCAAATCTCATAGGCGGATTGGCAATGTATTACCCGTGTAAGGTCATCCTCATTCAAGGCGGTTCGGAGGGAATTTTGGGCCTTAGAGTTAGCCTCATATTCTCTAAAGGTAAAATCGGACCAAGTGCTTTCATCACTATTGGGTCTAACATAGGGTATGGTCAAAGATTTTGCAACTAAGCTACCTAAAGATTGTAAAAAAATAGTCATCCTACCTTCCAAATAGGGAAATTAAGTCCATCAAATTTAGGAGGGGTTTTGATATTATCGGCCATGTTTACTAGTGAATGAATGGATGAATGCAAATGTTGATTAGCAAATTTTAAGGATCTCTCTAAGGAGGTTAAGCCAAACCTAGAGTCCAAGCTCTGATACCAATTGAAATCACCTAGAGGGGGGTGAATAGGTGATAATGCTAATCAATGTACAATAAAAAATTTGATGCAACAATCAACCCAAAATAAGACTAGAAGTCGAATACCCCGTTAAGGGCTCTGAACTCCTTCCTCCTGATTCCTCTAGATATGAGTTGGAGGTGCGCAATGCAATCTTGTTGTATGAGTATAAGATTGACAATATGAATATGAAACAAATGAATATAGCAATGAATATATATATATATATAGCAAGTAATTGAAGCAAGTAATTAAAACAAATAATGGAAGCAAGAATATAATGCAAGAGATAAGAGCAAGTAAACCAAACGCAAATACCGAGAATTTTTTCGAGGTTCGAGCACCCAGCTCTACGTCCCCACCTTCACCCAGAAGGATTTCTAACCACTATAACTTCACAAAGAATTACAATCACACCGGAGTACCCAACTCCACAATCTCAAGTACAAGTTCTCTCTTGGTGATCAAAAGACCACAAACTATCTTTTGCAAAAGCCTTTTTCCCTTACAAGAATCCTGTAGAATAATGGTTAGAATTGAAGCTCAAATATTGTTAAGTGGAAAAAGGAAATGAACTTGAGAGAGTTTAGAAAATAAAACTTCAGCGATGAGAGATTCTTCAGCACAAAAACCAAGGACCAAACTCTTTTGAAAGCCTTTGAAAACTTTTGAAACTTTTTGTAAATGCTTGTTGTGTTTTTAAAACTCACCCTAATCACTCCTATTTATAGGAGAGGGCTAGGGATTAAAGAGTAAACCCTCATAATGCTAAGTAGGAAGTATTAGACCCAGAAAATACCATTTAAACACGTTTAGAGAAGAAAAAGACAAATTTAAAACGTGTTTAAAAACTAGCCGTTATGGCTAAAACGACTATCTCGGTCGACCGGCCGGTCGACCGGGATTCAAACAAAAGAGCCGTTGCAGGCTCCCGGTCGACCGAAACAAACAGAGAGCAACACCACTTCAGTCGGCCAGCCGCCCGGTCGACCGCCCGGTCGACCGGGAAACATGCACACGGATACGCAAAAAAACTGCCAGAAGTCCAGTCGACTGGGTCGGTCGACCGAACTGACCTTACTTAGTGACGGTCGACCGGTCGGTCGACCGGCTCAGGCCAAAAGTCAAAACTGAAACATAATTTTGAAAGGGATTTGAAATCTAACAACATAGTTTTGATTAGAGATATATATAAAACATAAAATTGAGTTTATAATCAAAAGGCTTTGTATTAAAATATTTTGTATATATTTATAGGGAATATTTCTAAGAAAGGCATGTGCGCAAAAACGTGTGTGTGTGTTGGAATATGGAGCTTCAACCCTATTCACTATTCTTTAACAAAAACTATAAAACTAAAAACAAATCTAATGAAGTCTTTTTGAGCAATCTTGAAGTCTTGAGCCATGCAAAGCCTAGCTAGAGCCTTCTCTTCTATGTTCCTTCCTTAATGTGCCATAAGCCTTCTTTGCTCCATGAACCTAGAATTTCTTGCAAAAGCTAAGCAATGGCCTCCAAACATGGTACAAACCTGAAACTTATCTTGAACAAACTTATTAGTACCAAATAGCTCTTATTTATTTTGTTATCATCAAAACTCTAAACAAATGGAGAGTGTAACCTTTTGGGCCAACACATACATTTGTTTAGTATCATGTGCTTCATTGAATATCTTATTTTTATTGTGATGCATGAGTTAAGGGGGAGCTTCTTTGAAGCTTTACTTTAATCCATCCATGTATAACTCAATGAGTTTTTTCATCAACAAAAAGGGGGAGATTATTGGCCCAAAGGCCCATCACTCTAGTTTTGATGATGATTAACTCATGTAGTTATAGTACTAATGATCTTGTGTTTAATTAGTCTCAGATTTGTGATCTAGATCTTAGTAGGTGTGTAGCTTTAACAAAGAATTTAAAGTCAAGTTTTGGAGCTAACACGGTTTGATTCAAGAGCCTATGCATCATGACCACATCAAGTACTCAAGAGAATTCTAGCTCTTTGGATCAAGTTTGGACCAAGTCAAGAAGATGAGAAGACTTCAAGTGAAGACCTTCAAGATCAAGACTTGAGTCTAGGTTTGTTTTATTAATATTTTATTTTTAGTTAAAATGTAAAGGATAGAATAGTTGGTGGATTGCTCAAGTATACTATATACACACACACTCTTGATTTAGATGAGTTTTCATAAAAGAGTTTTTATTTTGAAAAATACCATTTTGGTTTTTGGTATTCAAATTTACATGTCTTTAACCAAAACTATTTTTAGTGTTTATTGTCAAAAACATAGATATTTCATCATGTATGTGTAGTGGATCATATCCATACACTCTATGCTTTAAAAGTATTTAAAATATCTTGTTTTTGTATTTGGAGAAGTTTTGAAAAATCTATTTTGGAAAAATACAGTTTTTGTTTTTAGCCAAAATTTCTAAGTTACAAAAATAGTTCAAAATGTTTGTAACATATTTTGATTTTGCTCAAACATGTTTATTTATCAAAGTATAACATTGAAACTATTTTTGTAGATTTTTCATGAATTTATGAGATTTTATTTTAAATAAAAAACTCAAGTTTTAAATCCTGTAAATGGCCTGCCAGGCTCTGGCGGTCTTTCGACCGGTCAACCGGACCAGGAGCCGGTCGACCGACGTGCACAGACGTGCACAGGATAGGCCGGTCGACCGCCAGAGAGTGTCTGCTCTCTGGAAACGGCCCCGGTCGACCGGGCGGTCGACCGGCAGAGAGCTCAGCTCTCTGTATCCTTTCCACGGTCGACCGGGCGGTCGACCGCTGGCACAACGGTCAGAATTCTGACCGTTGGCCGGTCGACCGGGCGGTCGACCAACAGGTCATCCTAGCTTCCAACGGCTAGTTTTTTAGAGCCTATTTAAAGGGGGCTTTTGTGGATGTTTTAGCTAAGATTTTGAAGTGGGTTTTGAGCTAGTTTTTCCAACTCTATTAGGTGTTTATCTCCACTTGTTTAAGAGCCAAAATTGTCATATCAAAAGGAGAGATTTTCAAGAGTACTTTGAAAAGTGATTTCTTGTGTTTTCTACCAAAATTTCAATCCTTGTTTTTCTCACAAACACTTGAGCTATCCATTGACATATTCATCCTATAGGAGTGTTATTGTGAGAGTGTTTATTGGTGATCAAAGTGTTTAGATCACCAAGAGTTCTTTCTTGTACTTTGAGAAGGCGGACGTGTGTGTTCGCATTGATTCGGGTTCTAGTGTAAACTCGGTGTTTGAGGTGCGGCCTCGGTGAGCTAGTGGGCTTGTGGTGTGTTCTTGCAGGAACGAGTAAAGGGACAAGAGAGCCCAAGGAGTTCAGGTGTGAACTCACCTTGTAGGTGTTGCGGCACCGAGTGATCCGGTGGGATCGGTTTATAGTGAAAATCCTTCAAGTGTTGAAGGCGGGGACGTAGAGCAAGTGTGCTCGAACCTCGAAACAAATCTCCCGTGTTTGCGATTGCTCTCTCTCTTATCTCTTACTTGTTTATATCTTGCATGCTTATATTGCTTTCATCTTTATATGCTTGATATATATTTGTGTGCTTAATTGTTTTATGGTTGGGGTTTGTTTGCTAACACTAGTATTCAACCAAGAGAGCCAACGCGGCATCTGAACTCTTATTTAGAGGAATCTTGAGGAGTTAGTCCAGAGCCCTTCACGGGGAATCCGGCTATATTCTTGTGTTATACTTGGTGTTTACTTTAAGAAGCTTTAGTTTGCATTAAATAAGTTTTAATTCCGCATTAATTAACCATTAGATTAGCTCATCACCTATTCACCCCCTCTAGGTGATTTCAAAACACCTACTAAGATCTTGATCACAAATCTGAGACTAATTAAACACAAGATCATTGTACTATAACTACATGAGTTAATCATCATCAAAACTAGAGTGATGGGCCTTTGGGCCAACACGGTCGACCGGCCAAATAGGCTGGCCATGTGCACGTCTTCTTGCATATCGGTCGACTGCGCTGGTTGACCGACCACTGGTCCGGTCGACCGGTCTGGTTCACCGCCAGTCTGTTTGGCTGGGTTTTTAGGATTTAAAACTTAGGTGTTTTGATTCCAATTAAATCCCATAAAATTACAAAAATTTCAGAAAAATAAGTTCTTTTAAGATCTTTGAAATACAAATATGTGTGACTAAAATTCAACATATATTATAAACAATTTGAACTATTTTTGTGATATTGAATTAGGTTTTAAACAAAAATCGGTATTTTTCAAAACTTGAATTTTTGAAATGGAAAACTGTTTTCTCCAAAACTCATGTAAATACAAAACATGATATTGAAACAACTTTGAAGTATATTATATATGGATAGAATCCAATATACATATAAGGATATATATATATATATCTATGTTTTTGACATGAAATCCAAAAACTGATTAAACCGAAAACCAAAACCAATAAACTTTAAACTTGTGTGTGTATGTGAACTTGAGCATATCAACACTATCTACCTTTACACAAGATCTAAATACAATCTTAAACTAATAAACCGAGGTCTTCTTCTTCTTCTCCAAGTCGACTCGATCCAAATGCGATCCAATGAGCTTGACTCCAACCGAGTAATAGATGCGATCTTGACGCACAAGCTTTTGAATCAACCCATGAAAGCTCCAAAACTCCTTTATTGAAGCTAAACACCTACTAAAATCTTGATCAAATATCTGAAACTAAATATCACAAGATTATTAGTAAACTATAACTACATGAGTTAATCATCATCAAAATTAGAGTAAAGGGCCTCTGGGCCAACAGTTTTCAATGTAGGAAAACAACCCAGGGATATGAATGATCAAACATTTGAGGTCAACTCCATTGAAAGTTTGACAAATAAGCATGGAGATAGACACGGAGAGCGAGTTTGATCTGGAGTCTGAGGATTTCAATTTAGACCAGATCATTGATTCAGTAGTGGATTGGGCGTCAAGCCCAAGTGTACCTAATCCAAAGACTGAAATTTCAATTCTCCCTTCTAATGAATCCACTCCTTCCATAGATTTAAAAGCTTTGCCCGAACGCCTCAAGTACGCCTACCTAGGTGGAAGAGAAACCCTGCCTGTCATCATAGCATCCCATCTGACTAGGAAATAAGAGGAAAGCTTGATGTCAATTTTAAGAAAACACAGAGAAGCCATAGATGGACAATGAATGACATTAAAAGGATAAGTCCAGTGATAATACAACACCGAATTCATTTGAACGATAAAGCGATTCCTAGGAGGGACCACAATGTAGACTTAACCCAGTCATGCAAGATGATGTGAAAATAGAAATTTTAAAACTGTTAGACAATGGGATAATTTATCCCATTTCTGATAGCCAATGGGCTCGCCCGGTCCACGCTCTCCCTAAGAAAGCTGGTTTCACAATAGTAGAAAATGAACACAAGGAGTTGGTACAAATAAGAGTACCTGCCAAGGCTCGTGTTTGTATTGACTATTAAAAATTGAATGCTGCTACCCGTAAAGACCACTTTCTGCTACCCTTCTTCGATCAAATGCTAGAACGCTTGGCTGGACACGAGTGCTACTATTTTTTGGACAGGTACTCAGGATACGATCAGATTCCTATTGCTGCAGAGGACCAGGAGAAGACCATGTTCACTTGCCCATTCGGAACCTTTGCCTACTGACGCATGCCCTTTGGATTATGCAATGCTCCCGTTTCATTCCAACAGTGCATGGTCAGTCTTTCTCCGTTATGGTAGAACATTTCCTAGAAATTTTCATGGATGATTTCTCCATCTACAGAGATTCATTTGACCAATGTCTTCATCATCTAGTGTTAATTCTTCAAGGATGCACGGAAAAGAACTTAACTCTAAATTGAGAAAAATGTCACTTCATGATAAGACGGGGGATTACCTTAGGCCATGAGATCTCGAGGAGAGGAATCAAAGTTGACAAAGTGAAGATAGAAGTAATCGCAAAGCTTCCACCACCCAAATGCATTAATGATATCCGATCTTTTTTAGGGCATGCTGGGTTCTACCGACGCTTTATTAAGGACTTTAAATCGCTAGACTCTTAACTAACTTGCTCGCAATAGACGTGCCCTTTTGATTTTGACGATGGATGTTTTAAATCATGCGAGAAGCTTAAGTAAGAATTGATATCTGCACCCATCATTTCTGCTCCTGACTGGACCCAACCATTTGAGATCATGTGTGATGCTTCAGACCTTGTCATTGGCACTATCCTAAGACAGCGTATCGATAATCGGCAACATGTGATCTACTATTCGAGTAGGATATTGAATGACGCTTAGCAAAACTACACTACGATTGAGAAGAAATTCTTGACCGTAGTATTCGCGTTGAAAAATTTTCGTCCATATCTGCTAGGATCAAAAACCACAGTCTTCACAGACCACTCCGCATTAAGATACCTTATGATAAAGAAGGACGCAAAAGCAAGACTCATTCGTTGGATCTTTCTTTTACAAGAATTTGACTTAGAGATTCAAGAACAAAAGATTGTGAAAAATATAGTGGCCGATCACTTGTCTAGAATTCCCAATGCACCTATCGAGAAAGAACTGATCAACGAGGATTTCCCAGATGAACACATCCTGATAATCTTTAAGGAACTCTGATATGCTGACACCATCAATTACCTTGCCACAGGACAAGTACCCTCTGAATGAACGAAGCAAGACAGATATCGCTTCTTCGCCCAGGTACGGTTCTTCTTTTGGGAAGAGCCTCACCTTTTCAAATACTGTCCTAACCAAATCATCAGACAATGTGTACTAGATGAAGAGCATAGGACTGTATTAACTTTCTGCCATGAACTTGCTTGCGGTGGATACTTTGGTCCCGCAAAACCACCAAAAAGGTCTTACAAATTGGGTTCTACTGGCTCACTTTGTTTAAGAATTCCTTCAACTTTTGCAAGTCATGCGCAAACTGCCAAATGATCGGGAAAATTACTACAAGAGACAAGATGCCCCTAAACCCTATTCTGGAGGTTGAAATTTTTGATGTGTGGGGCATTGATTTTATGGGATCGTTCCCAAGTTCGTTCGACAACTAGTACATCTTGATTGCAGTGGACTATGTCTCAAAATGGGTAGAGGCAATACTGACATGGATGAATGACAACAGGTCGTTGTCAAATATCTAAAATATTCTCGCATTTCGATACCCCGCGCGCTATTATCAGTGATAATATGACTCATTTCTACAACAGGGCTTTTGAAGCCCTAATGCGTATATACTCTATCACTCAAAATTGTCCACAACGTATCATCCCCAAACCAATGGGCAAGTGAAAGTGACAAACAGACAAATTAAGTTCATCTTGGAGAAAACAGTTGGACAGAATAGAAAGGAGTGGTCCAATAAGCTGATAGATGCACTATGGAATTATCAGACTACTTTCAAAACTGTTCTCGGTATGTCTCCATACCGAGTGGTATTTGGTAAGGCATGCCACTTGCCAGTAGAATTCGAACACCGTACATTGCGAGCCATCAAATAATTGAATTTTGATTTAAACAAAGCCGGCGAACTGAAAAAACTATAAATTTCAGAGTTAGAGGAGATAGGAAATGAAGCTTATGAAAACGCAAAAATAACAAAGAGTAGGACCAAGTTCTTTCAGGCCAATGCATACACAGAAAGAATTTTGTCCCAAGATAAAAAGTTCTACCCTATAATTCATGGCTTCACATCTTCGCGGGAAAGCTCAAAACTCGTTGGTCCGAGCCCTTCACTGTGTGCACCGTCTTTCCATATGGTGCTGTGATAATTTTTGACCCTAAGAGTGGCAAGGAATTCAAGGTAAATAGACAAAGATTAAAATCATTTCTGATTACTGAACCAGAGTCATAAGCTGAACATGTCCTGGGTCTTTTAGACCCATCTTGCAAGTGACTATACTCCACCACAAACCCAAAAAAAAGAAAAAAAAAGAAGAAGAAAAGATTATGTAAATAAATAAAAATTAGTAATTCTTTGTAAATTATTATAATTCTTTGTATTTTTTTCTTACACCTGTTTATTGCATTTGCATTCACATATTATCCATTGAGGACAATGCGTGAGATAAGTGTGGGGGAGGGGTACTAACATAGGATCTCTTTGTTTTTAATATTTCTTTCTTTTTCTATAAAAAATGAATAAAAAAAGTTTTCTTTGTTTTCAGTATTTCTTTTTCTTCCATTTTCTATAAAAAAAAGGAAAAAAAATTTAAAGTAGTAGAGAATTTTTGATAGTCTTTTTTGTCAAAATGCAAAATCGTTATAATGTAACGCCCCGATCCATCGGGTACGGAGATATTACTGCGACGTATATACGCATGTCAGAAGTACCCTCACATATATACGCTAAACATTAGTACAGGTAAGAATCAGAGTATGAAAATACGTAGTGTATATACATTCCAACATGAGGAGTGCAACTTACAAAGTTATCACAAAGCATGATATAATATTACATTTACATTATACCACAACCAGGTACAAAAGTAAAATTTACAACATGTACAAGAAAAGATGCTTATGAGCTGAAAGGAAATTCCGTGAGCTAGAAGACAGAGTCAGGTACGGAAGGAGCCGGGACTAGTCAGCGTACTCCGAGAGGTAAGCTTGATTATCGGTGGAGGGCTCCACTTCAATCCAACCTTCGGCACCTGAACATACAAGCCCAGGGGAGTCAGAATCTCCCCAACAAATGTTCAGGTGAAATTCAAGTGGCATCTAGAGATAAGTGTATGTGTGTAGATTTATCCAAACCAGAAATGTGCATTAAAAGCTGTGTTGCATGTACCTGAACAATAAGTATGCAATAGAGGTGTAACATGATGAATGCGATAAAGCATGAAGAAATCTTTTATTACAACTTTTAATGTTTATTCTTATTACTCCTCCTACTCATATGTCTAGGTATGTGTAATAGCGTCCTAGCAAACATACATCTACATCTGAGTAAGTTGAGGCTGTTACTGGAAACCAGCGGGGGTATCAACGAACAATGTTTACAGTAGGTCCCATGCATGCCCGGGACCACGGTCTAGGGTGTTCCATTGCTGGTGTATGGAACCAGCCAAGGCCTACATGAGGGTCTTATAGGATGCCCTTTTCAAGATGGTACCAAGAATGAGGGAGCCAGCGCTCCCCTCCGTCACCTGGAGGCCTTCAAGTTGAATCAAAAGTTTTAGTTGCACAACATATCTAATGCCACTGTAAACACGAATATATGTTGATATTCGCAAGTTTCCCCCGACCCGGTGTAAGTTGTTCTTTTTATAATTCATTAGGTAATTATCAGATTCCAGGAGTATGTAAGGAATGTCAGATGTACATAAGTACTTTTAGGAGATCAAGTTACATTCTCGTGAGTGATAATTACAAATCAGGTATAGTAGGTTGAATGGTAGGCAATAGTAATTAAGTGTCAGGTGGTAACATGTTAGAGGTCAGGTGATAGCATGGAAAACAAATGCAGATATTAACAGTGAATGCAGCTAACTAGCAAGCAAATGAACATCTAAGCGAAGCTAAGCAGTGCTGGAGGCGCGAACAGCGAACAGTGTTCAACACTAAAGCTACTTGACGAAGGTACCGGAATGACTCGGCTTAGAAGGCGAGTCTAAAATCTGATAGAGTTCCTCCTAGACGAATCTAGTGGTAAAGTGCTGAGCGCTAAGCATGCCTACCAGGCGAAGCTGAAAGACCTGACGGTCTAAGCACACTTCTCTTTTTGAGGAAGTGGGCGAGAGCGGAGGCTAACGTACGCTCGGGGTCCAAGTGCACTCTTGGTAACTACGACGAAACCTATAAGGGTACAGGTCTAAAACTATTGGGTAGCTATCCGCGGAGTAGGCAGAACCCAGAATTGGTACAAGAGTACCTGCGATGTTAATACCATACAAACATGATATATCGTGAGAATATCTAATCTATCGTCGAGTAGTGAAGCCTGAAGGCTAAGTAGAGAGCCCCAGACCAAAGTACGCTCGGAGTCTAAGCGCACTCTCGGTAACTACTACGAAACCCATAAGGGTACAAGCTTAAAACCATTGGATAGCCATCCTGGGAGTAGGCAGAAACCCAGAGTTGCCGCACGAGTTGTTCTATCCTATTACAAGCATTGCAGTATATCAGTCCGGTTCAAGTCTAGACATGTCCACAGAATACAACACACACACACCCCCCTATACAATCATACCGGACTGATACTAAATACAACACAATACCCCATTTTTTTTTCATACAAGTCAATTTTTGGTGAGGAAAGTCACTCGCCTAAAAACCAATTTTTGAAACTTTGTGCGTCTGAAATCCCGGGAGATGAAAAACACGAAGCGAACAAAGGAAAGGAGGGCTTGGCCCTTAGGTGGCCGCCAGCCCTAGAGGGTGATGCGCCAGCCTAGGTGGCCTAGGAAGTGGCTGGCCATGATAAGAGCGAGGAGAGAGTAAAGGTAGAGGTCTTGGGTAGGTGGTTGTAGTAATTTGGTGGAGTGTGGTGTTTTGGAGGGAAAATGATAAGGAATTTGAAGGAGGTGAAGAAGATGGTGATGTTGAATGTTGAAATAGGGTGATGGAGGTGGTGTTATGGTGGTAAGAGTTGAGGTGGTGGTGATGGAGAAGAATAAAAGAGATGGTGGTGAAGATGGAAGGTTTATAGTGGTGGTGATGGAGTTTGTCGAAGGTGGTTGAGTTGTCACCGGAATAGTCGCCGGAGTGGTTGCTAGAGGTGTTGTTGAAGAAGAGGGGCCCGATCCCTAGTTAAGGGTAGTGGCCGGTCTAGCAGGGGTTGATGTGGTGGTGGTTTTGTGAAGGGATTAGTGGTGATGGTAGTTTTTTTGGAGATGGTAAAGGAGAAGGGGGGAGGTTTTGATGGAGTTTTGGAGTTTTGTGGTGGTCTAAATGGTGATGGAGGAGAAGGAAGATGATGGTAGAGAGTTGAAAAAGTTGTATTTATTGTGATTATGGTGGAGATGAAGGAAGAGTCGATAGTGGTTTGGGTTTTGATGGAGATAATGAAAGGAAGAAGAAGGTAAAGGTTTTATATTTGGGATTGGTGTTAAAGGAGAAGAAAAAGGAATTAAGGGAAGGGTTTTTTTGTAAAAGGGAGGGGGTGAGGTGGCCTTGACCAGCCATGGCGATGGAAAAGGGTAATTGAGTGGTTTGGGGTTGATGGGAGAGGGTGTTTGAGTGGTTTGGGATATTTTGAAAGAGATATTTTGGTGGAAAGGTATAGAAAGTAATGGAAGAATGGAGAATGCTTTAGAATATGGTGGAAGAAAAAAAAGGAAAAAAGAGGAATTATTTGATTGGAAGAAAAAGTGAAAATAATTAAAGTAGCAGATTCCCCGAATTCGGTTGCGAATTCGGAAATCTTTCAAAAAATTACCAGAATCGTCTGAAAATCAAGTATCTCAAAATGACCCGAAATAATTCTCAAAAATCAAGAATATTATTCTAAGACTCATAGTGAAATCTGTTTCAAGAAATTCTTTACTATTTTCAAATTAAAAATCTTAGAATCGACCGCCGATATCGATCGACACCAAATCTGGCTGAAATCTGTTAAATTTTGAAAATTCTCTAAAAATATAATAAGATACTAAAAATTATTCTAAGAAAATATATTAAATCAGTTTCTCAAATTCGACTCTATTCATAAATTAAAAGTCCGAGAATAAACCAGTGGTACCGATTAATCTCGATTTTAGGATTTTTTTCTAAAAATAATTCTGAAAAATTCTGAAAAATCATGAAAATTCTAATATATTAAAAAATAATATTTGAAACTAAAATCAGTCAAATCTGATTACCAGAGAGGTCAAATCATGTAGTACTATTATGCGAGCAAAAAGACATAAGAGAAAATAAGAAAATACGCTCGAAAAATCAAGATACATATCTGAGTACATATTCCGAGGGATGGGTGTTACAATCCATCCACCTTGCAAAAATTTCATCCTCAAAGGTTCGATAAGGGGGATATGAAGGTAGAGAAGAATAGGGAGAAGGAATTTACCAACTAAGATGTAAATAATTGAGGGTAACGCCCACGAATAATATCCTCTCGTTCCCACGTAGCCTCCCCTGGAGCATGCCTATTCCAAGAAATCAGTACTAACGGTATTGTCCTATTCTTCAGGGTCCTGACACTTTTGTCCAGAATGGCCACGGCTACTCCTTATAGGACAAATCTGGTTGTAGTTTCAGTTCTGAGTGATTTACAATATGACTCTCATCTTTGACATACTTCCTTAGCTGTGATATGTGAAAGACATTATGAACTCCTTATAATGATGGCGGTAATGCCAATTGGTAAGCTACATCCCCACATGCTCCAAAATCTCGAATGGGCCGATGTGTGTTGGACTAAGTTTCTCGCGAGTGCTGAATCGTATTACCCCTTTGGTTGCTGGTATTTTTAAAAATACATGATCACTTGCTCTGAATTCCAATGGTCTTCTGTTAGAGTCAGCCCAACTTTTCTGTCGGCTTTGTGCTGCCCAGAGGTAATCTCTGATAATTCTGACTTTATCTGTTGTCTAAACTAGTATATCTGGACCCAAAAGTCTTCTTTCACTGACTTCGTCCCAACATAACGGTGACCTATATTTTCTACCATACAAGGCTTCAAATGGAGCCATCTTGATACTGGCCTAATAGCTGTTATTATAAGAAAATTCTGCCAAATGAAGATAGTCTTCTCATGACCCTTTAAATTCTATCATGGTGGCTTGCAACATGTCTTTAAGAATTTGGATAGTTCGTTCAGACTGCCCGTCTGTCTGGGGATAATATGAAGTACTAAACTTTAGACGAGTTCTTAGATTTTCTTGGAGACTTTCTCAGAAATGCGACCGAAATCTCGTGTCTCTATCCGACACGATGCTAGCCGAAACTCCATGCAGACAGACTATTTCCTTAATATATTTATGTGCAAGAAACTCTGTTGTCTGACCTACTCTGAAGGGTATGAAGTGAGCTGATTTTGTGAGGCGATCGATGATTACCCATACTGCATTGTTATCCTTAGGACTGCGGGGTAGAGCTGTGATAAAATCTATGGTGATATGTTCCCACTTCCATTCGGGTATCGGTAATGGTTGTAGAAGTCTCTGAAGTTTTATTTTTATCTACTGGCAAACCAAGCACTTGGCCATGTACTGGGCTATCTCTCTCTTCGTAGCATTCCACCAGTACTGCTGCTTTAAGTCTTGATACATTTTAGTTCCTCCTGGGCATATGGAATAAGCTGAACTGTGTGCCTCTGCCAGAATTTTTCTTGAACTTCTCCTTGTGGTACACAGATTCTATTACCAAAATAAAGTGCACTGTCTGAATGAATACAGATATCAGTTCTTAGTCCAGCTTCTACTTGAGCTCTGAATTTTTGTAATCTAGGGTCTTCTTTTTGAGCTTCTATAATTTCGTCTATCAGGGTTGGTTGAATCTGAAAAGGCATTAATTGACCTGACTTATCAGTTCCTTGTACCAGCATTAAATCCAATTTTATGATGTCCTAAAGCAAATCCTTCTGTTGAGTGAGTCGCACTATTACTTTGTTTTTTAGTTTTCTGCTCAAGGCATTTGGTATTGTATTGACCTTGCCAGGATGGTACTGTAAGCCTATGTCATAGTCTGCCATTAATTCAAGCCACTGTCTTTGCATCATGTTTAGTTCTTTCTATATAAAAATATACTTGAGACTCTAATGATCAGTATATATTAATACTTTGTCCCCTAGAAGATAATGCCTCCAGATCTTCAATGCGAAAATTACCGCTGCCAGCTCTAAGTCATGGGTTGGGTAATTTCTCTCATGTGATTTCAGTTATCTGGATGCATAAGCTATGACATGATCATGCTGCATCAATACACATCCTAGGCCTTTTTCGGATGCATCACTGTATATAATCCCTCCCCTAAGCGAGTCTTCAAGATTGGAGCTGTAACTAGTCTTTTTGTTAATTGTTTGTATGCTGCAGTACATTCCTCTGACAGTATATACTTTTCTCCTTTTCTGGTGAGCTTTGTTAATGAGGCTGCAATCTTGGAGAAGTCTTGAGCAAATCTCCTATAATATCTGGCTAATCCAATAAAGCTTTTAATCTCTGTTACTGTTCTTGGAATTGGCCAGTCCTTAACTGCCTGGATTTTGCCGGGGTCAACTGAAATTCCTTTTTCTGAAACATATGCCCTAGGAAAGCTATACAGTCTAACTAGAATTCACACTTGCTTTGTTTAGCATGAAGTTGTTCCTGTTAGAGAGTCTGCAATACTATCCTCAAGTGTTCTGCATGCTCTCTATCACTCTTGAAATATATCAAGATATCATCGATGAATACAACGACAAACTGATCCAAAAATGGTGAGAAAACTTTGTTCATCGAATCCATAAAGACTGTTGGGGCATTGGTTACTCCGAGCGGCATGACTAGAAACTCGTAATGACCATAGTGAGTTATGAATGTTGTCTTCTGAATATCCTCTTTTTTCACCTTTAGCTGATGATAACCTGATTGTAAATCTAATTTAGAAAATACCCGGGCTCTATTAAGTTAATCAAAAAGATCATCAATTCTTAGTAAGGGATACTTATTCTTGATGGTAACTTTGTTTAATTCTCTATAGTCTATAGAAAATCACTTACCACCATCCTTTTTATTTGCCAATAACACTGAAGCTCCCCAAGGTGAAGTACTTGGTCTAATCAAGCCTTTGTCAGAATATTCTTGTAGCTGTTTCTTTAGAATTTCTAACTCAGTGGGTGCCATCCTATATGGAGCTTTAGATATGGGAACTGTGCCCGGAATAGTATCAATGGAGAACTCAACCACTCTATCGGGTGGAAGTCCTGAGATTTCTTCATACACTTCTGGAAGCTCATTCCAATCTGGTACTCCCTTCTTTTGAATCTTAGTAGTAGTCATTTCTGTTTTTCGTTTGGCAAACTTATGTTCTCCGTCGAATTGGAATTCAGGCTAAAGCGGTATTCTAAAAATAACTTTCTTGTTCTGACAATCAATAACCGCATGATATTTGCTGAGCCAAGTCATGCCTAAGATCACGTCGTACCCTTTAGTATTTAGTACAAGCATATCTATGGCTAATGTCCTGTTACATAGTTCTACTGGACAGTCTATACAAATTCTATTGGAGATGACTACCCCATTCCCGATACTAATCTCCCACTGGTGGTCTAAACATTCAATAGGTATGGAATGTGAAGCAGTGAAACTATCTGATATGTAACAATGAGAAGCGCCAGAATCAAAGAGGGCTAGAATAGGTTTAGAGTGTGCCATGATCTTAACTATTACCACCTCTTCGGAAGTCTCAGCCTCTTCCGCTATCAAGTTATAGGCTTGTCCCCTTCGGGAACTGCTGCCATTCTGACTCCTCTTTGGACGGGGCGGATAACCTGCTGTTGTGGAGGGGGAGGGGCCCTCCTAACCATTGGTCTCGGGTTCCTCTATTCATTGGTGCTGGAGGTGCTAACAAGTCCAGTTAATTACCCTGTTCTTCTACAGGGACAACCTTCTATTATGTGGTCTCTGGAACCACATGGCAGGCATAATCTATTTGCCCTACGATAATTCTGTTGAGTGTGACCAACCTTCTGGCAATAAGCACATATGGAAAGTGGTCGAGTTATTTAAAAAGGGGCTGATTGAAATGTTATCTAATCATTGGAGCTTTTGCAACTCTGACTGGACCTCCTCTGCCTAAATGTTGAAGTGGCCTCTTCATGGCCTGGTTTCTTATCAGGTTAAGTTTCTTTTTCTCCAGTCCTTGCTCTATCTCTCGAGCTATAGTGAGGACCTGGGAATATGTTTTCAGCTATTGGAGAATCAAGAGGGCTTGAATATCCATTTGTAAGCCCTGTTGAAATATACTTGCCCGCTTTTCTTAATCGGTCACCATATATGGAGCAAAGTGGCTAAGCCTTAAGAACTCAGCAGTATACTCATTCACAGACAGGTTCTATTGTTGAAGTCAGATGAACTATTCTTCTATCTCCTTCAAAGCTGTGGTAGGGAAGAATCCATCATAAAAGCTCTTAGAGAATTGGTCCCCCAAGTGATGGGTTTATCCAGTCTCGCCTCTTCAGCTAGCCACCAGGTTATGGCTATGTCTTTTAGTTAAATCTTGGCGACCTCTACCTGATTTTCTTCTGGGATCTGGGCTGCATTCAAAAGATCTATGGTGTCAATTAGCCATTGCTCGGCATCTAGTGGTCTCTCTCCCCCTGTGAATATTGCCCGTTGCAACCGCCTGAAGTCTGATACGTTGCTCGGCCTTTGTTCCTTAGGAGCTATCATTAACCCTTGCCGAAGGAGTTCTGTCTGCTTCTGTTGATTCTCCATCATATTATGGATAACCCTCAGAATATCAGCATTCTCTCTCGTGGGTCCGTTCTGTGATTGCCCGGAGCTGTTACGACCCGTCCTTCTATCCATATCTATGTTGGTAAAAGATGACTGGAACTGGAAAGCGAAAAGATAGATGGATCTTAGGAATCAAGGGAAGGAGTATCAGGAAGAAATAGATAACTTTGTACATTGTAGTTGGATTGTATAACCAAAACTCATGCATTCCGATTGCAAATTAATATTCTATTAATTCGCTGCTTGGTTGTACTGTAGGTGTGAGAGCCTAGCTCTAATACCAACCTGTAGCGCCCCGATCCCGTGGGTCGGAGACGTTACTGCGACGTATATACGCAGGTCAGAAATACCCTCACGTATATACGCTAAGTATCAGTACAGGTAAGAATCAGAGTATGAAAATATGTAGTGTATATATATTCCAACATGAGAAGTATAACTTACAAAGTTATCACAAAGCGTGATATAACATTACATGTACGTTATACCTACAGAAGTAAAATTTATGATATGTACAAGAAAAGATGGTCACGAGCTGAGAGGAAATCCTGCGAGCTAGAAGAAAGAGTCAGGTACGGAAGGAGCCGGGACTAGTCAGTCTGCTCCGAGAGGTAAGATTGATCTTCAGTGGAGGGCTCAACTTCAATCGAAATTTCAGGACCTGAATATACAAGCTCAAGGGAGTCATAATCTCCCTAACAAAGGTTCAGGTGAAATCCAAGTGGCGTCTAGAGATAAGTGTATGTGTATAGATATATCCAAATCAGAAATGAGCATTAAAAGCTGTGTTGCTTGTACATGAATAACAAGTATGCAATGGAGGTGTAATGTGATGAACACAATAAAGCATGAATAATTCTTTTATTACCACTTTTAATGTTTATTCTTATTACTCGTCCTACTCATATGTCTAGGTATGTATAATAGCGTCCAGGCACACATACATCCACATCTGAGTAAGTTGAGGCTGTTACTGGAAACCAACAGGAGTATCAACGAATAATGTTTATAGTGGGTCCCGTGCACTGCCCGGGACCATGGTCTAGGGTGTGCCACTACTGGTGTATGGAACCGGCCACAAGGCCTACAGGGGGGTCATATAGGATGCCCTTTTCAAGATGGTATCATGAATGAGGGAGCCAACGCTCCCCTCGGTCACCTGGAGGCCTTCAGGTTGAACCAGAAGCTTTAGTTGCACAACATATCTAATGCCACTGTAAACACGAACATATGTTGATATCCGCAAGTTTTCCCCGACCCGGTGTAAGTTATTCTTTTTATAATTCATTAAGTAATTATGAGATTCCAGGAGTATGTCAGGAATGTCAGATGTACATAAGTACTTTCAGGAGATCAAGTTACACACTCGTGAGTGATAATTACAATTCAGGTATAGTAGGTTGAATGGCAGGTAATAGTAATTAAGTGTCAGGTGGTAACATGTTAGAGGTCAGGTGATAGCATGGAAAACAAATGCAGATATTAACAGTTAATACAGCTAACTAGCAAGCAAATGAACATCCAAGCGGAGCTAAGCAGTGCTGGAAGCGCGGACAGCAAACAATGTTCAACACTAAAGCGCTTGACGGAGCTACCGGAATGACTCCGCTTAGAAAGCGAGTCTAAAATTTGGCAGAGTTCTGCCTAGACGAATCTAGTGGTAAAGCGCTGAGCGCTAAGCATGTCTACCAGGCGAAGCTAAAAGACCTAACGGTATAAGCGCACTTCTCTTTTTGAGGAAGTGGGCGAGAGCCTGGAGGCTAAAGTACGCTAGGGGTCTAAGCGCACTCTTGGTAACTACCACGAAACCATAAGGGTACAGGTCTAAAACTATTGGATAGCTATCTGCGGAGTGGACAGAACCCAGAGTTGGTACAAGAGTACCTGCGATATTAATACCAATTAAACATGATATACCGTGAGAATATTTAATCTATCGTTGAGTAGTGAAGCTTGAAGGCTGAGTAGAGAGCCTAAGACCAAAATACGCTCGGGGTCTAAGCGCACTCTCGGTAGCTACCGCGAAACCCATAAGGTTATAGGCTTAAAACCATTGAATAGCCATCCCGGGATTAGGCAGAAACCCAGAGTTGGTACAAAGGTACGCGCACGAGTTGTTCTATCCTATTACAAGCATTGCAGTATATCAGTCCGTTTCAAGTCTAGACATGTCCACAGAATACAACATACACACCCGTACAATCATTCCGGACTGATACTAAATACAACACAATACCCCATTTTTTTATACAAGTCTATTTTTGGCGAGGAAAGTCACTCGCCTAAAAACCAATTTTTGAAGCTTTCCCGTCCAAAATCCTGGGAGATGGAAAACATGAAGCGAACGAAAGAAAGGGGGCTTGGCCCTTGGGTGGTCTCCAGCCCTAGAGGGTGGTCCGCCAGCCTAGGTGGCCTAGGAAGTGGGCGGCCATGATAAGAGAGAGGAGAGAATTAATGTGGAGGTGCTGGATTAGGTGATTGTAGTAATTTGGTGGAGTATGGTGTTTTGGAGGAAAAATGAAAAGGAATTTAAAGGAGGTGAAGAAGATGGTGATGTTGAATGTTGAAATAAGGTGATGGAGGTGGTGTTGTTGTGGTGAGAATTGAGATGGTGGTAATGGAGAAGAATAAAAGAGATGGTGGTGAAGATGGAAGGTTTATAGTGGTGGTGATGGAGTTTGTTGAAGGTGGAGGAGTTGTCGCCAGAATAGTCGCCAGAATGGTTACTGGGGTGTTGTTGGAGGAGAGGGGCCCAGCCCCTAGCCAAGGGTAGTGGCCGGTCTAGTAGGGGTTGATGTGGTGGTGGTTTTGTGGAGGGATTAGTGGTGGAGGTAGTTTTTTTGGAGAAGGTAAATGAGAAGGTGGAGGTTTTGATGGAGTTTTGGAGTTTTGTGGTGGTTTAAATGGAGATGGAGGAGAAGGAAGATGATGGTAGGGAGTTGAAGAAGTTGTATTTGTTGTGGTTATAGTGGAGATGAAGGAAAAGTTGATAGTGGTTTGGGTTTTGATGGAGATAACGAAAGGAAGAAGAAGATAAAGGTTTTATATTTGGGATTGGAGTTAAAGGAGAAAAAAAAGAACTAAGGGAGTAGTTTTTTTTGTAAAAGAGAGGGGGTAAGGTGGCCTTGGTCGGCCATGTTGATGGGATAGGGTAATTGAGTGGTTTGGGGTTGATGGGAGAGGGTAATTGAGTGGTTTGGGTATTTTGAAAGAGATATTTTGGTAGAAAGGTGGAGAAGCCAATGGAAGATGGAGAATGTTTTAGAATATGGTGGAAGGGAAAAAAGGGAAAAAGGAAAAAAGTGGAATTATTTGATTGAAAGAAAAAAAATGAAAATAATTAAAGTAGTGGATTCCCCAGATTCGGATGCGGATGCGGAAATCTTTCGGAAAAATATCAGAATCGTCTGAAAATTAAGTATCTCAGAATGACCCAAAAATTCTCAAAAATCAAGAATATTATTCTAAGACTCATAGTAAAATTCATTTCAAGAAATTTTTTACTGTTTTTAAATTAAAAATCCTAAAATCGACCGTCGATATCGATCGACACCATATCTGGTCGAAATCTGTTAAATTCTGAAAATTCTCTAAAAATATATTAAGATAGTAAAAATTATTCTAAAAAAAATATGTGTAAGCAGTTTCTCAAAATTTGACTCTATTCGTAAATTAAAAATCTGAGAATAAACCAGTAGTACCAATTAATCCGATTTTAGGATTTTTTCTAAAAATAATTTTGAAAAAATTTGAAAAATCATGAAAATTCTAATATATTGGAAAATAGTATTTGAAACTAAAATCGGTAAAATTTGATTACCCGAGAGGTTAAATCATGTAGTACTGTTATGTGAGCAAAAAGACATAAGAGAAAATAAGAAAATACGCTCGAAAAATCAGGATACGTATCTGAGTACGTATCCCGAGGAGGGGTGTTACATATAAGGATTAAGAAAACTCAAGTTAGAAATTCTTTACTTTAGCCTAGATAAAAGAATATTGGTTGGATTGATAGTTTCAGAGGAATTAAAAAAATAATTAATCTCTTTAATTTTGCTTAGTATATATGCATTGACTACACACACTCTTGAAATTTATAGACAAAGACTTTAAGTGCCACACAAAAAAATGATTAAAAAAATGTATATATATAGTTATAAACCCAATTAAACTGAATAATTGTGCCTCAAGAAGCAAAATTACTTACGCCTAAAGGAAATAGACCTTAGTTTCGTGGCCTAGTTTACTTGAGTATTTAACCTTAGGGGTGTTTTCTCACCTGGTGCCCTAAGACCTTCTGGTTTGGGAGTCATCGGTTAAAGACTCGTTACACAAGTAAATTAGAAAGCCTAAGAAAATTAAGGGTAAAAATGGTACATAAATAAACACTAATAAATTTTGTGGATTAGAGTTTGAGTTGAAAATTTTCAAGTAAATCATCACTTCACACAATGCATATTATTTAAGGCAAAATAAATGAATTAGTTTGAAATACGAAATTCCTCTTAAACTTAAATAAAAATCATATTCTTGCATGAAAACCAAAGTATAGGAAGGAATGATGAGGGTTAGACCTAATGCTTATAATTATTTAGTTATTTTTTCTAAATAAATTATAAAACCTTTTCTACTTTAAGAAGAATTTACTAAAAATCACTAACACTTTTATTCTTTTCTTGGATTTTGTAGGTACAATCTGCTGAAAACCCTCAGGAGACAAAACCCCTCTAGAGCAAACCTAGAGATTTAACGGCTTGTTATACATACTCATTGCAATCGCGTCTCCTGCGAAAGTGGTGTAATAAATTTTCTTAATTTAGCTTTTTAGTTCCTTTTGTTTTGCTCAGAGACGGGCAAAAGATAAGTGTGAGGGTGTGATTAGTATTTATATTTGCATATTTTTCATCACATTTTCACATTTATCTTAATAAATTCTGTTTACTAATAGGTGCTTCTCTTTGTTTCTAGGTCCATGGCTTGAAGAAAGAAGAGGCCCAAAACTCCAACATATTTGAGGATTGTTTAGAACCAAAAAGAAGCCCAACACTTGAAGCCCAATCTGCTATTGCTGGGAGCAGAAGTCAACACATTTATTGCAGATGCAAACCCCTCTCCCTGGCACCATACTGCGGCCCTTTACCCTGGTGCTCTGGCGCCAGTATGGCCGTGTTTTCGCGGCCACACTAGTGCTAGAGAGCCAGGGCTCCCACTCCTCGTCCCATACTTCTTGTAGCTATAAATACCTCCCTGGACTTTTAGAGAAGGGGAATATTCACTGAATAAGAGTTCTTGTTAGTTGGTAGATGTATTTTCTTCGCTTTCTTGTATTCCCTCTTCATTTCTTGTAATAGGTTAGCCATTAGAGTGAGAGAGAGAGAGAGTAAGAAACTTGTATCTTGTAGGTGACAATCAAATACAAGTGAAGTTCTTTCTTTACCATATTATTTTTTGTGTTTTTACCTTATTTTTACTTGCACTAGTTTAGTATATTTTCTCTCCTTTCATCTTCTCTTTTGTTTTCATTGACCTTATCTAACTAACTTCTTTATAGCATAGCTAACTAACTACTAACCTACTAACTGCTAGTAACTTGCTTGAACAACCCATATGAATTAATAAGTGTCAAACAAGTCTTGTGCAAACAAGAGTTATGATATTTTACGATGAGGATTTTTAATTCTAACTTACTAACAAGTAGACTCACTTTCTTATTTCATACTTGACTCCTAAGTTTTTTATGATTTATAAAAGTTGTTAACTTTACTTGATTTTTTAAGTTAGAGGAACTCCCATGCATCCTTGCTGATACCAATAGAGCACTTATTTCCTCCTCCATGCTCGCCTTCAAATGGTTCTTGATGGAGGAATGTTCGATTTTTGCCATGTGAAGCAAGGTGATGGGAGGAACTTTCATTCGATCTACTAATTGAAAAGTTCTTATACACATGCTTTGTGATTTCCTATGATTCATTGTGAGGCTATGTCTTCAAGAAGCTAGAGATTAGTGAGAGCAATTAGTAGAAGGTTAGCCATGCATCTTTTTCATCTCTAAGGATACAAAACACTTTTCCAATAATAAAATATTTCAAACCATCTCTAAAATCTTTCTTGTTTTTCTTTCAGTTTATTCTTTAAACAAAAAAACATCTTTTCTACGAACAAGAAGACCGCACATCAAGCTTCTATCGCCTCCCCTCCTAGTGGACACGATCCGTATAAGCAACTTTGTTATTACGGAAGAATCATTAAAGTTACCACATCGACGATCTCTCTTTTACTTATTCTTGTGCATGCTTTTTAGCGATCACGGGTCATGATCCACAAGGAGGAACTAGCGAAGAAAGCTTTTTGTAAGTTCTTTTTAGTTCACTACAAATGGTTAATGTTCTTCTCTTGTTCTTTAAAAGAAAAGGAAAAATAAGTTATGTTAAATTGTTAAGAAAGTGGTAGATTGAGAAGGTGGAGAAAATAGAAAATGATTTTATACAAAAAAATTAAAAAGACTGAATAAAAGAGTTGGGAGATGGTAGTGATCTAAACTATAGGGTTAAAAGAAAGAAAGAAAAACTAAAAGAACTTACCTACCTCTTTTGGTTAATGACTTACCTTGGATTGTTGGCACATTTACCTTACTTTGGAGGCGAAAGGCATAATCAATAAGATTAAGTTCAGTCCCCATTCGCATTACATCATCAAGACGATCAAGAATGAAATGATACAGAATCTTGACGAGGAGATCATCATCATGAAATATCGGTGGCAAGCACACAACAAGGCTATACCGATGCAGCTAGATCGCTTTGATATTCATTAAAAACCAAAAGAAGAAAAGTAGGAAAAAGAAGAAGAATATAAAAACAAGAAAAACATAAACAAGTTACTTTTTTATTACTTGCAGAAATGATAGAAGAAAGGAGGAAGTTACATCGGTGCCACTCTCAACATAAATCTCTCTTACTTATATAAATCTCAGTCTAACTATGCTTACAAAGAAATAAAAGTTACTGAAAAGAAAAATAAATAACCTACAGTAATCTAGAATGAAAACTAGCCTAAGAATCTTTCTCTACCTAATCGCTCATTTTTTCCTATAAACAAAGCAGAATTTATAGGTGAAAAGGAGGGGTAAGGGTGTGAGAAGATAGAGGAGCAAAACGCTCCCCGTATCTTAACCAAATGGCTGCGAAAACAAGGATTTGGCGCGTTCCGCGGCTTGGATGTGGCCTTGTGGCCAATATAGGGAGCAGAGATCTACTATTTGATGTTATATCCTTTGGTCCAACTGGATTTTTCTGTTTGGTCGCCAATTTTGATCTGATCTTCGGTGATCTTCAAGCTAACCAATTTGGATTCATATAAACCCAAATTAACTGATTTTATTTGATGTGATCCTCCTTGATATACATTGATCTTTAGCTAGAATTGCCTCTATCCTTTTAAATATTTGTCTCCATCTTTAATTCTGATTTAAATTTAATTAAATCAGAATTATAGTGGGCTTTTGGGCTCATTTTTTTCTATCTCCTTTAGTAAAGGCATGCATATAATTTAGACAATAAATAAGATTACAAACAGAGTTTATTAAATAATAAATATGGAAATGTGATAATAAATATGCAGTATCAGTGACCGATCACACCCCCACACCTATCTTTTGCTCGTCGAGCAAAACATCAAAATAAATCTAAAAAATTTATTAGACCACTTTTGCAGGTCACGCGATTGCACTGAGCATATGCAACAAGCTGTTAAACCTCTAGGTTACCCTAGAGAACGAGTTTTATCTCGTGAGGGTTTTCAGTGGATATTACATCCACAAAATCCATAAAAAAGGAGAAACAAAGTGTTAGTATTTTCGAAAAGTATTTTGAAAGGGAGAGAAAACATTTGAAGTATTATTGTAAGTGTTCAAGTGATCTATAACTTATAGAAAAACCAAAATTTTCATTCCTAAACTTAGTCTTTATTCAAAAACTTATTATTAATCAAGGTAAGGAATCAAACTGTATTTCTCATATAGTCTATTATCTTACCCTAAGTCATATGCACCTTCATAACCGTGAAATTTTGACTAAGGGTTATTTCACTCTAACTCTTATGTCTTATTTTATTTATTTATTTATTTTTATATTTTGGTGCTATTATTCCTTAGTTCTATTAGACTTTCTAATCTGTTCATGTAACGAGCCTTTAGTCGGTCACGCACAAACCAGACGGTCTTAGGGTACCGGGTGAGAGAATACCCCAAGGATTTAAGGACTTGAGCAAAGAAGGCCACAAAACTAAGAATTTTATTATATGAACCATTTTTAGGCGTGAATAATTATGCTTTATGAGGCACAAATGCCCAGCTTAATCAGAGGATTTTTTATATAAATATATATATTTTTTCTTTCTTTTTTTATATAAGGCATAAGAATCTTTATTTTGAACCCTAAGTGTGTAAGTATACAAAGCATGCATATTTCATCAACATAAAAATTAAGACTAAATTACTTTTTCAAATTTTCTTCCTAACTCTAGAAATCAAACAAATATCTTATTTTGACCAAGTATAAGAAATCCTAATTATGATTCTCCTATTCCTTAAAATTGACTTAATTTCTGAAAATATTGCTCTCTTTTGAAAAAGCTTTTTTTAAGAAAGAAAAATGTTAAATTTTTTATTTAAATAAAAAAAACCTATGTTATGCTAGAACCCTCCCCCACACCTATCTCATGCATTATCCTGAATGTATGAATGAATGCATAGATGCATGAAAAAGAAGAAAAGGAAGGAAAATATTATCTTAAGGTGGTGGTTCTAGTGGTGCTCGGATTGGGTCAAGCGTTGCTACCCAATCAAGATAATGTGGTGGTTTATGGAACCCACCTTTATTAACCTCTTTCTATATACATAATTACAATCCCCAATATGAATAGGATCATGAAAGATCCTATTATGAGAATTATTCCTTTTACATGACCATTCTTGAAAAATCATCACTGAGTCATTATGGTTAATACCTATTGTCTAACAAAAGAATGTAACTTGGTGGAATAATTGAATTGGATTCAAGAGTGATAGGTTCAGGAACCATTACTAACTCAGAAAAATTAACTTTGGGTTCGAGAGTCTGTTTTGGTTCAAGAGTTGAGTCCAAATCAAAGAATTGAAATTCACATTCTTCTCCCATCAATGGAATGTGACTATCCAAATTTAGTGATTCAATTTCTAGATCTATGGGTACGGGAATAAATGTTGGCTCCGAAAATTAGTCCAAATTGGGTAATGATACCAGAATCAACATAAAATCAAAAATAAAAATTGAATCACAAGGTTAGGGATCAGGGTCACATTCACATTCAAGCTCAATCTTATTGAATGAAAAACTTGTCAATTTGTCCAAGATTTGAAATTAGTCAAGTTCAAATTTGTGTGATGAAATCGAGTCTTGATCAAAGTCTCCAAGACACCAAGATTGTTCATCCCTATCAATATGGTTAGGACAATCTGGAATAATCGAATATGTTTTAGGTAGAGTTTCCTCATTCCTTTCTTTCACTATGTTGATACAATGACTCATTTATGCTTCTAGCCTATCGATAGATTGGAAAAAATTATTTTCAGACTGAATCAGGTTTTTCATACTCCTATCTGAGTCTATAAGTTCTTCTTCTTTTTGTGGGACTTGGAACATGGAGTAAGGATGTTGGATTTAGGAGTCTTATGCAAATTGTGAGTCTATCATTTTTAGCTTTTGTTCTTGGGACTTAATCATGACTAGGAAAATTATAGGCTGAATGTTGGAATGGTGGTTGATAATAGACTCGGGAGAGTTGTATCCCCATTGACTCTGTAAAGAGTAGTGATGATTATTCCAGTCTTGTTCATCATATTAGGACTAGGGCATGTACTGATTCGGATAAGACTAATCCGGTACACTTGATTGGTTAAAGTTATGATATGCCAGGTTGATAATTGTTTTCCATTATGTTTGCAAAGGGGAAAAACTTACAAAAAAAAAAGTTTGAGGAGCTAAATTACAAGTATTCTTAAAAAGATTACAAGTAGATCCCCTCAGAGATTCTGGAGAAGTGTGCCGATAGGAGTCTGGTCAGCGCGCGACCACTTTGTCCCTTTGACGATGCGAGCGATGAGATTCCCTTCTCGCCTGGTTCCGGGAATCAGAGAATAGAGGATTGGTAGAACCCTCTTGCTGCTTCTCAAAATCGCCTTCGATAAGGAATTCCTTCTCGCCTGGTTCCGGAGATTCCTTGAGAAGAAGGACGATGTTAGGGTATCAACACCCTGGATAGAGAAAGCAATTCTCTAAAAGGTCTCTGAATTCGAGAACGCACGGTGCGTTATGAAGAAGCCTCAGTCGAAGAAGCTAATTGATCGATTCTTGCGATCAGAAGGCAATTGATGGCTCCTTCCTCTGCAATCCGATGCCTCTCCCTTGTGCCCCTGACGGGCTATTTATAGGGAAAGTAAGGGTATAATCGTCCCCTTTGAAGATATAGAAACAGATTGAACCGAATCTGTTTGAATCTGGAAAGTAGCCTTGCTGCGAGGCTATAATAGCTTCCGCGGAGCTAGAAAATGGCAAATCGGTTGATCTTTCCAATATGTTATGATCCTTTCCATATCGTTGATTGATTCTCCTTGATCCACTTACTCGTTTCAAGAGAGTCAAGAGATTGTGGCAATCACCTGCCATATTTGAATCCTGATTGGATTTGATTAGATTGAATCCGATCTCATCAGGAGATTTGATTGGTCAAAGGTTGACCATAGCAGGCTGATGGCGGAGCTGCCCGCTTTGAGGCTCATAGCGGAGCTAGAGGCAATTCCTGGCGAAGTCCGAAAAGAGGGTCTTCGGCGAAGTCCGAAAAGAGGGTTTTCGGCGAAGCTATCAGTTAGCTTCCTGGCGGTGCTCTGGATGATGTTAGCCTCTCAAGCGAGGCTATCTCCTTGGGCTAATGTAATGCTAAATGCTAGCATTTTAGACCTGCTGAGGTCTGTTAGAAACAATCCGGGTTCACTGTTCTGCTTGCTGGATCAGTGGAGTCCATCGCTTCCTTGTCCCTTGGAGGTGGGTGAAAACTGGTCTTCAGCTCGTCTGTCCCTTGTCTTTTGTAAATGTCAACAAGTTTAGACATCGTTCGGACCAATGAGAATCTTGTCTTTTTTAAGTGTCAACAAGACCCCCTTCAAAGTTTTCGAAAGTCTGCAATAGCCCAGATTTCGAAATACTTTGAACTGCTGTGATGGTGGTGTGGAGTATGAACATCGCCATGATGGTTGAGTTCAGCTTCGCCTTCAATCCTGCTTTGGGATGTAGATTCGCCGAGGAATCATGTAGACTCGCGTCTGGGTAGCTTCGCGGCTAGGTAAGTTCGCTCTGGAACATTTGTCGCTTTCCCGAGGCCAACTGCCGTGGGCCAGTTACGAGGAGGATTACTCCTTTCTTCATGCTGATCGAGGGAGATATTCTCCGATTTGCACGTTTCCAAGGGAGGATATTCCCTTTCTTCTAGGCGCAATAAGTGCCTTTTATGAGGGAGACGTTCTCTTCCCTTGTACGGTTCCAATGGAAACCGTTCCTGTTATCACGGCGCAGTAAATGCCTTGAATGCGCTCGTGCTTCCACGCTTGAGGTGATCGCACTCAGGCCATGGGGCCTATAAATAGGACACTTGAGGTCCTCTGAAGAGAAGTGCCTTGCCTTTCTTCTCTTCTCTTGGTTGTGAGAGATACTCAGATCTCTGAATTAGTAGGAAAACCCACTCTGGTTGTCTAACCGGCCAAGGACCAGTAAGTCTCGATCATTCAAAGACTTCACTGCTTTTAGGGAACTCATCTCCCTTGATTTAGCTTTGGCAGCTCGCTTCAGGGATTAGCTTCCCTTGTTCTTCATCTTGCAATTGGCTGCTGCAGAGAAGGATCTCATCATAGTTTTCTATGAAGCTATCATCTTGGCTTGATCAGTGAAAGATCGTTGCTTGTTAAGTCCGCTGCACAGGCAGGACTTGGGACTTGGCTTCTTCAATAGTTGAGCCAGTCTTGCCATATTGGTGAGGTTGAGACTGTTCTTCACAAGATCAGTCTGACTTTGCCGTATAGGCGAGGCTAGGACTTGGCGTTTGCTGAGCCAGCCCCTGGTTGCCGTGCAGGCGAGGCTTATCCTCTGCTTTGACTGAAGTCGGATTACTTTGCCGCTGAAGAATCTGACTTAATGTTTTTGTGCTTGACTGCTAACTTACTCCAATTTGCCTTGCAGTGAGCTATGCTTGCCAGTCTGGTGACTTGATGGAAGAAGCCATAAAATTGCCTTATGCTTCCCCGGTTGAAGCTTTACTTTTAAGCAGGAGGAACAATTCGGGGCAGCGGGTGCGCGTCCCAGAGGCTGTTGGCAGCCTCTTATCCGAGATGATTCGATCTGAGGTGAGGCTGGTTGCCGACTTTCAACTTTGGTGGCCTTCGTCGGGGACGATCCACTTCAGGGGAGTGGGCCTCACACCCGTCAGATTACTAGCATCAAAACTAGTTCCCATTATAGGTGATCTGACGTGTTGGCGGCGATAAGCTTTATTGCCAGGCTTCAACAAAAATGGCCTGGCAAGATCTGCCATTTTGTGGAGAAAAATGACCGTGTCCCGGTGGCAGAACTGGTTACAGCCTTGTGCAGGAGGAAGGCCTTTCGTGTCCAGTTGATCTGGTCTGGAAGCAGATAAAACCGCTTGTATGCCTTTTATGCAAATGGCCTTGCTAGGCAACTTGGTGTGTTGTATGAAACACAACTTTGATGTAATATCAAATGTATCTTTGCTTTTAGATCAATGAAAGTTCTTTGTCTGATCATTTGATTTTTGCTTGCTTCACTGAGAGTTTGGCCATTGCTGGGCTAAACTGCGCACGGGCATAGCCCTTCCTTTGAATGATCTTTGCGAGGCTGTCACGTCAGCGCCTCTTTAGAGGGCTAATTCAAACCTTTCGGTTAAGTCCTTGAAGGATTGCGCGAAGTCCGCACTTTGCTCTTGTGCGGAGTTAACCCTTAGTGGGATTGAACCGTCGCTTTTGGGAAAGCGCCTCAGGCGCTTCGGGCACTGTTTCGAATTAATTCGAAACGGCGGCATGTGCCCTTTTTCGAGGCCTTGATTTAGGCGCTGATTGGCCTATAAAAGCCCGATCGGGCTGAGAGAAAATCATCATTTCTCTTTGAATTTTCCAGAGTACTTGACTCTTCTTTTCTTCCTTTTTCAAGAGTTCAAAAACTCCTGTAATTCTTCAATGGCGCCCAAGAGACGAGCGGGAAAGGAAGCAGCGACTTCTGCAGCGGAGGGCCCTCCTCCGTTCATTGAGCGACCGATCGCTGGTAAGAGACTCTCTAATCTGATTAGAGAGTGGTCTTCATCCTTTGGAGTCGATACTCGGCTATTAGGACGATCGAATATGATCTGTCCTTATCAGGGAACTCGTTTCCCTTAACTTCCCTATTTTGCTTGCACCAGGGAAGTAAGAACTGAACAGTTCTTCTCTTGGGCTTCCATAGGAAGCCATTGCTTGGGCAATCTTCATCCTGTTGAGGAACAGGATATGGGTCGTGTGCCTTCAGTTGTGGCCACGAAGGGTGACTGTTATCCATAACGTCCTTTTGATGACGCCAGCCCTTAGGGCTATGCCACTTCTTGCAAAGATGCAGTCTTATCTGTGAAGCGAAGCTTTTTATCAAAGCTATTATCCCGCTGTCCCTGCTTACTGGGCGAGGCTATGCCTTAGCGAATTTTTGTGTCTTCGCGTCGATTTGATTGGTGAACTAATCATAGTTCATTTTCTTTTTGTTTTTGCAGTGCATCACGCCTCCGGCCTCCAGAACAGTCTATTTGGCTTAACCAGTCGAGCAGGGAGCATCAGCTTGCAGTTCATCGGGCAGGCTTCCTTGTTCAGTGAGCCGAGCCCCCTTGTACGGGATACGCTCATTCAGAGTGGTGGCCCGCAGGCCATGCGGAGCATTTTGACTACGGCTCCGTTTGAAGATATCGACCGTCAGGCTTACAAAAAGCCTGACTTCATGTTCGGGGATGCTGCACCTGATCCCGATCGCCAGCTACAGGCCGGTGAAGGCCAGTGGATCTTCCAGTTGGACGGCGAGAGATTCTATCTCCCGTCTACTAAGCGGCATTTCGCTTTGTCTTCCTTCGCGAGCGTGACTCAGGCTCGGAAGATGGCGTGGGGCGTGAGCCTAAATGCCGAATCTGTAAGTGTCGGGAGGTTGACATTCCAGACCGGCTATTCGAGGGCGGGCTATCCTCGTAGCATAATAGGGCTATACCCTGGGAAGGTGGCGAGGGACCTTCCAGTAGGAGAGAATCCAGCTGCGGCGCCGACCTTTGGCACTCAGTTCTGCGAAGTTGACGGGAACTATCCCGCCACGGACTTCAGGGCTCCTGGTTGGGTCCACCCTCCTAGGTTATGGTGGGCGGAGTTGACCAATTATATCCTCAATCATTTTGAGGGGGAATTAGAGAGGTTGAACCTCTATGAGGCCGTCAGGGCGACCTGCTACGGCATTGAGATGAAGGTGGCGTGCTTCTACGCCATTCTTGAGTTGTACTGCCCAGCCTCGGGGACTTTCTTCACCCCGGTTGGTGAATTGGGCATGGCCCTGCATGAGATGCGAGAGATCTCTGCTTTGCCCTTCGGGTCTCTTCCATATGAAGAGTATTTTCCGTGTGAGGCGGAGCTGGCCCTCTTGGAGAAGCAAGAGCCTGCTTTGCTTGAGACATATCGGGAATTGGTGTGCCATTTGCACATTTGCTCCAGCATCCACACCGGTGGCAAAGGTAGCTCGAAGAGCTTGAAGAGCTGGGGGAACTACTTGTTCCCGGACATGACTAGTGTGCCCGAGGCAGCTCATTGCGGAGTTGCTGAAGAAGACATCTTGGCGAGGATAGAGGTGCGTGCTGAAAAGGACATCGTCGTGACAGAAGATGATGGTCCTTTCGAGAAGGGTGATGTTCTTCGGAGCTTTCACCATCAGGCCCGTCGGCCTATGTCTCGCAAGGCGTTGCTGGCTGGCTTCTTAACCATCTGGTTAAAGAAGTGTGTCGTGCCTTCTTCTTCGGGTGACATTGTTCACCCGAATGTGCTGCTGCCTGCCGTTCGCTTGGTCCATGGCCACCGTCTGGGTCTTCTCCCGGCCATGGTGTGTTGTATTCAGAGGGGCCTTCGTGTACTGACGGAGGCTTTCTGCAGGCCAATGGCGTCAAGGCGAGGGAAGGGTGCCGTCTTGCCTCGTGACGGGCCCAATCCTAGGGTAGGTTTACCGTACACCTACTTGATGGCGTGGTTCGCCTTGCACTGCCCCAGTTTGATTGGAGCTGGGGAAGACCCACCTCAGGGTGTTCAAACGGCGCTTCTCCGTCGTTTTGAAGGCTGTCTGTGGCAGAAAACTTATGTGGCCGAGGCCCGTAAGTTAGTGCGTCGCTATGACGCTTATAGCCTATTCCGTTGCTTCCTCGCCTGCGGGGTGCAGGATACAACGAGGAATTCCATGACGTGGAATCAGGTCGGTCCCCCATGAGTCGGGGTGTTTTCGAGTGGCTGGTCTGTATCCGGCCCTCGCATCTGCTGTACCGGAGTGGGGATACCTGCTACATGGAGCCCTACATTCCGAGCCGGTTCGCCCGCCAATTTGGGTATGACCAGTTGTATGTGGGCAACCCGAATCCGGACCTGGCTTTCATGGGGAGCCTCATTGATGGGGCTCGTGCTTGGCGGTTCTTTACCGCGGATAGCACTGGAGCGTGGCTACGCACGCCGTTGAGGGATCCCGGCCTATGGACGACCCTGTGTTTCTGCCAATGGTATGCAGCTTCGAATTCCACGCCTCCTGGATTCAAAGCCAATAGTTCAGGTGTGAAGTTGATTTCTCATCGGCTGAGGCAGAAGGCTTCTGATAAGATGGAGGGCAAGCGAGTCCGTGTTCCTGGCATAGAGGAGTTCATCGTTGTGGATGATAGCGAGGCTTCTGATGCAGAGAGCCCTCGCTTCGAGGCAGAGACAAGACCCGATGCCCTCGAAGCAGGTGCTCGTGAAGCCGGATCTGGTGTAGTGGGGACAACTCCCCCACAGCATGTGGAAGAAGTGGAGGAAGGGGACTCTGAGGTCAACTTCAAAAGGAAGCGTGGGAGTGGATCCCGTAGGAAGTTGTCGGCGAAGAAGCCCCGTCGCCAGACTCCTACCATTGTGGTGGAGGGTGAGCCCTCTGCTGCGCCTCCTTCTGCTGCTCCATTAGTGGCTGAGCCGTCGGTTGCTGAACCGACTACTGGTAAGATTGGTCCCATCTAATATGCCTTCAGCACGCTTTACATGACTCATCATTCGCTCTTTGTTGCAGGAGCTGAGGTAATTGGAGAGCAAGGGGAGCACTACGATCCCCTGTTCACTTATGGAAGTGCAGCTGGTTCCTTTGCTCGCTCGGAGGAGTCCGGAGGTGATGCGGCCGATATTGGCCCTTCGGGCGCTGGGACTTCTAAAGGAAGTCCTATGGCATCCAGCTCTGCCGGGTGGTCTGCGGAGGAATCGGCGAGTGGGCCGGCTATCCGCGTTGAGTCTGGTAAGAACTTTCCGATGGGACCCTTGGATTCTGATGCGGCTGACGAGGTGACATCGGCCTTCGGTAAGACTAAGGTCTCTTGGTCCTCGCCTATTTGTTGCGTCTCCTTTTTGACCTTGGTTTTGTTGCAGGCATTCGTCCCCAAGGTGCATCAGCTTCGAAAGAAGCGGAGGGTTTTCCTGAAGGGTCAAAGGGCGATATGAGCGCTTCGACCGGGGCAGACGCAGCTGTGTTAGACGCGCTGTATGGCGACCTGCCTTTTTATCAGCCCAAATCAGCGGAGGGCCCTGAGGTTGAAGAGGCGGCAGTCCCGGAGGTACCCCCACTTCCAGTCATATCAACGAGTGGGGTGCAGACTGTCTTGCCGAATACGGCATTGAGGGTGATTGTGAGCCCTACCTCCCCGACGCTGGTAGTTGAGCCTGCTGCTCAGGAGGTGGTTGCCAGTCCTACCTCCGCGGTGGCTGGCGTGCCGGTGTCGCTGAGGACTCCGCCGAGGTCACCTTTGGCTTGCCCTGCTGCTGTCGATGTTCCCGCTTCTTCTTCCGCGGTGGTGTCGACTAGGTTGGTAGATTGCTCCGAGGTTGTCTCAAGGATTGATGAAGCTGAGAATGACTTTATCGGTAATCTGGTCGACAGCTTCTATAATAGTTTGGAGCAGACTATCGGTCTAGTCTTGAAGGGCTCGCCTGTGCCATTTTCGAAGCTGAAAATGGTTCTCTCCCGTGGCATCGAGTGTATCCGGGACTTTGAGGGGTACCATCAAGCTACTGCTCTGGAGCTCCTGGTAGATGACCTTGAGAAGGACGTGGAGGAATGGCGCCATTTCCATCGTTCCGACGCAGCGTCTTTGGCTGATGAACGGCTCGCGCGTCTTGTCGCCCAGAAGCGCGAGGCTCAGCTCGCTGCTCAAGAGGCTGTTGAGGCTATCTCCTCTGACTTGAGGTCCTTGGAGGCAGAGGAAGCAGAGGTTGGGAGTGCAATTGATGCTTCCAACAGTGCTCTTCTTGACGCTGAAGATAAGATCAAGAGGGCTGAAGAGATGATCCGAAAGGCAAATCTCCTCTTGTCCAAAGCTACACAGATGCGTCATGAAGAGTCTGCGCGGCTTAAGCAGCTCAGGGCTCGAAGTGAGGAACTGGCGGAGCGGAAGTCATCACAGAGGGCGACTTTGGCGGAGACCGAGGCTCGTCTGGCTCAGGCGGTGGACTTCGATGCGGCGGAGCTAAGATCACAGGCGCTGGCCCAGGCTGAAGATGACAGGAGGACGCGGCTAGCTTCTCTTGGAGATCGGATTCGATCTTATCATGTACGCCTATAGGCTCCTCCATGTATCCCATCCTTCTGAATTAATAGAAAGATTTTTCTTTTGTCGTCTGTTGTTTGTTTGGATAATGAGGCATGGCTGTTTGTTGGTTCAGCGGTCGCAATGACATAACCAATTGAGATGTTGCCAGTCTCAAAGTCAGCCCTTTGCGGGGCTAAAAAGGGGAGATACCTGCCTTTTGTAAATGTCAGCAAGCATCGAGATTGAGACTTAGCTGTCTGCTGGTTCAGAGGTCGCAATGACATAACCAATTGAGACGCCGCTAAGCTCAATGGTAGATGAAACTTGGCGATCTGCCAGTTCAGAGGTCGCAATGACATAACTGGTTAAGACGCCAGGCTTCAATCAATAGGTGATACTCGTCTTTTGTAAATGTCAACGAGTATCGAGACCTGTCTTTTGTAAATGTCAACAGGGCTCGGGATTGAGACTTAGCTGTCTACTGGTTCAGAGGTCGCAATGACATAACCGGTTAAGACGCCACTAAGCTCAATAATAGATGAAACTTGGCTATCTGCCAGTTCAGAGGTCGCAATGACATAACTGGTTGAGAAGCCACCAAGCTTCAATCAATAGGTGATACTCGTCTTTTGTAAATGTCAACGAGTATCGAGACCTGTCTTTTGTAAATGTCAACAGGACTCGGGATTGAGACTTAGCTGTCTACTGGTTCAGAGGTCGCAATGACATAACCGGTTAAGACGCCACTAAGCTCAATAACAATGGAGTTTGGGAATAGTCTCGTTTTCACGGGGAGAAACGAGGGAATCACTGTCATAGGTTTAGTGTTAACGTAACAGTGAAATATATGTGGTCCTACCATTCTATGGATGAGAATTGGTAAGTGATTTTGGAGGTCTCATTTTCTTGGAGAGAAACGAGGGGATTGCTGTCATAGGTTTATTGTTAACGTAACAGCGGAATATATGTGGTCCTACCATTCTATGGATGAGAATTGGTAGGTGATTTTGGAGAGGGAATCAAGTGGGAACGGGTCCCTTGGGATTTTAAGCAAACCCCCAGCTATCAACAGGTTTGACATGCTTGGAGAAAGAGAGAGAGGCTCTCTTTGTGCGCATTCCGGACGCGCGGATCTCGATCAGAGGTGTAATGTTAACCTGATCGAGAGCAAGATCCTTGATTAAGGATAATACTTCTTTAAGAATTTGCCATTGATCGGCATCATGAGGAGGTCGCCATCTGCAGTTGTAAGGCGGTATGCTCCGTTTGAATAGACTGTCTCTATCACAAACGGTCCTTCCCATTTAGGCTGAAATTTGCCTTTGGTCTTGTGCGTCATAATCATCGGTCGTCTGACGGCTAAGACTAGGTCTCCTTTGTGGAAGACTCTCTGCTTGACCTTCTTATTGAAGGCTTTTGACATCCGAGCCTGATATAGCTCGATATGTTGCTGAGCTTGCAGCCGCTTCTCGTCCAGGGCTTCGAGCTCTTGAAGACGCAGGCGATCATTGTCTTCTGATGTCATCTTAGTAGTCAAGGCTACCCGTAATGATGGCATCTGGATTTCCAATGGGATGACCGCTTCGCACCCATATACCAGGGAGAAAGGCGTATTGCCTGTCGGTGTCCGAACCGTAGTCCGGTAGGCCCAAAGGCATTCACCGAGCTTTTCGTCCCAATCTCGCTTGTTCGAGGAGACAAACTTCTTGAGCAGCTTGATGATTGTCTTGTTGAATGCCTCTGCCAAACCGTTGGCAGCAGGATTGTAAGCTGTTGAAGCCATATTCTGAATTCGGTATTTATCGCAGAACCGATAGAATCCTTGGCTTATGAATTGAGGACCATTGTCATGGATGATCCGCCTGGGGACACCAAATCGATGGATGACATGGTGTTTGATGAAGCTAACCAGATTGGAGGTTTTAACTTCGGCCAACGGTGTGGCCTCTGCCCATTTTGAGAAGTAATCGGTTATTGCCAGGATAAACCGATGACCTCTTGCCGAAGAGGGACTGATTGGCCCTGCGACATCGATTCCCCATGCTTCAAATGGCCATGAAGCAACAGTAGGGTGGAGCAACTCCGAAGGTTGGTGTATGAAGTCTGCATGGACCTGGCACGCCTTACACCTTCGTGCGTATTGGGTGGCATCGGCCATCATGGTCGGCCAGTAGTACCCAAGTCTGTGCAGCCTGTCTTTAAGCTTTGGACCTGGCTGGTGAGCTCCGCAAATACCATCATATGCTTCTTTAAGCACTTCCTGTGCCTCTGAATGAGAGAGACAGCGGAGGAGGACACCGTCATATGAACGACGGTAGAGTGTCTTCAAAGTGGGATCATAGTAGAAACGGAGCGACCTTCGTCTGATGGACGCCGCTTCTTTGGGATCATCTGGAAGCAGACCGTGCAGAGCGTAGTCAATGAGAGGGAAGCGCCAATCCCTCGGCTCAAGATCCACGGAGATATTATGGACCTCTTGGATCCTTAGCATATGCTTGGAGCATACGAGATGCCGGGTTGCGACTGTGAGGTGATACTCAGTGTCGGCCGGTAAGGCTAGCGTTGTCGCTAATGCAGCGAGAGTATCCGCCTTGGTATTTTGAGATCGGGACACATGCCCGATGTAGAAGCCTTCAAATAAGCTAGCCAATTCGATGGCTGTATGATAATAAGGCACCAAGTCCTCATGGCGGACTTCATATTCGCCTTTTACCTGGCTAATGATCAGCTTTGAATCGCCATAAGCTTCAAGATAGCGTACCCCCATTCCCTGGGCGAGCTGGAGACCGATGAGCAGAGCATTGTATTCCGCTACATTATTAGAGCATGATTCTGTCAAGGAGAATGCTCTGGGAAGGATATGATCCTGTGGGGAGATGAACACAACCCCCACTCCGGCAATAATTTTCCCTTTGGGGCCCATCCGCGATGCTCCGTCGAAGAACATCTGCCACACTTCCTCTGCTGAGGTCGCATTAGATTCGAAGACTTCATCAGGGATGTCTTCGTGAAGTTTTGAATGTTCTGGAACTGGATGAGCAGCTAAGAACTCTGCAAGGGCCTGGCCTTTAACTGCCTTCTGAGGAGTAAAGGTCATGTCGTATTGAGACAACAGAAGTGCCCATTTAGCCAACCTTGAATTCAGCGACCCTGGCTTCGTCATGAGAAGACGTAAAGGGTTCACCCTGGAGATGACATGTATGGTTTGGCCAACCAAATAATGTCGTGTCTTCTGGACAGCGAAGACGAGAGCTAGACACTCTTTCTCAATAGGATTGTAGCGAGATTCTGCTCCTATGAGAGTCCTGCTCAGATAATAAATGGCTTGCTCATGGCCATTATCGTCCTTTTGAGCGAGGAGGGCGCCGAGGGAATAATCCAGGGCTTTTACATAAAGCAAGAATGGTTTCCCTGCTGTAGGGGCCACTAAGACCGGAGGTTTTGTGAGATACCTCTTAATGTCTTCATAAGCTTCTTGACAGGCTTGGTCCCATATGAAGGCAGTACCCTTTTTCATGAGACGGGTAAAGGGCTGGCAACGGCCCGAAAGATTTGCTATGAATCTTCTGATGTAGGCTAATCTGCCTTGTAAGCCTCTGAGCTCTTTGAGGTTCCTTGGTGGATGCATGTCCTGTATGGCTTTGACTTTGTCTGGGTCCAGATGGATCCCTTTTGATGTGACAATGAACCCAAGGAATTTGCCGCTGGACACTCCCAAGAAGGATTTTGTCGGGTTCATTTTCAGCTGATGAGCCTGCATTATGTCGAACATCGTTCTCAGATCGCGAAGATGTTCATTTTTGCTGCGGCTTTTGACGGCAATGTCGTCAACATAGCATTCCACCGTCTTTCGGAGATGATCGCGGAAGATCATGCTCATCGCCCGCTGGTAGGTTGCTCCGGCGTTCTTCAGTCCGAAGGGCATTACAGTGTAGCAGTATACCCCCAATGGCGTTCGGAAAGAAGTATGCTTCTCGTCATCAGTATACATCTTGATCTGGTTATACCCTGAGACGCCGACCATGAAAGACATCCTCTCGAATCCGCATGTGTTGTCGATCATGACATCGGTGATCGGCAGTGGGAATTCATCTTTGGGACAGGCCGTATTGAGATCACGGTAGTCGATGCAGATCCGTATTTTCCCATTCTTCTTGAGGACGGGGACTATGTTAGCCACCCAATCTGGATGTTGTTCTTCCCGGATGAAGCCACAAGCAATGAGCTTATGAACTTCGGCTTCAATAGCCTCCATGATGTTTGGGCGGAACCGACGTTGTTGCTGCTTGACTGGCTTAACGTCGGGCCTGATGTTTAGACGGTGCATAGCGACCTGTGGATCAAGTCCGGGCATGTCTTCATAGCTCCAGGCGAAAACATCTATATACTCTTTTATGAGTATTATCAGTTCTTCCTTTTCGATGAGTGATAAGCTTTCACTTATGAAAATAGGCTTGGGGTGATCTTGACTACCCAAGTTGACCTGGATCACCTTGTCTTCGGTAGGCGGCTCGCGCAGCTCAAACCGCTTTTCCCATTGGAGACTTAATTGCTGGGCCCATGATTCCTCATTGGCAACCTCTGCGGGTTCCAACTGACTGCTTGAAGTCATGAGGCTTTCGAATATTCCTCCTATGCTGACATCAGAGTCCCATTCGGAGGATGAGGTCGACTGTGATGGGATCGATCCGTCGCCTTTGACCTGAACTGTTGTTGATGACGTGGGTGTAACATACCCTAACCCCCTGCGTGTACTATCATAGTAATTTGCAGGTTTTCCTCTTGGGACGGAGTTACGCATCAAGCCGCGTCTTCCTTTTCCGAAGTTTAGGCCCGCTCCCTGCTTCAGGTTGTAGCCCATCTTTTTCATAATATGGCGCGCTGATGGCGCGTAATGGAAGAACTGTGGAACTTCTGAGTCCGAGCTTGAGTCTGTAGTTGAGAATCTCCCTGGCCGGGCTCTGCCGAAGATTATCGGCGACTGTCCTTGCTTGGACGGAGGGATCACCAGCGTGGCCCCTTCTATAACCTCCACAGATGTAATGGCCGAACTTGGCTCATGTACGGGCATGCGAAGAGAGCCATCCATAATGGATTTAATCGACTCGATGCTCGCAGGATAATCAAAAGAAATATCATCATTAATTATCCATTCGCCTTCCTCATCAGAAGGGATCTTACATCGGGGATCATTAAAGCATGCTACAATTGGCTCGCCAATCAGAATGGCCGGCATGCCCGTTTCAGATTCCGAATCTGCCTCATTGCCACTTTCATCATCGTCTGGCAATGGTTCTCCCGGCGTTCCACTAGCCTCTTGATATAGGAGGGCATCAGTGAAGTAGTTTTCCACCCCCTTAAAGGGTTGCTTTTCAGCGAAGACAGTTCGTACTGTCGCATCATCCTCAACATACTTGAAGCACTGATGGAGAGTGGACGGAACGATCCAGTTGGCATGGATCCAAGGTCGTCCTAGTAGCAGGTTGTATGATGTGTCAGCATCAATGACATAGCACGTCACCTCTGACTTCAGGCTTCCGATTCTCCAGCGGAGCCGAATCTTTCCAAGCGGATGGCTGCTCCCGGCGTTGAAACCATATATTGTAGTGGTGGTTGCAGACAACCTGTACAGTGGTATGCCGAGGAAGTAGAGGAGCCTTTTGGGGATGATGCTGAGAGCAGACCCCGGATCGACTTGTACTCTTTCAATGCAGGTTGAACCGATATATCCGGTATAGTACAGAGGTCGGTCATGCTTGTTGTCTTTGAGAAGCATATCTTCCGCCGTGAAGGTAATGGCAGGTACCTTTGACTGCGCGTGATGGCACTCTGAGCAGGGAGGCTGCATCTCATCACCAGGGATCTCAGGCATGCATGTCAGAAAGGACTCTGAGTTGGCTAGCGCATCTCTGAGTGCCTCTCTCGTCTCTTTAGAGAGACGAAGAAGCTCGTGTATTGTGATACGAGCCGGGATATTGGCTAAGTGGGCCAATATATCAAAGCGAAAGGGCGTGGCTAACCCTTGGCCTGGCGGTTTCTTCAACACATGGTCGAATCGCACCTCCTTAGGCTTCTCCTTCCCTTTGGTCAGGACTGGAGTGGATGCCGGCATTGGTACTGACGTCGTTTGCCGTTGTATCTCGTCAGTAGATTTGTCATATTGCCTTTGATATGACTTTCCAGACCGGGTGCCCGTCTGTTGAGGCGCATCTGCCCGCGCTGTACAGGCATGCTTTTCTTCTTCAGAATCGCTGAGGGAAGCCGAAGTAAGATTACCATCGTCTGGCAGGACAGAGATGACATTGCAGGACTTGCCCTTTCTGCTGGAGTCGTTCGACGTCTGCTGTACGTCTTGGACGAGGTCAGGGTGTATCCACATAACTTCCCCTGTCTCCAATGTCAAAGGGACGAGACCCTTGTTGTATTGAGTCATGGCTGGAGGATGCTTGACTTCTAGCCGTGGCATCGGGGCTGGATAGGTCCCGTCAGGAACCATGACCTTCTGGGTAGTGCCGAACTCAAGAGTCACCATATTGGCAGTGACTTTCTTCTGTTCCGTCTTCAGTGTGAGGACTCCGGCGTCGACCAAGGCTTGAATTCTATCCTTAAGAACATAGCACTTGTCGGTAGGATGGTGGATCATCCTGTGGTAGAGGCAGTATTTAGGGTCATTTGTGCGCCCTATCTCATTAGGTCGCCGAGCATCTGGCAGCTTCATCTTATTCCCTTTATGGAGCAGATGGAATATCGTGACCACCTGGTCATCTCTGAAGGAGTACTGCTTCGGAGGAAACTTGGGCTCTTGGCTGTTGACGCCGCTCTTCTTGGCCTTTGACTGCATGTCCCCGGTCAGTTCGACGGACATAATTTCCTTCCCTTTAGCTTGGGAAGACTGCGGGAGATCGCTACGCCCTTTGTTGTTCGTGCCCCATTTGCTTCTAGGGGCGGATGGCTCGAACTTCTTAGCCGATTTCTCGGCTATCTCAGCTTGTTCGACCAATTCCTTCCAAGTATGGGCCTTGACAGCCCCCATGCGAACTTCTACTTGATCCGAGAAGTTATGTCTGCATGTTTGTAAAAGCATGGGTAAAGGCATCCCTGCTGGGCACATCAGAGATAGATTTCTGAACCGCTCAATGTATTCACGGACAGATTCGCCTTTCCTCTGCACAGTGGAAAGGAGCTTATCCATGGTCACTTCGGTATCGTCCTCATAGAAGCGAGAGAGGAACCGGGTTTCCAGGTCGACCCAGGAATTGATAGAGCCCTGAGGAAGGCTTCGGAACCAGTCGAATGCTACCCCTTTCAGGGTGCCGATGAACAACCTAGCCATGATGGCGTCGTTGTTTAGAACATTACCGGTCTGAGACCGGAAATAGTAGATGTGCTGATTGGGCGAGCTCTTACCATCATACGTGTGCAACGTTGGTGGTTTGAACTTTGGCGGATATGACACCGAATCCCATTCCAGTGGGTAAGGACGGACTACCCCCACTTTCTTCAATTCATCCTTTTGAGCCAGGGATGAAATTTGAGCTTGAAGGCCTTTAAGGACTTCGGCATCCAGGGAAGAGCCTCCCTTAGATTTCTCCGTCTTGGGCGGATCATTGCTGAGATGCCCCTCCTCGTCATGATTACTTCCGGTATCATCATTCCGGTTGCTGAGGAGCTGAGCGAGCATCTGTTGAATATTGTCCAGGGCCTCTTGCTGAGTTCTAGAGGTCTGCTCCTGAGCCTCCAAACGCCGACGAAGGTCGTCATTGGCGTTATCGGCCATATTAACCGATGCTTTGTCCGTTCGCACGGAACTGACTGTTGCTGAAGAAGCATACCCGCTGTCTCCATCTTCTCCGTCAGACGATTGGGGTGATCGTCCGGATTGTGGCGGGATCAGGGCCCTTGAGGAAGAAGGCTGTTCATAATTATAGGGTATCGCTACCCTGGATCTGGTGTTTCGGAAAACACCTTCTTCATGCACCAAGACTTCAGCTAAGCCTGGGCAGTAGTCCGGATCTGGGGAGCCGAAAGGGGTGTCGTCAGAGGCTTGACTTCTTCCGCGCGGCTCTCGCCCCCTTCCGGTCATGTTGACGGATGCAGAGGCTGGATCGGTGGCCCGCTCCTTTTGGGATGCCTCATCGGGATGCGCGCAGACAGTCGATCAAAGACTGATCGCCGATATGGAGAGGTGGCAAGGGTCGGTCGTAACCGACACTGCATAGAATGGATCATCACGAACTGGCATCCACTTCATCGACAACAGGAGGAAGTAATCTGGAAATGCTTTAATCTCCGCTTGTCCGCCAAGAATCCTCGCAGGTCGGCCCTGTAGGGGCCTGAATAATCTGGTATATGGGACAACGCATCGTTCCCCTTAGTCCTGCGGAAAGGATTAGCACCGAATAGTGCTTTGGTTCTAGCCTCGCGGCTGTAAACCCGATGAGTACGCCGAGGTACAATAGCCTTGCTTGTGAGGACAAGGCTAGCGGTAGGCATTGCTGCACTAGGAGACGGTATGATTGCCGTCTTGACTTTATGGTTGGCAGCATTGTTGGTACAGGCGGGCATCTTGCCTTTTTCTTCATAAGAGGGGCGCGGCTTTGGCGAGGCTACGCCTGAAGCTTCAGCAGAGGACTTCTGTTTAGGCTTCCATATCCGCTTTGACAGAGGATGTATAGGTTCGCAAGGAACCTGAATAGCCACAAGCGGGGCTGTGGGGTGTTGGCGAAATTCTGCCTCTGGTTTCTGATCTGAAACCTTGGCCATGAAGACCTTCTTGTGCTTCCGTGCTCGAAGCATCAAGCCACCCCCAGAGAGGACTTCTTCAAATCTTCTTTGATCAATTTGGATAACCAGGTTCTCAAAAGTGCAGGATCTGGGCTGCGGACATGTTTCCTTGTTACACCAGAGGACCGCGGCAGGTTTGTAGAGAACCTTTTCCGTCTCCGCAGAGACTTTGCTTGAAGATTTAGCCAGAGAAGATCTGGCTGCACCGGCTTTTCTGAATTCAGAGATAGACCCGAAGGTCTGTTCATCGCATTGCGACACTTGATTCTCAGCAGAGGAGAATACATTCCCCAGCGGAGTCGCCATCTTGTTTTCCATTATGTTTGCAAAGGGGAAAAACTTACAAAAAAAAAAGTTTGAGGAGCTAAATTACAAGTATTCTTAAAAAGATTACAAGTAGATCCCCTCAGAGATTCTGGAGAAGTGTGCCGATAGGAGTCTGGTCAGCGCGCGACCACTTTGTCCCTTTGACGATGCGAGCGATGAGATTCCCTTCTCGCCTGGTTCCGGGAATCAGAGAATAGAGGATTGGTAGAACCCTCTTGCTGCTTCTCAAAATCGCCTTCGATAAGGAATTCCTTCTCGCCTGGTTCCGGAGATTCCTTGAGAAGAAGGACGATGTTAGGGTATCAACACCCTGGATAGAGAAAGCAATTCTCTAAAAGGTCTCTGAATTCGAGAACGCACGGTGCGTTATGAAGAAGCCTCAGTCGAAGAAGCTAATTGATCGATTCTTGCGATCAGAAGGCAATTGATGGCTCCTTCCTCTGCAATCCGATGCCTCTCCCTTGTGCCCCTGACGGGCTATTTATAGGGAAAGTAAGGGTATAATCGTCCCCTTTGAAGATATAGAAACAGATTGAACCGAATCTGTTTGAATCTGGAAAGTAGCCTTGCTGCGAGGCTATAATAGCTTCCGCGGAGCTAGAAAATGGCAAATCGGTTGATCTTTCCAATATGTTATGATCCTTTCCATATCGTTGATTGATTCTCCTTGATCCACTTACTCGTTTCAAGAGAGTCAAGAGATTGTGGCAATCACCTGCCATATTTGAATCCTGATTGGATTTGATTAGATTGAATCCGATCTCATCAGGAGATTTGATTGGTCAAAGGTTGACCATAGCAGGCTGATGGCGGAGCTGCCCGCTTTGAGGCTCATAGCGGAGCTAGAGGCAATTCCTGGCGAAGTCCGAAAAGAGGGTCTTCGGCGAAGTCCGAAAAGAGGGTTTTCGGCGAAGCTATCAGTTAGCTTCCTGGCGGTGCTCTGGATGATGTTAGCCTCTCAAGCGAGGCTATCTCCTTGGGCTAATGTAATGCTAAATGCTAGCATTTTAGACCTGCTGAGGTCTGTTAGAAACAATCCGGGTTCACTGTTCTGCTTGCTGGATCAGTGGAGTCCATCGCTTCCTTGTCCCTGGAGGTGGGTGAAAACTGGTCTTCAGCTCGTCTGTCCCTTGTCTTTTGTAAATGTCAACAAGTTTAGACATCGTTCGGACCAATGAGAATCTTGTCTTTTTTAAGTGTCAACAATAATATCTAAGTCGAAAGAGGTCAGGGTATAATACGGATTACCATTAAAATTGAAAAATTGTTATTATAAGCTATATCACACAAGAAATGTCAAAAAAAACAAACAAAGAAAAACAAACAAATAAACAAACAAATAAAAAGAAAAAAATCTAACCTAAATTAGGATAGACTTTAGGCCTAAACGACTCCTAACTGGTTAGATTGTCTACGAGGGGTATATTGTAGGACCTGACCACAAGTTAATCAGTCAGGTAGGGGTAAGATCAGTGGGAGGTATCTATGCCTGAGCAGCGGGCCTAATTTTGCCAAACCACTATTTTTCAGGTTTTACCTAATCAATCCCGAAAATTTGACATTAATTTAGTAAGAGTTAAATTCTAATTAACTTTTCCCTTAGGTCAGTCTCTTATTTGAGTTCGAGATGTCTCTAAAGTCAATGTCTACTCAGCTTTAGCTAGACTTGGGTTAGCGAGTGAGAAGATTGATTGTGGGCTAAGGGAGGGTAATGACTTTTCCACCTTATCTTGTTTATAGGACAAGCCCTTAATTCAGTTTAGTGCAGTGTGCATGTATATAGAAAAAGTAACACTCAAGCAATGTTTCATATAAAAATGAATCTTATACTAAATACCATGCACGCATACCTTGGCTCAGCACTCTTCAACTGTAAATAGAAAATATAACGAATTAGACATGTGCCTAAAATGCAAAGTCTAAACCGTTTTTTGCATTTACAATTAATCTTTTACCGTTGAATTAGAAATCTATGTACAATGAGTCAAATAAGAAAATAAATAGCTACAGTATTTAGCTTTGCAATTCAGCCAACCTGCAAAAAAATACAGGTTAGTAGTTCATTCAAATTGTCACAGAAATATAGCAAATCTGAGGGTTTTTGGGTTCTGCTTTCTTGAGCAGAGTCCAGGGCCACTTATATTTCCACTGCAGCAAAAATTTTCTTACTATTAAGCTTGTACACCAAGAACAGAGAATAAAGTTAATCAATAAAATAAATAAAAAAGAATTACTTACCGTCTCTCCCCGGCAACGATGCCAAAATTTTGATTGAGTTAAAACCTGCACACAGAAAATATAGATTTTCAAGAATACAGAATAAAAGTGTAAGTACTCAATGCTACCGTTATAGCGAGTGGCTATGCGGGTCGTGATCCATAAGGAGGGACTAGCGATGGAAGCTTTTTCAAGTTCTCTTTAGTTCACAAAAAATGGTTAAAGTCTTCTCTTGTTCTTTAAAAGAAAAGGAAAAATAAGTTATGTTGAATTGTTAAGAAAGTGGTAGATTGAAAAGATGGAGAAAATAGAAAATAATTTATACAAAGAAATTAAAATGAATGAATAAAGAGTTAGGAGATGGTAGTAATCTAAACTAAAGGATTTAGAGAAAGAAAGAAAAACTAAAAGAACTTACCTGCCTCTTCCGGCTGATGACTTACCTTAGATTATTGGCACATTTATCTTTCTTTGGAGGCGATCAACGCATAATCTATAAGATCCTCGATCCCTATTCGCATTACATCATCAAGACGATCAAGAATGAAATGATACATGAGGAGGAGATCATTATCATGAAATATAGGTAACAAACACACAACAAGGCTATATCGATGCTATCAAAAGAGGAAAAGTAGAAAAGAGAAGAAGAATATAAAAACAAGAAAAACATAAAAAAGTACCCTTTTTATTGCTTGTAAAAATGATGGAAGAAAGCAGGAGGTTACGTCGCTGTTACTCTCAACATAGATCTCTCTCTGTCTCTTACTTGCATGAATCTCAGTTTAACTATGCTTACAAAAAAAAAATAAAAGTTATATGAAAAAAAATAAAAACCCTAGAATAACCTAGAATGAAAACTAGCCTATGAATCCTTCTCTGTCTAATCGCTCATTTTTCCTCTAAACAAAGTAGTATTTATAGGTGAAATGGAGAGGTGAGGGTGTGAGAAGATAGGGTAGCAAAACACTCCCCGTATCTTAACCAAATGGCCGCGAAAATGTGACTTGGGCCGCATTTTCGCGGCTTGGATGTGGCCATGTAGCCACATCCAGGGAGCAGAGATCTCCATTTGATGTTATATCCTTTGGTCCAATTGGATTTTCTGTTTGGTCATCAATTTTGATCTCATCTTCAGTAATCTTCAACCTAACCAATTTAAATTCATGTAAATCCGAATTAACTGGTTTTATTTGATGTGATCCTTCTTGATATGCACTGATCTTTAGCTGGAATCATCTCTATGCTCCTGAATATTTATCTCCATCTTTAATTCTAATTTAAATCTAATTAAATCAGAATTAAAGTGGGCTTTCGGCTCATGTCTTTTCCATCTAGTTTAGTAAAGGTTTGCTTAGTAAAGGTCTGCATATAATTTAGACAATAAATAGGATTACAAACAGAATTTATTAAATAATAAATATGAGAATGTGACAATAAATATGCAGTATCTGCGACCAATCAGTCTTCACTACACGAACTGCTACGAACTTCCAGATCATCCTATGAGTTGATCTTCGAATCGTCAGTTTACTGGGTCCACAATGAACACTAATCTGAATCGGGTCTAAATCTCCTGCAACTGTCTCACCAAACGAGTCTGAAATGCTTTAATACGCAATCAAACACATGAACTCACCCGACCATACATACATAACAAACACCTACTAATATATATACATACACATGAAAATACACCTAGAGGGGGGTGAATAGGTGTATGGCTAATCTAATGACAAGTGATGCAGAATTGAAAACTAAATGCAACACACTTAGTGTAACCAAAGAGTGTAGCCGAATTCCCGGTGACGGGCTCTGGACTATCTCCTCTAAATTCCTCTAAATAAGAGTTGAGGTGCTATATAAAGCTCTCTTGGTTCAACACAAGTGAGGCACACAAACAATACCAAGCATATTAAGATATGAACAATATGATGCAATACAAGATATAAGAGAGAGAGAGAGTTAAGAGATAGTGGATCAAACGGAAACACAAAAATATGTTTCGATATTCGAGCCACTGCTCTACGTCGCCTTCACACAGAAGGATTTCTACTAATGCGTCCACACAGGACTTCCCACACAGGGAACCTCCACTGAGGATTTTGGTAATACAAACTTAGAGTACACAATTCATCTCTCTAACAATAACATCTACACAAGAGGCAAGGCATAATAATAATCACCTCTAAACTTAGAGGGATGGGCACTTAGCCAAACAACAATCACCTCACACTAAAGAGATAAGGCACTAAGACAAAACTCCAATCTCAATCACCTCTACACTTAGAGGGATACCAACACAATCTCCACAATCACCTCTACACAAGAAAGATAATAACAAACCCAAATAAAAGAAGGTTTACACCTCTCGGTGGTCTCACTAAACTACTAACCAATTTTCTAATAAAACAAAGATCTTAATAGATAGGATAGATATGATAGCTCAAGTGTGAGAAAATAAAGAGTTTGAAAATTAAAATCACAAAGAAAATACTTGAAAAAACTTCTAGGATAAAATAAAAATGAAGATAAAAAACAATTCCCAAAGACTTCTCTTTTTCTTTGATTTTTCCAACTCTTTAAAACAAATAAAGATTGAATCTTTTTAACCCAAAAACTCTGCTAAAACACTATGAAAGATAGGAATTTTTGCTCTTCAAAATCTTGGTGAAATCAGCTCAAGAGAATACATATATATGGCCTCACAAAAATCTGCCCGTTGACAGTCTAGAAAGGTCAGAAATGACCTTCCAGTCGACCGCCCGGTCGACCGGCGCAATGGTCATATATCTGACCGTTGGGCCTCCGGTCGACTGCCTGGTCGACAGGACACAGCCAACAGTCGACCGGCCCCCACCTGAAAGTTGGATGCTTTCAGTCGGTTGACCGTGTGGTCGACTGGCCGAGTTGGTTGGCCATGTGCACGTCCTCGTGCACATCGGTCGACCGATCCGGTAGACAGCCCGGTCGATCGCCGGTGCAGTCTGGTTGGGATTTTGGGTATTGAAAACTTG